>JAJHSJ010000002.1:31113738-31713738 GCA_021015155.1 Magnolia officinalis
GAGCTGCACGACATGAAGTGCATAAACAACTTCGTGTGGCCTAGCCACTGCCGACAGGCAACGCACGACTCGAGTTTCGTCGAACACATCCCACGTGGCAAATGAATCTCAGCCACGAGTTCAATCCCGTTACCGATTGCCTGGGCCATATCATAGCCCCAAACACAATCAATTGTCATCCATAGCATGTGGAGTAAAGCATGATATAAAAAGTATTCAAGCATGATAAATAAAGTAATTCAAAATGCTAGTAGGCATGTTATAAGCGATATTATAAAGCATGATATAAAGCATGTTGTAAAACACTACATTAATAGGAATACAAACACATGTATTGCAAGTAAGTGGTTTAAGTGATCAATACTCATGGAGGTAATCAATACACGTCACATAGGGTAGTGAGAATCCAATCTCAACACCTACCTAAGGTTTTAACACTTAAGCACTACCACTCACAAGCAATTTCACCAACACTTGGAATGCACTATTTCAACATACATGACTTATGTTAGAGGAAAGTGCACTAGGGTGTGTCCCTTTACCAAACTAGTATTCTATACGTATGCATCATTATTCTTACAGCAAATAATCATGACCATTACATCAGCCAATTTTAATACGTATAGGGTATTTTCTCTAGGATACCCAATTTCAACATACATAGTGTTTACAAGGGAACTTGTAATACGGCGATTCTTTTTGCCAAACAATTCATTTATACGCACATAATGTATTTATATATAACAATTAATCATGACAAATACATCGCTAAAATATACACGTATAGGGTACTTCTTACAATACCGTATTTCTACATCATGGTGTATATTAGTAACATGTTTAGGCGAACCCTTTCGCCAAATGAGTATTTTATCCATACGTTATATATCCATACGACAATTAAACATGTCAAACACATTCATAAAAAATACGTATACGGTATTTATACGAATACCTTGAGTATGTGAAATTCCAATTCTACAATTCTAATCGAAACAGAAAACGGAAAGCACTTGTACATGTGCAATTGCATGTAGATCATGAATCTACCATTATCTGACATTGAAGCATTGAAAACCGCAATATACACTTAAAGTCCTCACCTTTAGTCGTAGAATCGTAACGAGTTGATAGGTTTGCTAAGCTTCCGTATTCGGCAGTTTGGCAACCTAGAGAAACGAAATAGGTTAGCTATTTCACACCTACAACAGTCTGAACCCCAAAACAGATTAGGGTTAGGGTTTTTCTCACTAAAAACGAAGTTGACATCACCGCCGAAACGTGCCTGTGAAAGAGGCGTGCAGCCCGTGTGGTGGCAGGGAACGACGGCAGGGAGGTTCTCCCACTTCTCCCTCCTTTCTCTCTCTTTTCCCTCTCTCAAATCCAAATTCGTATGGCTGCCATGAGAGAGGGTTTTTTAGGTCCTTATATAGTCTCAATCTCACCGAAATAGACTCCTGTTCAAGGGTTACTGCTAATATAGGTATTCGTCACTTTTCCAGCTCAAAAGAGAGGTTCTGGTGGCCCTCCTTGAGCCATACGTCAGACTTAAGCTCACCACACATGGATCTACGTGGGATTACATTTTCGACTCGATCGGATTTCCAGATCGCACGTGGCGGACCACTTTCAGTTCAACGTCGTCAGTGGGCCACGATCCGAAATTCCAAGTACATGTAAATGTTCCTGAAATTTTCTTAATCCGAGGGGTTTGTATTTGGTCTGATTCTGACGGTCTGTTGCTTAATACAATACGATGCGCAAGCGAATGGTGCCAGATCACTATTCCAGATATTTATTTTGGAAAGGGAATAGTGTTTTTCACACTCCCTCGCTCCGGATCGAAATAATGACCGTGGGACATCGTCGGAGCTGATTTTTGAGATGATTGTCAGCCCAGTGGGCGCGGTCCTAGTCCTTAGCTTCGAGTTAATCGGACTCCCGATGTGTCGATCTAAACCTAATACGAAGTTTCATTTCATTCCCGAGAGCAGACGGGAAATGAGTTCGGTTCTAAACTTTAGGGTAACCTAGAGTCACATGTTTACAAGTTTTTGGGTCTTGCAGATCGTATTTAAAGCGAATCCAACGGATTTCATGGCAATCGAGTTTGCCACTTAGGTAATTTGTAAAATTCTAAAGGATTTATCCTAATTATTTCTGGTTGAGATGGTACTTAGGCCTTTGTAGTTTGTATATAAGTGATCCAAGTTTTACTACTTAGCTAGTTTAGTTAGTGTCTAGGGCGAAAGTGCTTTGAAAAATTGAAAGCACAAGGTAACGAAGGGTGGGATTGTGAAGAAAAGGGTTTCAGAAGCGATTTTAGCTTGTGGGATTTAGTTTTGACAAGTTGGTACGGTCTTAGGATCGACCATTGCCTAAGGACGTACTATCCCAGGTTGGCAAAAATCCGGGATGTTACAATCTACCCCCCTTAAAACAAATTTCGTCCCCGAAATTGGCTAAGGGTAATAAGGGAAGATTTCTATTATTTCATCGCCTAAGACTTATTGATTCCAAGTTTCACGCGTGTAGGTAGGGTATATACCAGCTGTGGTTCTTTTAGGTCTACCCCCCTTAAAACTAATTCTTTATCCATTTCTCATATCCTAATGGTTTGCTCTGCCATTTATTTCTTTACCCATTGGAGTCTCAACGACAATTCCAACGATTTAGAGTAAGATAGCTGTTTTTATTATTTGACCAACACGGAGAGACGATAATAGTGGGCTCGATCCCGATACATCGATCATCTACCGGGCCAGGGTAGGAAGCTCATCGTATCCCTCCGAATCGGTGGATCCTGGTCGTTCCGCCTCGTCAGCAGAGAGTCCATCGGTAGTCGCCCAGGATTGAGAATTGGGTCAAGCGCGAATGTTTCGCAGTTGTATATTTCAGTACTCCGTAGTCCGATCACTCTCTAAGAGTAGGGAATGTCCATCATTGAAAGTCTCAAATTGTTTATTCTAAGGTTGCCCTTTAGGTCTTAGTCTAAGAGAGTCCTCGATATTATCTATGTCTAAGGAAAGGGTGAATCAGATCTTACTAAATCATCCTAAAAAACGGTTTCTCATAGTAGAGAACTTGCTAGGGCTTATATAATGTGCGTATGTTAACAAGCACCGTTTCGATCCTGGGCCCAGTGGGGTAGGGTCCACCGTGTCTCTCTGCCGCGCCACCCAGATCAAAGAGGCGTATCAGGTGACCTAACTAGATTGGGCTCATAATGTTCTACCCCCCTTAAAATTTTATTTTCACCCTCAAGGCTTAAGATTTATGTCCTGCTCCGTACATCGGAACAAGGTGTAATTCATAACCTATCCTTGACATGAAAGGAGATGCGGTCTCCCACTACATCAGTTTTGGTACCTAGGATTATAGAAAGGGGTTATCACGAATGGGTGTGAGTTTGAGGCAGGATGCCTAATTCTACCAATGAATTTTGTCGCGGTCCAGACTTATCCTATTTAATCATGTCTAGCTTAATAGGCAGGCTATCTTCTTACGTTCATAAGCACAATATGTATACCGACATGGCATGCGATTTGGGACCTAATTTCTAACTGTCTGTTGCCCATTTTGGGCAATTCCTTAGGCCTAAAAGACAAAGTCTCTATCAGCTATATACTTCTAACACTTTTCAAGGACAAAATTATAAACTTTTAGTGTAAATGGTCGGGCCAACACGGAAAGAAAATTGTGTAGTGGGTCTGAGTCGTTAAGCCGAATAACTGAGTCTATTATTCAATTGGCTTAGCATAATTAATTAGTCTTGTACTCTCCTTAGCCCAACTAGTAGCCTAGTCTTAATTGAGGAGTAGCGGGAATCCATAGGTGAGTCCAAGTCGATGCTTATACGTTAGATGATTTCACTTCATTTTTAATACAAGGAAGGTTTTATCACTTAGGGTCAAGTTGTCTAATTGGAATTGAGTTGCCTAAAGTTGAATTTAATTACGCCGAGCATGTCACACATGCTCAAACCAACTAAGGGGGTTCTAGAGTTCACGTTCTTAATTAATTGGATTTCCTATACTGTCAAGTCTGTTGAAGCACTGCTCTAGGTCTAAAACTCCCGAGGGTCTATTTGTCAAACAACCATTTACTCAGAAAGCTTAAGCTATCAGAGTGCGGTAGGTTAATGTATATCAAGGGACTTTATCATTTCAACCCTATTTGGCCAGTGGTCTTAAGTTGTATTAAAATGGGACTGTATTGCTAATCCCACTTCGGGATTGGGAATGGCATATTTGGCAGGAGGGTGGGCGGGGATTAAAATTACTTTATAAGCTGTGGAAAATGAGCATTGTGTTGGGAAGGGTGAGATGGGATTTCCAAATCCCAGGAATCGGAACTCCTAAGTGTAAGAGGAGCAACCTAGGGTATACTCTTTATTGCATACATTCCAAACCTAGTATCGGAAACCATGGGATACACTCAATCTAGGGACCATACCTTACCCATATATTTATTATTACTTATACAATTCCATCCACCGAATCGCACTTAATGCAATTTGGCCGAACGGGCCCTAAACGTCTTCAAATAACTAAAACATTCTACCAACTACTACGACCATCAACATGAAATCATAAGCACCCTAAGACAGTAGCCCATGCGAACTACGAGGCAGCAGTATGGATGATTAGACATCCAAGAGAATGGCCGTACATGTTCGGGTAGAGCCATGGAAAAGTGAATGAAAGTGATGGAGAGAGAGAAAAGGCTGGAGGTTTGGTTCTCCACAGATGTGAGCCTCAACAGATGTTGTAAAGGCCCCAAGACAGCGAATGGAGAAGGAAATTGGAAAAGTAGGATGGCTTAGGGAGCTTACAACGATTTTAGAGCTTCAAGGGGGCGTTGTAGGCGTCCAAATGAGAGAAAACGAAGAGGGTAGAAGGTAGGTGCGGCTGTAAACGATGGAGTGATGTAAGGTTGGACAGGAAATAATGAAATGGGCGATTGGAGTGGAGGTTTGAGAGAGAAAATAGCAAGAATAGGAGGAAAAGAGAGATGGGAGGGGCGTTTGAGAAGAGAGAGGGCTTCCAGACCTAAAAATCCCAAACAAATGCCAAAATGGCACGTGCCAGGGGGTAGGGGGGGTCAGGCCGACCAACCCCACACTTGAAATCTCGCCGGAAAAGCAACCGGCCGGCGGCGCGCCGCCCGACCCGCGGCGCCGCCGCGGCCGGACTTGGCCGGAACCGCCGCGCCGCCGCGGTGGGGACCTGTTCTCCATGGTCCCAAGGTGCCAATGCACCCTGGTTCGACCCTGGGTCCCATCGGTTTTAAGTGGAGAGGCCCCCGACTCCGATTCGCTCCATTTCGGGTATTTTCGGAACAATCAGACATAACTTACGATCCGGAATGAGTTGTCTGACATAAAATATATGAATTTGGGGTAGAACGAGCTAATGAAACCAACCAACCCCGCTACGCCGGGTTGCGCAGCCCGGAATTGCGAGAAAACCCTCTTATTGATGGTCATTTTCCACGCTTGAATTTCGTTTTGCCAAAGTAGTAGTTTTAGTTTAATTACTCTTCATCGGTTGGGCTTTAGGAGTTGTGCCCAATGAGAAAAGAGTTTAGAATAATTAGGAGAATAGTTTGGTGAAGTCGTTTAGGACACTTACTATTTTTTTGACCGAAAACTTTACCCACTAGTAGACATCACACCCATAGTAAGTCGCGAATTCTAGAAGTTTTAGTTGTAGTTTGTTCCTGATTTCTTTCCCATTACCTGGTATCCTTATTTAAAGGGTTGTGAACTCATTTTTTAAACATTCATTAATCAATTACGAATGTATTAGAATTTATTTATATTGTCTGCTTCTTTCCTCATGGATTCGGGAAGTCTCGGTGAGGAGTCCAGAGAAGCTCCGAGGATTCAGAGTAGTTATCATCATCACGTTTATCGCACACATTTTACTGATCCTCAATGATTGAGATGAGGTGGATTGTGATCTAGACCCTTCACTAGACAACTAGAACTGTTTTAGGTCGACCCGTGCGACCATGGTTGAATACATACTCGATTTCGGCGTTCGTTTTCAGTGAACTAGCCCTTGGACGGAACAGGGATGCCTAAGACTGTTTCTACATTCCGTCGCTCCCTCCTAAGTCAGAGTGCGTCAGTGTGCGTAGTGTGACCATAACCCAGGTCGGTTTAATCAAAATCATGCTCTGATACCATCTTGTAACGCCCTGAAAATCGGGGGTCGAGCATAAACTCAACTCCCGAGTTCCAGAACATCACTTATGCAACAAAATGAATGATGATTGAATGTTGACTGAATTCGTGCATTGAACATGAGTGAGATTAAGCCAAAACAGCATATCATACTCCAGAGACAGTTAAATTTGCAAGCGGAAGACTGTGATAGATAGATAAAATATATAACCTATGATGAGTCTCCAGAGTGTGATAACATTACCAGGTTAAATAAATACAAGTGCAGTTCTAGAATATACCAAATGTGAGGAAGTGTAATGCCTCCCATCCCATGTACCATAGCCCCGTCAATACAATATCAGGTCTTCATTGACCTGCTAGAGAGATACAGATAGGAGAATTCCTCCTATCATCACAGAAGTAGTCCGGCTCTGCTTCACAAGCATCGCCATCACCTGAAATTCAACAAATCTGGTGGGTGTTCGGAACACCGTCCCGTAACGTGGGAGTGAGTGATCAACTCAGTGGAACAGTAAAGCATAGGTTAACATGTTATCAATTCAATCAAGCAGTAATGATAAAGCAGTACAAATCAAACAGTTCTAACTACTCTTATTAAATGCAAGAATGAAATGACATGATGCTGTATGCCCTTGCCAAACCACCCTCAAGCGACATCATCTTACGTTCGCGAATGCTTAACTCCCTCAGTGCGCCACATCTACAAAGCACATGCGGTGCGATGATGCTCATGATTACCAAGTTATTATTAGTCCATTTCAAACAGCAGTATTGGAAACTAAGGTACCTCCCTCGTATCATTCCCAAACATGATCCATTCTAGGGTCGTCAATCCTAGTGATTCTCATACGATATTATGGTTTGAGAGGCGTAGTGAAGGCATCGTAAAGGGTTCATCACCCGTCAGCGCGGATACAGATCTCACCGTATGCGGCTCAATTGCTGGCCGTCAGCTCGAGTACAGGTCTCACCGTACTCGGCTCAATCACTAGCTGTCAGCTCGAGTACAGGTCTCACCGTACTCGGCTCAACTCACACTCTAGTTGCTGTGAAAGACTCGTCGCCAACCACAGACCCTTGGAGTGTACTCGATGATACTACGGAGGACTCGTCGCCCGTCAGCACGAGCACAGATCTCACCGTACTCGGCTCTCGCCGAGGTATCGACAGCTCGAATACAGTGTCCCATACCACCATATTCGGCTCACGAGTTTGGTTGCGCAATGGTCACTACGAGGAGGCACATGGCCCCAGCGTAGGCCGACAGCTCGACCACGGTGTCCCATACCACCATGCCCGGCTCATGCGTCTTAGCGGATCGAGGTACCATGGTTAAAAAGGGGGTTTCACTGGTAAGTTTGGTACCCTAGGTTCAAGCAGTAGCGTCCAAACAGGGTGAACATGCATAAGGCAGATCGGGTTACTTGACGAGCTCGACTAGCACGATCGTCCGTTGAGCTGCACGACATGAAGTGCATAAACAACTTCGTGTGGCCTAGCCACTGCCGACAGGCAACGCACGACTCGAGTTCGTCGAACACATCCCACGTGGCAAATGAATCTCAGCCACGAGTTCAATCCCGTTACCGATTGCCTGGGCCATAATCATAGCCCCAAACACAATCAATTGTCATCCATAGCATGTGGAGTAAAGCATGATAAACAAAGTAATTCAAGCATGATAAATAAAGTAATTCAAACATGCTAGTAGGCATGTTATAAGCATATTATAAAGCATGATATAAAGCATGTTGTAAAACACTACATTAATAGGAATACAAACACATGTATTGCAAGTAAGTGGTTTAAGTGATCAACCTCATGGAGGTAATCATACACGTCACTAGGGTAGTTGAGAATCCAATCTCAACACCTACCTAAGGTTCTAACACTTAAGCACTTACACTCACAAGCAATTTCACCAACACTTGGAATGCACTATTTCAACATACATGACTTATGTTAGAGGAAAGTGCACTAGGGTTGTCCCTTTACCAAACTAGTATTCTATACGTATGCATCATATTCTTACAGCAAATAATCATGACCATTACATCAGCCAATTTTATACGTATAGGGTATTTTTCTAGGATACCCAATTTCAACATACATAGTGTTTACAAGGGAACTTGTAATACGGCGATTCTTTTTGCCAAACAATTCATTTATACGCACATAATGTATTTATATAACAATTAATCATGACAATACATCGCTAAAATATACACGTATAGGGTACTTCTTACAATACCGTATTTCTACATACATGGTGTATATTAGTAAACATGTATTTAGGCGAACCCTTTCGCCAAATGAGTATTTTATCCATACGTTATATATCCATACGACAATTAAACATGTCAAACACATTTCCATAAAAAATACGTATACGGTATTTTATACGAATACCTTGAGTATGTGAAATTCCAAATTCTACAATTCTAATCGAAACAGAAAACGGAAAGCACTTTGTACATGTGCAATTGCATGTAGATCATGAATCTACCATTATCTGACATTGAAAGCATTGAAAACCGCAACTTATACACTTAAAGTCCTCACCTTTAGTCGTAGAATCGTAACGGAGTTGATAGGTTTGCTAAGCTTCCGTATTCGGCAGTTTGGCAACCTAGAGAACGAAATAGGTTAGCTATTTCACAACCTACAACAGTCTGAACCCCAAAACAGATTAGGGTTAGGGTTTCTCACCTAAAACGAAGTTGACATCACCGGAAACGCGCCTGGAAAGAGGCGGTGCAGCCCGTGTGGTGGCAGGGAACGACGGCAGGGAGGTTCTCCCACTTCTCCCTCACTTTCTCTCTCTTTTCCCTCTCTCAAATCCAAATTCGTATGGCTGCCATGAGAGAGGGTTTAAGGTCCTTATATAGTCTCAAATCTCACCGAAATAGACTCCTGTTCAAGGTTACTGCTAATATAGGTATTTCGTCACTTTTCCAGCTCAAAAGAGAGGTTCTGGTGGCCCTCCTTGAGCCATACGTCAGACTTAAGCTCACCACACATGGATCTACGTGGGATTACATTTTCGACTCGATCGGATTTCCAGATCGCACGTGGCGGACCACTTTCAGTTCAACGGTCAGTGGGCCACGATCCGAAATTCCAAGTACATGTAAATGTTCCTGAAATTTTTCTTAATCCGAGGGTGTAATTTGGTCTGATTCTGACGGTCTGGTTGCTTAATACTGATGCGCAAGCGAATGGTGCCAGATCACTATTCCAGATATTTATTTTGGAAAGGGAATAGTGTTTTTCACACTCCCTCGCTCCGGATCGAAATAAATGACCGTGGGACATCGGTCGGAGCTGATTTTTGAGATGATTGTCAAGCCCAGTGGGGCGGTCCTAGTTCCTTAGCTTCGAGTTAATCGGACTCCCGATGTGCGATCTAAACCTAATACGAAGTTTCATTTCATTCCCGAGAGCAGACGGGAAATGAGTTCGGTTCTAAACTTTAGGGTAACCTAGAGTCACATGTTTTACAAGTTTTGGGTCTTGCAGATCGTATTTAAAGCGATCCCAACGGATTTCATGGCTAATCGAGTTTGCACTTAGTTAACTTTGTAAAATTTCTAAAGGATTTAATCCTAATTATTTTCTGGTTGAGATGGTACTTAGGCCTTTGTAGTTTGTATATAAAGTGATCCAAGTTTTACTACTTAGCTAGTTTAAGTTAGTGTCTAGGGCGAAAGTGCTTTGAAAAATTGAAAGCACAAGGTAACGAAGGGTGGGATTTGTGAAGGAAATGGGTTCAGAAGCGATTTTAGCTTGTGGGATTTAGTTTTGACAAGTTGGTACGGTCTTAGGATCGACCCATTGCCTAAGGACGTCTAATCCCAGGTTGGCAAAAATCCGGGATGTTACAATCTACCCCCCTTAAAACAAAATTTCGTCCCCGAAATTGGCTAAGGGTAATAAGGGAAGATTTCTATTATTTCATTCGCCTAAGACTTATTGATTCCAAGTTTCCACGCGTGGTAGGGTATATACCAGCTGGTTCATTTTAGTCTACCCCCCTTAAAACTAATTCTTTATCCATTTCTCATATCCTAATGGTTTGCTGCCATTTATTTCTTTACCCATTTGGAGTCTCAACGACAATTCCCAACGATTTAGAGTAAGATAGCTGTTTTTATTATTTGACCAACACGGAGAGACGATAATAGTGGGCTCGATCCCGATACATCGATCATCTACCGGGCCAGGGTAGGAAGCTCATCGTATCCCTTCCGAATCCTGGTGGATCCTGGTCGTCCGCTCGTCAGCAGAGAGTCCATCGGTAGTCGCCCAGGATTGAGAATTGGGTCAAGCCGCGAATGTTTCGCAGTTGTATATTTCAGTAACTCCGTAGTCCGATCACTCTCTAAGAGTAGGGAATGTCCATCATTGAAAGTCTCAAATTGTTTATTCTAAGGTTGCCCTTTAGGTCTTAGTCTAAGAGAGTCCTCGATATTATCTATGTCTAAGGAAAGGGTGAATCAGATCTTACTAAATCATCCTAAAACGGTTTCTCATAGTAGAACTTGCTAGGGCTTATATAATGTGCGTATGTTAACAAGCACCGTTTCGATCCTGGGCCAGTGGGGTAGGGTCCACCGTGTTTCTGCCGCGCCACCCAGATCAAAGAGGCGTATCAGGTGACCTAACTAGATTGGGCTCATAATGTTCTACCCCCCTTAAAATTTTATTTTCACCCTCAAGGCTTAAGATTTATGTCCTGCTCCGTACATCGGAACAAGGTGTAATTCATAACCTATCCTTGACATGAAAGGAGATGCGGTCTCCCACTACATCAGTTTTGGTACCTAGGATTATAGAAAGGGGTTATCACGAATGGGTGTGAGTTTGAGGCAGGATGCCTAATTCTACCAATGAATTTTGTCGCGGTCCAGACTTATCCTATTTAATCATGTCTAGCTTAATAGGCAGGCTATCTTCTTACGTTCATAAGCACAATATGTATACCGACATGGCATGCGATTTGGGACCTAATTTCTAACTGTCTGTTGCCCATTTTGGGCAATTCCTTAGGCCTAAAAGACAAAGTCTCTATCAGCTATATACTTCTAACACTTTTCAAGGACAAAATTATAAACTTTTAGTTGTAAATGGTCGGGCCAACACGGAAAGAAAATTGTGTAGTGGGTCTGAGTCGGTTAAGCCGAATAACTGAGTCTATTATTCAATTGGCTTAGCATAATTAATTAGTCTTGTACTCTCCTTAGCCCAACTAGTAGCCTAGTCTTAATTGAGGAGTAGCGGGAATCCATAGGTGAGTCCAAAGTCGATGCTTATACGTTAGATGATTTCACTTCATTTTTAATACAAGGAAGGGTTTTATCACTTAGGGTCAAGTTGTCTAATTGGAATTGAGTTGCCTAAAGTTGAATTTAATTACGCCCGAGCATGTCACACATGCTCAAACCAACTAAGGGGGTTCTAGAGTTCACGTTCTTAATTAATTGGATTTCCTATACTGTCAAGTCTGTTGAAGCACTGCTCTAGGTCTAAAACTCCGAGGGTCTATTTGTCAAACAACCATTTACTCAGAAAGCTTAAGCTATCAGAGTGCGGTAGGTTAATGTATATCAAGGGACTTTATCATTTCAACCCTATTTGGCCAGTGGTCTTAAGTTGTATTAAAATGGGACTGTATTGCTAATCCCACTTCGGGATTGGGAATGGCATATTTGGCAGGAGGGTGGGCGGGGATTAAAATTACTTTATAAGCTGTGGAAAATGAGCATTGTGTTGGGAAGGGTGAGATGGGATTTCCAAATCCCAGGAATCGGAACTCCTAAGTGTAAGAGGAGCAACCTAGGGTATACTCTTTATTGCATACATTCCAAACCTAGTATCGGAAACCATGGGATACACTCAATCTAGGGACCATACCTTACCCATATATTTATTATTACTTATACAATTCCATCCACCGAATCGCACTTAATGCAATTTGGCCGAACGGGCCCTAAACGTCTTCAAATAACTAAAACATTCTACCAACTACTACGACCATCAACATGAAATCATAAGCACCCTAAGACAGTAGCCCATGCGAACTACGAGGCAGCAGTATGGATGATTAGACATCCAAGAGAATGGCCGTACATGTTCGGGTAGAGCCATGGAAAAGTGAATGAAAAGTGATGGAGAGAGAGAAAAGGGCTGGAGGTTTGGTTCTCCACAGATGTGAGCCTCAACAGATGTTGTAAAGGCCCCAAAGACAGCGAATGGAGAAGGAAATTGGAAAAGTAGGATGGCTTAGGGAGCTTACACGATTTTAGAGCTTCAAGGGGGCGTGTAGGCGTCCAAATGAGAGAAAACGAAGAGGGTAGAAGGTAGGTGCGGCTGTAAACGATGGAGTGATGTAAGGTTGGACAGGAAATAATGAAATGGGCGATTGGAGTGGAGGTTTGAGAGAGAAAATAGCAAGAATAGGAGGAAAAGAGAGATGGGAGGGGCGTTTGAGAGAGAGGGGGCTTCCAGACCTAAAAATCCCAAACAAATGCCAAAATGGCACGTGCCAGGGGGTAGGGGGGTCAGGCCGACCAACCCCACACTTGAAATCTCGCCGGAAAAGCAACCGGCCGGCGGCGCGCCGCCCGACCCGCGGCGCCGCCGCGGCCGGACTTGGCCGGAAACCGCGCCGCCGCGGTGGGGACCTGTTCTCCATGGTCCCAAGGTGCCAAATGCACCCTGGTTCGACCCTGGGTCCCATCGGTTTTAAGTGGAGAGGCCCCCGACTCCGATTCGCTCCATTTCGGGTATTTCGGAACAATCAGACATAACTTACGATCCGGAATGAGTTGTCTGACATAAAATATATGAATTTGGGGTAGAACGAGCTAATGAAACCAACCAACCCGCTACGCCGGGTTGCGCAGCCCGGAATTGCGAGAAAACCCTCTTATTGATGGTCATTTTCCACGCTTGAATTTCGTTTTGCCAAAGTAGTAGTTTTAGTTTAATTACTCTTCATCGGTTGGGCTTTAGGAGTTGTGCCCAATGAGAAAAGAGTTTAGAATAATTAGGAGAATAGTTTGGTGAAGTCGTTTAGGACACTTACTATTTTTTTGACCGAAAACTTTACCCACTAGTAGACATCACAACCCATAGTAAGTCGCGAATTCTAGAAGTTTTAGTTGTAGTTTGTTCCTGATTTCTTTCCCATTACCTGGTATCCTTATTTAAAGGGTTGTGAACTCATGTTTTTAAACATTCATTAATCAATTACGAATGTATTAGAATTTATTTATATTGTCTGCTTTCTTTCCTCATGGATTCGGGAAGTCTCGGTGAGGAGTCCAGAGAAGCTCCGAGGATTCAGAGTAGTTATCATCATCACGTTTATCGCACACATTTTACTGATCCTCAATGATTGAGATGAGGTGGATTGTGATCTAGACCCTTCACTAGACAACTTAGAACTGTTTTAGGTCGACCCGTGCGACCATGGTTGAATACATACTCGATTTCGGCGTTCGTTTTCAGTGAACTAGCCCTTGGACGGAACAGGGATGCCTAAGACTGTTTCTACATTCCGTCGCTCCCTCCTAAGTCAGAGTGCGTCAGTGTGCATAGTGTGACCATAACCCAGGTCCGGTTTAATCAAAATCATGCTCTGATACCATCTTGTAACGCCCTGAAAATCGGGGGTCGAGCATAAACTCAACTCCCGAGTTCCAGAACATCACTTATGCAACAAAATGAATGATGATTGAATGTTGACTGAATTCGTGCATTGAACATGAGTGAGATTAAGCCAAAACAGCATATCATACTCCAGAGATAGTTAAATTTGCAAGCGGAAGACTGTGATAGATAGATAAAATATATAACCTATGATGAGTCTCCAGAGTGTGATAACATTACCAGGTTAAATAAATACAAGTGCAGTTCTAGAATATACCAAATGTGAGGAAGTGTAATGCCTCCCATCCCATGTACCATAGCCCCGTCAATACAATATCAGGTCTTCATTGACCTGCTAGAGAGATACAGATAGGAGAATTCCTCCTATCATCACAGAAGTAGTCCGGCTCTGCTTCACAAGCATCGCCATCACCTGAAATTCAACAAATCTGGTGGGTGTTCGGAACACCGTCCCGTAACGTGGGAGTGAGTGATCAACTCAGTGGAACAGTAAAGCATAGGTTAACATGTTATCAATTCAATCAAGCAGTAATGATAAAGCAGTACAAATCAAACAGTTCTAACTACTCTTATTAAATGCAAGAATGAAATGACATGATGCTGTATGCCCTTGCCAAACCACCCTCAAGCGACATCATCTTACGTTCGCGAATGCTTAACTCCCTCAGTGCGCCACATCTACAAAGCACATGCGGTGCGATGATGCTCATGATTACCAAGTTATTATTAGTCCATTTCAAACAGCAGTATTGGGAAACTAAGGTACCTCCCTCGTATCATTCCCAAACATGATCCATTCTAGGGTCGTCAATCCTAGTGATTCTCATACGATATTATGGTTTGAGAGGCGTAGTGAAGGCATCGTAAAGGGTTCATCACCCGTCAGCGCGGATACAGATCTCACCGTATGCGGCTCAATTGCTGGCCGTCAGCTCGAGTACAGGTCTCACCGTACTCGGCTCAATCACTAGCTGTCAGCTCGAGTACAGGTCTCACCGTACTCGGCTCAACTCACACTCTAGTTGCTGTGAAAGACTCGTCGCCAACCACAGACCCTTGGAGTGTACTCGATGATACTACGGAGGACTCGTCGCCCGTCAGCACGAGCACAGATCTCACCGTACTCGGCTCTCGCCGAGGTATCGACAGCTCGAATACAGTGTCCCATACCACCATATTCGGCTCACGAGTTTGGTTGCGCAATGGTCACTACGAGGAGGCACATGGCCCCAGCGTAGGCCGACAGCTCGACCACGGTGTCCCATACCACCATGCCCGGCTCATGCGTCTTAGCGGATCGAGGTACCATGGTTAAAAAGGGGGTTTCACTGGTAAGTTTGGTACCCTAGGTTCAAGCAGTAGCGTCCAAACAGGGTGAACATGCATAAGGCAGATCGGGTTACTTGACGAGCTCGACTAGCACGATCGTCCGTTGAGCTGCACGACATGAAGTGCATAAACAACTTCGTGTGGCCTAGCCACTGCCGACAGGCAACGCACGACTCGAGTTCGTCGAACACATCCCACGTGGCAAATGAATCTCAGCCACGAGTTCAATCCCGTTACCGATTGCCTGGGCCATAATCATAGCCCCAAACACAATCAATTGTCATCCATAGCATGTGGAGTAAAGCATGATAAACAAAGTAATTCAAGCATGATAAATAAAGTAATTCAAACATGCTAGTAGGCATGTTATAAGCATATTATAAAGCATGATATAAAGCATGTTGTAAAACACTACATTAATAGGAATACAAACACATGTATTGCAAGTAAGTGGTTTAAGTGATCAACCTCATGGAGGTAATCATACACGTCACTAGGGTAGTTGAGAATCCAATCTCAACACCTACCTAAGGTTCTAACACTTAAGCACTTACACTCACAAGCAATTTCACCAACACTTGGAATGCACTATTTCAACATACATGACTTATGTTAGAGGAAAGTGCACTAGGGTTGTCCCTTTACCAAACTAGTATTCTATACGTATGCATCATATTCTTACAGCAAATAATCATGACCATTACATCAGCCAATTTTATACGTATAGGGTATTTTCTAGGATACCCAATTTCAACATACATAGTGTTTACAAGGGAACTTGTAATACGGCGATTCTTTTTGCCAAACAATTCATTTATACGCACATAATGTATTTATATAACAATTAATCATGACAAATACATCGCTAAAATATACACGTATAGGGTACTTCTTACAATACCGTATTTCTACATACATGGTGTATATTAGTAAACATGTATTTAGGCGAACCCTTTCGCCAAATGAGTATTTTATCCATACGTTATATATCCATACGACAATTAAACATGTCAAACACATTTCCATAAAAAATACGTATACGGTATTTTATACGAATACCTTGAGTATGTGAAATTCCAAATTCTACAATTCTAATCGAAACAGAAAACGGAAAGCACTTTGTACATGTGCAATTGCATGTAGATCATGAATCTACCATTATCTGACATTGAAAGCATTGAAAACCGCAACTTATACACTTAAAGTCCTCACCTTTAGTCGTAGAATCGTAACGGAGTTGATAGGTTTGCTAAGCTTCCGTATTCGGCAGTTTGGCAACCTAGAGAACGAAATAGGTTAGCTATTTCACAACCTACAACAGTCTGAACCCCAAAACAGATTAGGGTTAGGGTTTCTCACCTAAAAACGAAGTTGACATCACCGGAAACGCGCCTGGAAAGAGGCGGTGCAGCCCGTGTGGTGGCAGGGAACGACGGCAGGGAGGTTCTCCCACTTCTCCCTCACTTTCTCTCTCTTTTCCCTCTCTCAAATCCAAATTCGTATGGCTGCCATGAGAGAGGGTTTAAGGTCCTTATATAGTCTCAAATCTCACCGAAATAGACTCCTGTTCAAGGGTTACTGCTAATATAGGTATTTCGTCACTTTTCCAGCTCAAAAGAGAGGTTCTGGTGGCCCTCCTTGAGCCATACGTCAGACTTAAGCTCACCACACATGGATCTACGTGGGATTACATTTTCGACTCGATCGGATTTCCAGATCGCACGTGGCGGACCACTTTCAGTTCAACGGTCAGTGGGCCACGATCCGAAATTCCAAGTACATGTAAATGTTCCTGAAATTTTTCTTAATCCGAGGGTGTAATTTGGTCTGATTCTGACGGTCTGGTTGCTTAATACTGATGCGCAAGCGAATGGTGCCAGATCAGATATTTATTTTGGAAAGGGAATAGTGTTTTTCACACTCCCTCGCTCCGGATCGAAATAAATGACCGTGGGACATCGGTCGGAGCTGATTTTTGAGATGATTGTCAAGCCCAGTGGGGCGGTCCTAGTTCCTTAGCTTCGAGTTAATCGGACTCCCGATGTGCGATCTAAACCTAATACGAAGTTTCATTTCATTCCCGAGAGCAGACGGGAAATGAGTTCGGTTCTAAACTTTAGGGTAACCTAGAGTCACATGTTTTACAAGTTTTGGGTCTTGCAGATCGTATTTAAAGCGATCCCAACGGATTTCATGGCTAATCGAGTTTGCACTTAGTTAACTTTGTAAAATTTCTAAAGGATTTAATCCTAATTATTTTCTGGTTGAGATGGTACTTAGGCCTTTGTAGTTTGTATATAAAGTGATCCAAGTTTTACTACTTAGCTAGTTTAAGTTAGTGTCTAGGGCGAAAGTGCTTTGAAAAATTGAAAGCACAAGGTAACGAAGGGTGGGATTTGTGAAGGAAATGGGTTCAGAAGCGATTTTAGCTTGTGGGATTTAGTTTTGACAAGTTGGTACGGTCTTAGGATCGACCCATTGCCTAAGGACGTCTAATCCCAGGTTGGCAAAAATCCGGGATGTTACAAAAAGATATGAAAATTAAGCAAGCATTCAATCCACAAGACAGAGAGTTATAGTGGTTCGCCTGTGTGTACACCAACTATCTTTCAACAGCCACACATAAAGCTACTCCACTCCTAATATCCTCACACAGGGGATATTAGCGTTCATTATCAAATAGGTTTTCACAGGTTCACCAAAAACCTTTACAATTGTGTCTTTTTCCCTTGGGCTTACACAATTCAAAAACCCCTCTTTTCTGAGTTTTCTGGCTCTCCTCAGATAACCAATACAATGAGATTTTTTCTGGTTCAACCTCAAACAAAACCAATACAATGAGATTTTTCTGGCTTAACCTCAAACAAAACCAAAAGTAAATAAATTTTACAGAATTGTAAAATACCTGGATTTCTCCTTTTCGTAGCAGCCCGGTAGAACCAATCCGAGTAGATGATTGAATGTCAAAGTTCAATTTCCAATACTCACATTCATATGGTTCTAAATTCTAATTGATTTTAGATTTTAACTAGTTGGGTATAGCTATATTTGATTTTGATTCCAAGAAGAAGGAATAAGGTAATTCCTCTTTTCAAATAAGATTGGAATACATAAACAAAATCAAATTAAATAAGCTAGCAAAAAGGAATATTAAATAAGCACAATGTAGCTTAAAATAAACACAGACTTATCTCAGAGTGATCACTTGAAATTTCTTGAATTGAATCGAGTTGAAGTGTAAAAACTCTGAATTTTGTGTTCAATTTATAGAAGCAAAAATCGCTCCTACGACTGGTCTTAGAAACCTTCGACTGGTCATAGCTCTAACGGATATTTGAAATATTGAGCGCGATCTTTGAAAGTCGTTCCACGACTGGTCGTGAGAAGCCTACGACTGGTCGTGGGTCACCTACGACTGGTCGTAGATCTTTATGACTGGTCGTAGGACCATAGATTAGGTTGCTGGACTTTGAGTCGTAGCTCTACGACTGGTCGTGGATGAGTCGAAGCCACACCTACGACCGGTCGAAGGACCTCCAGGACTGGTCGTGGGTGTACTAAAAAATTTTGAAAAATCTTCAACAACTTAGGACTGGTCGTGGAATTTCTTGGACAAGTCGAACCAATGCTAGGACTGGTCGAACAAGAGCTAGGACTGGTCTTAGAATAGACTAAACTTATGTAAAATAAACATTTGATTTATGTATCCAAAGTGACCTACTTAAAGGGTCAACCTAAGGTCATTCAAACCTGAACCATGTCGTATGGACATTGAACTTCAACCATTCAATGAATGTAGATTATTTTTGAACCATATCAGGCTTGAGATCTTGAACTTGTTGTAGCTTTAAACTTGAGATCTTCATCAGCATAAAAACTACTTCATGCGTTGCTTATTAGTCTTGAAGTCACTTCTTGAGTTGTTTCTTAAGACTTGAACTTCAACATTGTAGTTTCTTGAACTTCAATAATGTAGCTTCTTGAGACTTCAACATTGTAGCTTCTTGAACTTCAATAATGTCATGAAGTGTTTATGCAGTGTCTTGAATACATATAAATCACCATAAAGACACAGATAGATGTTTTGACACATCAAAATTTGACAACCAAAGGAGCATGAGACCATATCACTTACAAGGTTAATGGGGTTTTCATTGGTAAGTTGGTACCTTATATTTAAACAGTAGCGTCCATAATGGTGAACATACATTGGGCCAATCGGGTTACTTGACAAGCTCGACTGGTATGAGCATACGTTGAATTGATCGACATAGAGTGCGTAAGCACTTCACATGGCTTAATCACTGTCGGCAATCTCCGTACAGCTCGGATTCCTTGAACATATCCGTTGTGGCGAGTCTAACTCAACCACTCGTTCGTGAGCTATTACCGATAGCATGGACTATGTAGTAACCCAAACACATTTAAACAAAATAAGATAACATGTGTGATAGGCATTTCAATATTAAATAATTGATACGAAGAACGTAACCATTTGAGCATTTCACAAAATACAAAGTTAGCATGTTTCGCACATATGCATTACATACTAAATCACACAGTTTTAAATCTAGTTGCATGAAGGGATTTATACACATAGCAAAGGAAATTGAGAATCTCACCTCAACACCTTCATAAAGTACAAGTTTCTAAATACTTACTCGTTCAGACATTTTTACAAACACTTAGACTACACACTTCAACATACATGACGTATATTGGCCATAACACGTAATAGGGCAATTCCTTTCACCAAGGAGTTGTCACACATGAAACCATCATGTATCCACGATGGATAATCATGGCAAGCACGAATCCCAGTTCCATAATAATTCAGACATTTTCACAAACACTTAGACTACACATTTCAACATACATGATGTACGTTGGCCATAACATGTATTAGGGCAATTCCTTTCACCAAGGAGTTGTCACACGTGCAACCATCATGTATCCACGATGGATAATCATGGCAAGCATGAATCCCAGTTCCATACTCATTTAGACATTTTCATAAACACTTAGACTACACATTTCAACATACATGACGTACGTTGGCCATAACATGTATTAGGGAAATTCCTTTCACCAAGGAGTTGTCACACGTGCAACCATCATGTATCCATGACGGATAATCATGGCAAGCACGAATTCAAATTCTAAACTCATTCAGACATTTTCACAAACACTTAGACTACACATTTCAATATACATGACGTATGTTGGCCATGACATGTATTAGGGAAATTCCTTTCACCAAGGAGTTGTCACATGTGCAACCATCATGTATCCATGATGGATAATCATGGCAAGCATGAATCCAAATTCTAAACTCATTCAAACATTTCAACAAACACATGGAATGCACTATACTTAATATAGTTCATATATATCTATAAAGCGAGGGAAACATCGTATTTAGCATGTGAAATGGTACCCAAGTCAATTATAAATCATTAACTGACATTGAAAGCCTTGAAAACTATAACCTATACGTCTATAATCTGCACCTTTCACCGATAAACAAGTATCGAACTCAGTTTGTATACCGAGTTTTTATCTACGGCACAACGACAACCTACAATATGAATTAGGTTAGCTATTTCATCCTTTAAACTATTTAAAACCCTAAAATTGATTAAGGTTAGGTTTTTTTTTGCCTAAGAACGAGATTGAAATCACCGAAATAGCGATACAGAGGTGATAGTTAAGCACGTGGAGTGGCGAGATGGAATCCCACAAACAAACTGCAACTCTCTCCCTCACTTTCTCTCTTTCCTTCTCTTTCTTCTCTCTTCTCTCTCTAGGGTTTACAAATTCGTATGACATGAGAGAGAGAGAGGGTTTAAGGTCTTTATATAGGCCCAAAAGTGATGGGAATGGCCCCAGGGCCATGGTATACTTAGGTTATAGCCAAATATTGACTGTTTCGATCCAACGAAGCACTTCTGGAGGCCCCTTTTCTGCATGCGGTCAGAGTTAAGTTCACTGGCATTGGATCTAGGTAGAGTTAAGTTTTCAGTCCGATCGGATTTACAGATCGACCGCGGCGAACCAGTTTCAGTTCAACGGTCACCGACACTTGATCAGGGCCACAAGTACACTATTATGTGTATGAAATTTTCCCTGATCTGAGGGTGTAATTGGATCAGATTTCGATGGTCTGAAACCTTAAATTTGGCCCGCAAGCGAACAGCCCAGTTTACTTAAATCTGAGTTCATTTCCTAAAGGTATTCGCATTTCTCACACACTTCGCTCCGAGCTCAAGTTGTGCATTTCTGGGTATCATTAGAAATTGATTTTCGATATGGTCATCAAGCCCAGTAAGGCGGTTATAAGCGTATAGTTTCGTAGTCATCGGACTTTCGACGCGCGGTCTATGTCCGATACGAAGTTTCAATGTGCTCCCGAGAGCAACTGGGTTTAGAGATTGATCCTAGATTTTAGGGCAATGTAAAGTAAATGGTTCTGCAAGTTTTTGGTCTTGCAGTTCGTATTTAAAGTGATTAGTGCTAATTTCACAGGTCATCTAGTCTATCACTTAGTTAATTTCATCTAATTTCTAAAGGATTTGGACCTGAGTGATTTCTGCCTGAGGTGGTACTCGGCTCTTTATATGGATTTTTTCAAGATGTTACACTTCCTCTTCTATCAGAGGTATTATATCTGTACGAAATTACCTTTGTGCTTGTTTCACCGGTCTTTTATAGTCAAAAATGTTAAGTTGATGCATCGCCACTAATGGTTCTAAACCTAGTATTTCCACGTATGTCTAAGTGAACACATCTTTATTCTCTTTCAACAATTTAACACATCGATCAACTTCTTATTTAGATAAATTGGCGTTTATGTATGTATACCATGGTTCTTCATATGTTCCCAAATTTACTTCTCACAGAGTATCGACTGTTGGTTGCCCCCCATCTTCTATCTGTTTTGGAGCTATTTTAGGATGCTTAATCATTTCAGGATCTGCCTCTTGACTAGCTACCAGATTGGTATTGATTGCGTTCACTTGTACACGCGAAGATAATGCTCCCTTTGAGATTTCTCTTGTTTCTTTTCATTCGCACCAATCAGGATCTGTATGACTTTGCCGTTATTTAACCCTGTAGGTTCTTCACAATCAAAACCCTTGTTTTGCATAGTTTTCCTACTAACTATACTGTATCTCTTTAAATCTTTTGGTGTTAACTTGTCACGAACCATATTGTCATTAATTTCCTCTTTCATTCCTTTTTCCAATGGTGCATAGAATTCAATTGGCTTGGAATTCTTTGAGTTAGGTCTGACAAAAAATCGTCTTGGCATGGCAGGGAATGGTTTACTTCTTTCGATATGCGGCATCCACATTATACTGTTGGACTACAAAATCTTCATATGTTCGGGCGATAATAACGTTAGAGGGGGCTAACCAGGCTGCCTTAAATCTTTTGGGACATAATAGAATTTCTTCTTATTTCCTTTCTTCTCAGACAATTCCATTTCTACGATTATTTTTCTATTCCTGGCATCTTACTATCCCTTGATTTCATATCTTCTTTACTGACTTCATTACTGTCCTCCGACATGAACTCACTATAGTAGCTTGCATTTACGAAGAAAGATTCCGCTTCTGTGTATGGTTTTGTATCAGCCATTACTTTGTATTGAATTCCATTTCTACAATATTTGAGGCATTGATGCAAAGTAGACGGTATGATGCCATATTGATACATCAACGTCTCCCTAATAGGATATTATATGTAATTACTGCATTGATCACATGACATATAACACTTGTAGTTAATTCACCTATTTCAAGCGTTAATGTGATTTTCCCCAGTGCTCACAGGCCATCTAGATTGAGACCTTGAATCATCATCCCACTAGGACACAAATGTGATCGACGATATCCTAACTTGTTCAGCATGTTCATCGGTAACAGGTTTATAGCAGAATCATTATCCAACATTATCCGCTTAATTTGTTTATCGCATACATGTCCGACAATTATCTATGGTTTGTTACGCTCTTTGTCACTGATTAGATCGAAAAGGTAATAACAAACATGCAATCGTTTATTTCTATCATTTCTAATGCTTCAAGATATGCGAGACGACTTTCTGTCTTTGGTTTTGTGTTTTTCATTTCAACGAGTAATGCTTCTCTGATGCTATCATTTAACAAGAATAAAATCAGTGTTTGATGAAAGTCTTTCGACAATTGTAACGCTTCATATATACTCAAACAGGCAAGAATACCTTTCAGATGACTTATAACATCATAAGTTACTCTTTCAACTTTGTTCTTTTAGTCCTTTTCATTATCGGGCAATGCTTCAGATGTCTTGCTTTGCTTTACTTCAAGTCTCTGCTCTTGAGAAGGACTTGTTATCTTCTTTCTTGAACGTAATGTGACCACTGCTGCTTTGCATGTATTTGTCAGCAGTATGCAGACTGGTTCGTTAGAAGATTTAACAGTAATCATATTGTAACTTTCTCTTCTTTTCCATTCATGGTACATATGCGAGCAATGTTGTTCAGGCTTGTTCTTTTCACCTGTGGCATTCTAGGACTATAATGTGTTTTCCATCGCTTTCTTGTTTCTCTCGTTTTCTTTTCCAATTATAATTTCACCCCTGTTTATCATCTTCTGTAATATATTATTTAATGTAAAGCAGTTTTTTGTTGGATGTCCTATCAGACGATGGTAACAGCAATGGTTCTTCTCTTTCATCATTTCAGCTTCTTCGAGGCTCTTGGACTGAGGTAATTCAATTATCCTAGCGGTTAATAGCTGGCTCATCATAGGGATGACATCCTCCCTTTCAAACTCGCATCCTTTATGAGAATCATACGGTCTTGGTCGTTTATCATTTACCTTGCCTTTACTGAGATTTGTATCTTCTCTTCTTTCTATTCTTCGCCTATTATGGGGGTCTTCTCTTTTCCTCTCGTGATCCATGACATTTGGTCTCACTATGGAACACTGACATTCTCTTGGTCATCATCTCAAGTGCATGGGCCTTCATAGCAAGATCATGGAAAGTCCATATATCTGCACTTGTCAAACCAAATGCGATTCTCGTCTCCGTTGATTTTAAACACATTTTCATATGTTCTTTCTCTTTAGAAAATTGTCTGCATGATGCCCCTAGGGCCTTCCACCGGTTGATAAACTTCTCCAATGGTTCATTTTCTCTTTGTCGTACAGAAGCCAATTCAGTGATGCTGACATCTCGATCGGACGAGAAAGAGTTTCCTATGAAAGTATCTTGTATCTGATCCCAGGTATGTATGGATTATGGCACTAGACTGGAGTACCATTGGAATGCTTTCCCTGTTAGAGAGGATACAAACAGTCACAGACAATATTGCGGAACCTTAAAAAAATTAGCCATGGTTGTGATAAAATGTATGAGGTGTTCTTCCAGAGATCCATCTCCATTAAATTTATGAAAATCCCGGTATTTGAAATTTGTAGAAAATGGATTGTCTTCGACTCTCAGGAATATAACGTTCTAAAACTTAACCTTCCCGGGTGTTCTCAATCTCTTTCATTTCTAACAAACTCTGTTATTACCTGTCGTATTTCATCTTGTGTTATTGTTCTTGCTGCTGGGGCTAATCCATGCGACCTTGGCGGCTGTGATTCTTCTGATTGTCGTTCGTGACCATTTGTTGTCGCCATCACAGGAGGAACCATGACCTGAGCTACATTATCTGATAGAGTGGTTAATGATTCTCGAAGACTCCTACATTCCTCCATTAAGGCTGTCTTGTCTGCGCACGAGCCATTTCAGTAAAACTTTCATCTGAAGATGGTAACGGATTTTGGCTCGCATCTTCCATACAGACAACAACTTCTCTACTTCTTGATTGCGTCATTATAGGAGTAGGGGCTATAGAAGAATTTGGTGAAAAGGAACTCTGATTAGATCCCTTGACACTTTCACGGGATCCTAATGATTTAGGCATAGTGGCTTGTGGAGACATTGTTTGTGATGATGGAAGAGCAGCAAGCTTTAAAGAAGATGATTCATTCCCTATAGGAGACTTTCCTTTTTCTTTTCTGGTCCATCGGGTAGCTTTGGCAGAAAGAGTCGGGAAATCTTGCAGAGTGAAGGAGCTGGCAGATTGTCTTGGATACAATGAAGGTGGGGTGAGTGTGGGATTTCGCTTTGCAGCATTACGTGTGATCGACCCTCTAATGATTTGTAATGAGACTAGGCTAGCAGTTGCGCAAGATCGAGCCCTTGATCTTCTTGGTGATACCACGGTCCACTCTTCTTCATTATCCTGGTGTATGGGTGATACAAATATCACTCCTGCTGTAGCTTTAATCAAGGTTGATGGAATTTCTTAATTCTAGGATTCAGATGATGTTTGCTTATTATGGGCATAGTTGATAACGAAACCCATGGATGTGAAGTAAAAGATTGTCTGATTCAAAAAAGCCATTGCGATCGAAGGTGTAAAGGTTTTAGATTTTCTATGAAAGAGAGTTTAGTGTTATGGATTTTGACAACTATACATTTGATCTTGGAGATGAAGGGAAGGATGTTCCCGTTGAGAGTTGCCATTTTGGCACCATGATGGCACCGATTAATGATAAAAGTTCTCCAAATAATATCTAAGTTAATATTGAATAAGTTATGTCCCCACTAGTGTCGCCATTTTGTTTCGACAAGATACAAATGTATTTGGATAAGGGATATTTGATTCAATAATAATAAAGAAAAAATAGGTGAACAATGGTCACAAGATATTTTATTGATTTAAGGTTCATTTACTTCCTCATATTTCCTTTGATTCCAAGGTGAAATGTACAAATTATGATGAAATATTATAGTAATGAAACTCATTAGGATATCAATTTCGACAGCATTTCAGCTCATGACATGATCTTCCTAATAAGGAAGTTATTATGCGGATTTGATGGTTCTTTCGAAAGTCTTTCATCTCTTCTTTAACACAAAGTCTTTGGATTGATTATCAATTTTCTGAAAGAATTATCAAAGAATCAGTATTTAAAAGCGGCTTTAACTTGATTCTTAGAGCTTTAGTCTCATTACGTGCACAATAGATCTGTTGTGTGTTGTACAATAGACTCTGGCTTTTACTGTTGCGATTTGCGCAATGAACTCTGAGCTCCTTATTACGCTTGGCGCAACATGTATCTTCTGCCTCGTTGAATACCTATGAAGAGTCTTAAACTTCTAATGAATCTTCTGAGCTCCGATGTTCACAAATAATGGAAATGAAGAGAGGGAAGGGGTATTTATAGGCAACCACATGTGTAAACCCCAATTTTTACACAACCAATCTTGATTGCGTGAGATATAAAATCCCATTGTGCCCTGTGCAATGGACCATTATCGGGTTTTATTGCGTGAGAGAAAACTCTCATTGCGCCCTTCACAATAGACCGTCATCAGGTCCTATTGCGTGAGTGACAGACTTTAATTGCGCCTTGCACAATAAACCATTATTTTCACTTCTATTGCGCATCGCATAAAAAAACTATTATGATTACAATTCTTCCTTTCTACTTTCCTCATTCTTCTTAATTTATGCCCCAACAATGTTTAATCAATATAATTAGATATGTTTTCTATGTGCAAGGTGATTTTTAAGTCTAAGAGGAATCTATGCTTAAAGCGACATTTTAAGCCCTAAAAGAGATCAAGCTTAAAGGCAATGAAGAATTGTGGAGATCAAAGTTGAAGATTTCAAGTACAAAAATTCTGAGGAAACCAAGCATTGAAGTGGAAAATGAATGATCGAGTGCATTGTAGAGAAGTGAAGCAGTTCATCACTTGTCGATAGGACTTCGATCCCATCGATAGTCCTTTGACAAGTTTCGATTGGATCAAGAAAGTTCAAATTTTTCAGAAAGCTTGCTTGATTAAAAAATATGTTTCTTCAATACCATCGAGAAAATTAGGGAATTTAAAAGTTCGTTGCTGGATAATTTTTGAAAGATTTTCAATGCCTTCGACAACTCCCTCCCACCTCAATTTCCTTTCTTGTTCTAGTAGTTTTTTTAATAAAATAAAATAAAAATTAGAGTCAGTTATGTCTAGCTAATCTCTTAGCTAAGGTGGATTCTTACTCTTGCTCTGGTGGTAGACTCGCAAGAGTTTCAACACCCAGTCAAGGGTTCGAGTATCCATAGGTGGTGAAATCCCACTACCTCGTGAGTGTGTGGGGGTGTGTGTGCGTGTGTAAAAAAAAAAAAAAAAAAAAAAAATCTCTTAGCTAAGGCTAAGGGGTGAAGCTTTTAGTTTGATTGCAATGTTGTAATTTGTTTTCGATTCATACTTTGGATTTTATGATGATTATTTAATTGAATTAGTTTGAATTTACTTTAAAGCTTTTGAATTGTTTATTTCTTGGTCCGTTGTGAACTCCGTGTACATCAAGTCATTAGTTTTTTAAAACAATATTCACAATCATTCTTGCCTTGATACAGTCACCGTAATGAAAATTTGATTACAACCAAATGCCCATGATTACTAAATACAATAATGTAAAGAAAACAATTAATTTTGTTATACTAGATACATCACCATAACTTTTAAAATACATTAGTAACTGAAAATGTAAATTAAGCCTAATGCATCCAAGCGCAAATGAAAAGGGCCAACATGCTTGAAGGACTTCATCTTGGTACATGAAATGGTTAATTAAATAAGGTAAGCTTGATATCTCGTATGGTCAATTCCAATCCAAGTCGGGATTTAGATGTTAGTAACATAACACAAGTTCAATATAATCAAAGGAGTTTAGTACAAGAGATAACTTATTGAATCATGTAAATAAGTATAAAAAATCCAACATTCTCAAAATGATAATTTTGTCTATAACGAATGGTCGTAATCTTTTAGGAGTAATCTAAAGCAAAGAACTTGTGTTAATCTTTTAGGGAATGACCCTGGGTAGAGCACCACATGATAATCTTTTAGGGAGTAACCCAAGGCAGACCACCTGTGTGTGTTAATCTTTTGGGGAATTAACCAGGGAAGATCACTGTTCGATAATCTCAAGTGCAAGATAACGAAGTAGTAATAATTCACTGAGACGAAGATCGTTCTACAGGGATTTGTGGATGAGAAGACAACTAGAACTAAATGGATTTTTTGTGTTGTTTTATCCAGCGAATCTAGAAAAGGGTAAGACAATAATTAAGAAATACTAAGGATCCAGGAATCCGTAGTATATAACTCAATTAGAACTGGATTCTAATATGCTCAAATCGGAAGATAACTCTGTAAATCCAATCACAAACATCTGACAAGATATATGAATTGAGATAGATTGATCTCTCATTAAGATCTAAGCAATTGATCACAGGGAATCAAAAACATCTAATGTTCTCAAAGTTAACAATAGATCAATCAATTTTACAGATTTATTCCTTCTCCAATCTAAGAATTCAATCAATACAATCACAATTTAGCATTCAAAACCATAAACATGAATTAAAAATTAATTAAATAACAAAATTCATCAAGAGGTTCATCCCTTAGCCTTAGCTAAGAGATTAGCCTAGACTAGAATCGAAAGATTGAGAAGAACAGTGCCAGAAGAGTTTCACCTTCACTTGGTGTATCTCCCAAGCCTTAATTCATGTTTTGAAGAGCCTAAAACTACTTGTTTATAGTAGAAAATTTCCCACTAACTTTGAATTTACGCAATTACTCGCATCGTCGATCAAAGCATCGATTGATTGACGAAACTTCTCCAAAAATACCTAACAATGAAAATTTAAAAATCAGTTAACTTTGGATTAATCAATCGAGCTCTTGACTTCGATCGATCAAACATGGCAAAAAATGTCCAACGAATTCTCTTCATAATTCTAAAATCTCTCGATCCTTCTTTCTGATCGATTGACATCCCTCGAGGATTCCATGATCGATTGAACCTCTGTTTCGATCACTCGAACTCTACTGATTTTCTTCGATGAAAGAACACTTTGATATTTAGCCTTCATCTCAGCTTAAATACTTGATTTCCTTAGATCATGACACTTCAAATCTTCAATTTCATCCTTCAATTCTCCAATTCTTTAACTTGTATTCTTTTAAGAATTAAATCGTCACTTTAATCTGACTTAGATTTCCAATCATCATGCTTTTAGACAACATATCTAATTAGTCCATTTAGGCACACATGCATGTGAAAACAATGCATACGAGGGGATAAATATGCAATATTTGAGTCTCATCACACCCCAACCAGCATTTTGCTAGTCCCGAGCAAAACATGCAGAAGATTCTAAAATCCAAGAACAAAAAAAAATATAAAAAAAATAATAAAAAATAATTTAAAAAAAGATCAGAAGAGTTCTTTCTGTAAATCCATATAATCCTTAAATTATTCCAAATAATAGAGTTCCAAGGCACAATGTTTTAAATTACTATTTGCTTAGATTATAACACCTAATAAATAACCAAATTGAGTTAGAACTATTAATCAGTCAGTTGAAAAATTCTCAACATCGAATTCCATTGTAGTATAATGAAATTTAACTTATCACAGCTAGAGGCTTAACTTATCACAGCTAGTGGTTTAGTTTCTTCAGTAATGTAATACTCATAATTACTTAAAAGTGGACAGATAGACCGGTGTTCATTAACGGATTTTGCACTATTTTCTTGTTTTTATTGTCCACTTATCATTCTTTTTCTTTTTTATTCCACTCTTTTCATGGACAATTTTCTTCTTTTTCAACTTCTTTTTCTTTTCAATAGGTAGCCCTTTACGATTTTTCTATATTTTTTTTAATACTAGTTCTCATTAATTTTGTTTCAAAACAACCAGTGTTCATTAATCTTGGTTCCTAACACCCTATATAATGATGAAGTTACATCACCATATCAACTTAGCCTCTTAAAGTATAAACTAAAATTGCAGTTTACACCGCACTTGTAGAAGTATGGAACTGTTCTTATAGTCCTAGAGGGGGGTGAATAGGACATTTCAATTGATTGTACCAATTTAAAACTTTTCTTGCCTAACTTAACTGATTTACCAATAAACTTAGTAAGGCAATGTAACTCTAATGGCTTACAAGCCTAGTTAGTGGGTCCAATCACATAGGCAACTTAATGTATACCAATAAAAGTAACTAGCCTATATCATAGTGTGCTTGTGTGTGAACTATGCTTTTTTTTTTATCAAACTATGACATTCATTCAATCATGTATAGGAATTTAAACATTCAAGCATATATAAGCATGATTAAACAAATACGCAAATGTACATTGAAAACACAAGCATATATAGTGGTTCGGCTACATGCCTACTCTACTCCCGGCATCCACACTCAATCCCAGAATGCACTGGATTTCACTATTGATAGTTTTAAATCAGGTTCACCAACAACCTTTACAATCCTACACTAAGGACACAGGTTTAGGCCCACCGGACAAGGTCCCACACTAGGCACCTACTGTTTAGGCCCACCGGCCAAGGTCTCACATAAGACACCTACGTTTAGGCCCACAGGCCAAGGTCCTACACAAGGTACTTAATCGAGTTTGTTGATGGCAAACTCTTAGCCTCAATCCTACATGATGATAAAGACTAAATTGTGGACTCTTAATTATGACACTTACTTGTCGATGAGTCCTCTTTTGTAGCTTCTCTTAGGTTGCATGATCTTCACGTTTCGTGCTTGAATCAGCTCCCCGTTGTTCCCTCGTTCGCTTAGTTTGGATTTCCCTGTTAGTTTGGCTTCACGATCTAGAACCTTGCATTTAATGTACCTACCAAGGTGACTAAGGTTATGGGAGTTGGTTGAATCTCTTATCTAGGATAGTGAGTGGAATTCCTAAGGGATTCAACCTATGGATGCTCTAGAGTATAAAAAAAGATAAAGGATTTTTCTATTGGTTTAGTCTTTATACTCTAGAGGAGGCACGAGTTCATGTTCTTCATCAATAGGAGCTTTTGAATGCTCATGGAAGTGATGAATCACAATGAAGAGATCATGAACTCGTATGGATAGAGTCTAAAGAGGGTAAGATAAGCTTGGGATACACTTTAGACTCTAGGATGCCTTAATCCACTACTTTTGCAAGTTTCTACAAGCCGCTTTTATAGATAAAAGCTTCTAATGAATAGAAAATAGTTACAAAATGGCTAGTTTACGGTGCTACCGAAGTGACCTTTGGTACCACCGAATTTGCTTCGGTGGTACAGAATTATCTATCGGTAGTACCAAATTAAATTCCCCAAGTTGCTCACTGAAAGTAGTCCCTTTCGGTGGCATCGAACATTGTTTGTTGGTGGCAGTCGATTATACCAAATTAACGTTGAATGCTTGTTGGATTGTTTTGAGCCCCTTTGGTAACACTGAAGGTATCTTCAGTGGTACTGAAGGTGCTATTCGGTGGCACATTCGTTCTACAGACAGTGGATAGATTTTTTTTTGTTTTTGTCCAATAAATCATTGAATAACTTGGAATATGAAAAAGCCATGTTTATAGGATATAAAATATGAACTTGATATTGGCTTAGAATAGATGACCTAAGTGGGTATTCCTATTTGGGTTGGAATCATCTATTTGCAAGGTTTAAGATCGTAGAAGCGGTTCCTCGTATTCAATGTAACTTTTTCTACTTCAGCTCCAGTCGCGTCGCCGGTCTTCTTTTGTCAAGAACTCATCTGACTACAAGACACAACTAGTCACGTAATTGACAAACATGAGTGCAAATAAGTGCACTAACAATCTTCCCCTTTGTCAATTTCGTGACAAAAACAACCTAACCTACGATAGTGTCATGGTCCATACCAATGACATACCAAAATAAAAAGAATTACATATCAAACATATAGATTTATAACTCAAGAAAAGAATTACATATCAAACATATAGATTTACAACTCAAGACTTGACATGTAATATAAGATTATGCTTCTTCCCCTTAGTGTTTACCAAGAATAACCTGCAATAAGAGAAACAAACACTTTCTGCAAGAACAACATTGTTTTGGTGGGTTGGTTTTTTCTCCTTCTTTTTGTCAGTTATTGGCAAAGGATTTACCAAGAAATAAACCAATAGCATAAAGATGATAATCAAGAGGGTAAACATGATATATAATGATATAAGCATAAAGATTATCAACCAAACAAGGAAATATATCATCATAAGTAATCAAATCATATGTTAGATAGAAAAGAGAGTATCTAACATGAACAGAAAAAATATCACCATAAATTCATCAAAATTACTACCCCAAGCTTGGGTAGAGGCATCCATCATCATCCAAAACATTTTAAATTCAAGCCCTTAAGGGCATACTAAAACCAACATCTCAAAATAAATTATCCAGATGCAATAATAAAACTTCATCGAGAAGATCCACCCTCATACAGAGGAATATGAGTACGACGAGACAAAAGTAGCTCAGTAATGTGCTCCCCGGTATGTTGAAGAGCATCAAGACGTAATTCAATCTCGGATAGCGTATTTCACACCGCCAAAGGCGATCTTCTAAATTGGATTGTCCATCATAAAGAAGATGGATCGAATCATTCTGACGAAGCAGGTGCCCAGTGCTGACAGAAATTAGACTTGGTGCTCGAACAGGTGTGCGGCAAGAGTCCCAGCCAGTGGCCATTGGAGTGTTTTGAGCTTCTTTGCCTCTCTTGCATTCATGATTTTCCTTAAGTGTAGGTGCAGTTACATTCAGTTGAATCAGAGTTTCCTTGGTAAAACACACGACAGGAAATACCAAATCATGAGTGGGTGGCAAACCAATGAATTTTGAGAGTTTGCAGATAACACTTGGAAAGGGCAGGCTAGTACAATGAACTCCCTTGACTATTATGATCAACTGTTTCAAGATAAGAGTGGGTAGGCATATCTCAATCCCCTGAAAAATGTCATACATGATTTTTAGAACAAATGGAGAGATAAAATCTCCCGAAACTTCACATGGGTATGCATTGGTACTCAGAATGTTGTGCAATACTTTCGTGGTTAAGTCCAGATGCGATGAATGGAGATAGTTTCTTTTGTTCCGAGGAATTGTTGCACCATCGCACAGTAATCGAGTTAATTAACCCCAAATTCCTAGATGATTTAAAGGACAATCTGTTGGGGAAATGTGTGTGACATTGAGGTGTAGTAATTTACTCAGCACTAAAGGAGTGATCTTGTTGGTTGTGTTCATAAAGTTGATACTGATTGATGGAGGATCATCTTGAACGACATGACAGGAGTTTAAGAATTGATGAATGAGGTCATATCGAACCTCTCCTCCAAAGTAAGAAAAGATTATCCCACCCGATTAATCCTAAGTAGATATCAATCCCATATGGTTCGACTAGAGAGGAACTGATCTATCTATCATAGACAGTTTTGTTTGACATAGCCATTTTGGTAGAATTTGAATAAGGAGAGCGGCAATTGTTAGTTCTTCTAGAGGGGTTTTCTCCACTTGCAGGAGCCTTGTCTTTGTCTTTAACCATTGTTATGTTGTGATTATGTATAGAAATTTAAGCAACAAGGATTACGATAATCAATCAATCTTAAGAATATGCATATATCAAACACAAAATATAAAGCTCCATATTCTTAGACATAACAATAAAAGTGAGTAGAATATTCCAGCAAGAATTTAAACCATGCATATGTAGTTTCAGCAATAGACAGATATAAAGATTTTCCAATAAAGATTATACTGTCATAAAGATAAGGAAGGTAGTATTAAAATGAAGTTTAAGCCTTGACTTCACATAATGAGGCTAAAATTCTCTGATTTGCTTGTAATGTTAGCTATCAAACCAATTTGAACTATATCAAAAAATATTTGAAGGCATTCAAGAATCCTTAACACAACAAAAATACTAGAAAATGTGACTGATACTTTAAGAAGAACCATTGATATCATCAGCTTGAGGACATGACAGATGTGCTGCGATTTGTTCCAATGATTGTTGGAGTGATTGGAGCTTTTCTTCCATTGACTTCATCATCTCACCAAGTCTTGATTGTTCATCCAAAATTTTCTTGAGAGCATTCTTCTGAGTAGAAGTTGTATGAGCTGAGGTCGGTGAATGAGTATCTAGGCCTTCTTTGATCAAATTCTTCCTTCCCTGGAAGCTCTTCTTTTGTCAATGTTGGATTATCAATTTCATCCACAGAAGAGAGATTCATTTTGCTGATACTATTCATATTAATTTTTGGAACTGATATAAATTCACCTTCAACTACCCTGAATCCGTATTGATGGGCTAACTTACACATCAAATGTCCGAAAGGTATTGCTTTGGAGTTAGAAATAAATCCTGAAATGATTTCATCGTATATCATGGTAGGCAGACATAATGATTCCCCTTTACCAATGTGATATAGGGTCTCTACTATGAAAGGTGTAAGCTTAATATGATTACCATATCTAGGATAGATGTTGGAAATACAAATCAGATGGAGTATACGATAATCATGGGACATATTTGTGGCCTAAATACATTCCCGTGATGTCAAGGTACATTGTTCCCATTGCACGAAAATTTGGTCCAAACATCCCTTTTTTGCTTCAGTGGGTAGGTTTAATTCAAAGGGTTGTTCAGAGCTCAATGGTATACCTATAAGAGTTGAAATGTGATATGGGGTGATTTTAACTATTTGACCATTGCAGCTAGCCTCAAAACCCATATATAATATGCAATGAGACAAAAATGATCGGACCAGGGTTTCATTAACTGGTGCTCCAAATGATAGAACTTGCGACCATCCTTGTTGTGAAAGAATTTCTTGAACTTTAGATTTTTCAAGACATATCACATCTACTCTTCTTTCACATACAATCATTCTCTTTAAGAATTTAACAGTAATAACACGTGCAGAGTTAGTATTTGAAGAGGACAAAGGTCTAGACAATTGGTTAGAAGATCGTCCTCACTTTGGAACACAAAGTTTTTGCCTAGATCTGGTTGAGTCTTCTCTGTCATGCTTCTTCTCAGATCTGTCTTCTATAGGCAGTGATGACTCCATTTAGAGAAATGAAGAGGAATGATAAAGGCCTCTCAAGATGAGATAAACCATAGGCAAGTGATCCTAGTTTTTGAGATGTAAGAAAAAATTCACTAGGGAACACCTTTAGATTTTGGTGATTTTTGGTTGCACAGTCCTTCCATCGAATTAGGGTAGAAATGAGAGAAGTGACAGACAAAACAAAACTGAGCAGCGAGGGATATTAAGTAGTTTGACAAGGCTCGATTTCGGTAATACCGAAGGTAAGTTCAGTGTTAACAAAGTATCCCTGCAACTCAGAGGTTGTTGTAACAGATTTTCCTAAAACATACATGTGTTCATGATATGATTTTATCATGGAATTATGAAAATGTTTAGAGGCAAGAAATCCTTGAATTTATCAATTAGACCAATCATTAGGCTTAATCCTTTGGTTTGTCTTTAAAGCTTCCATAGGATGTATGATCCTCAGATATACCAATTTAGTTCAAAATGAACCAATAACCATTCATTAAAGAAGGTTGATCAATAGGTAATAAACATTTAATTGCAGTATGTGTATCAACCTTTTTTGGTTTAATATAAGTATCATATTATTCATGAGTATCTCAAAAGTTTTGGATGATACTTATTCTATATGGAGTTGTTTATCATGAAAGCATTTTTATCAAACTCCATGAAGAACTTATTAGTCAAGATTTTTTTTGTGAGTTGATTCGAAAGTAATATGCTTTTTAGAGTTCTGGAATCAATTTTAATCAACTATGATTTACTTCTTGACCAATCAAAATATTATTTTATTTTATTTTTTATTGTTCATTTTTACTTATCAACATCTCGCCATATTGACATGGACCAGATGTTACAAGGGCCCGAGTCATTTTCAGGGCACTTGTGTGTGTTTTGCGTTACCCATTTGTTAACTATTTTCTTTGAGCCAGAGGGGTATTTCTCTGAGTGACTTCCAAATGATTTAGATGTGATTATGTGATTTGTTTTGGAAGTAACATTAAATTTCTTGACCATAGGACATTCCCATTTGTAGTGTCACATCTTTCCATAATGATGGCATTCAACTGAATCTTTCTGATTTGGAGTAGTTGAATTTGTCATCATTGATAAGGTAGAGGAGGATTCTAATTTATATCCTAGGCCTGTCATATTTTTGAATTTTCTACCCATGCCTAGAAGTTTTTCAAATTTTTCATTGCTTTGGGTAAATTTTCGGGTTAGTTCTTCTGTTTGATCAGAATATTTTACTTCTATTTTTAGTTTCTTGTTTTCTATTTTTAAATTTTCAACTTTTAATTTTAGAAGTTCAATTTTCTTGATCAAATTATCAAAAGTTAGGCTTCTAACTCTAGTTCTTCTCCCTTTTTTAATTTCCTCAAGGTCAAGTTCATCTTCCTCATCTAAACTTTTGGGAACAACTGTAGTGGAGGCCATGAGAATCTTCAATGATTTGGTGTCTCCATCACTCCCTGGCTCATCTGAATACGAATTTGAGTGTCAGTGTCATCCCAAGTGGCTACCATGGCTTTTTCTTTATTTTCTTTACTAGACATTCAGTGGATATGTGTCCAATTTTTTTGCGGTTATAGCATTGGAGATCTTTGGACTTTCTAAAGGATTTGCCTATTTGGCATTTGTTGTCCAATGTTTCCCCTTAATGGACTTTTCGCGGTTCCTGTTAAAGAAAATTTTGAACCTTTTGGCCAAGAGAGCCACTTTCTCATCATCTTCTTCATTTTTAGTTTCTTCATCCTCCACTATAGTTTTGGATGATTTGAGGACATTGAGTTTTAATTTTTTGGGAGGTTTGAAATGTAGCTCAAAGGTTTGTAATGATCCCACTAGTTTTCGTCTTTCATCTCATCAATGTTCCTACATTCCTCTATTGTGGTGACTTTAGAATTGAATCTTTCTGGTAGGGATCTTAAGATTTTCCTTCAAATTTTAGGTACCAGAATTTTTTCACCTACTCCTTGAAATTATAGTAATGACCGCTTTAGTTGAAGTGGGAATATGCCAATATGTCCTAGAGGGGGGTGAATAGGACTTTTTAGTATTTTATGGCAATTTAAAATCCTATCAATCTTATCCTGAATAAATATGCGTGTATCAGTATTTCTTCAAAGTAACTCTAATACTTCCAAGCCGAATAGATGATCCAGTCATAAAACTATTTGAAGGATAAACAAGATGCAAACCATATTTTATGATGGACGTGACTGTGTGTAAGGTGTGATCTCAGATAATCAAATATGAAAACATTTAAGGAAATCACACAAGGAATTAAAGAAAATAGCAATCGCAAACACAGTTGTTTTTATAGTGGTTCGACTACTTGTCTACTCCACTTCCGGTAGACGCACTCAACCCTTGAGTGTACCGGATCTCACTAACGGAGGCTTCACATCAGGTTCACCTCAAACCGGAGGTTTCAAATCAGGTTCACCTCAAACCAATACAACCTACTCTAGGCTGACTCTAACGTGTCTATATGACACAAGTTTATGACCCACATAGAAGCAAGGGTCAACACACAACACCCAATTTTTAGGCCACATAGGCCAAGGATCCACATAAGGAACCTCACCAGTTTATGCTCTCATGAGCAAGGGTCAACACACAGCACCCAGGTTTTATACCACACATGTCAAGGACTTACACAAGGACCTAAGAGTTTATGCTCTCCACAAAGCAAGGGTCAACACAAAGCACCCCCACGTACACTCCTGTCGGAGGCCTCTTATGAGGGCTTGAAAGGGGTAAGAAACACCTTGGACCCAATCCTACATAAAGGAATGATCACAAGGGTCCTCTAGACTCTAATGACTTACAAATAAGTAGATGAGCCCTAATAAGCACGTTGATGAAGATCTCCTCTTTTGTCGACGAAGAATCTTTAGCTCCCTTGAGCCGTAACTTAAATGATGTACCAAGATAAGGCGACGGATTAGGTTAAGGTTATGATGGAATTCTACTCTATTAAATGTTTTCCTATAACGGAGACAAGAGCGATTCAAATCATCTATGCATTTAAGGTATCCCAGCTTAATGATTTGCCATTAAGATGGTAGTTGTAGATCCTTGAATGCAGAAGTTCATTCCCCAATCCACTCTATTGAATGTCAATGGTGAGGGTGGATTGGAGGATGAACTCCTATAAGAGAAAAGGCTTAGGGTATTTGATCTGGGTTTAAACACACAAAAGCAATCTCTATTTTCTCTACCAACAACCAAGGGCAACCTCTCATTAAATACGCAAAAGGTTCCAACGGATATAAAATGGTCACATTTTTTACAGAATTCGATATGATCGAGCAGGTTCGATATCATCGAGCCTATACTCTGGATGACATCGATTGACCGCTCGATGATACGAACTCAAACTGTCAAACGCTTTTGAAACTTTTTGCCAATTGGTCGAGGAAATTGAACATTCATCGATGTCATTGAATTTCGAACTCCGATCTTATCGACACAGGGTTCGATTCCTCGACATTTGAAAATGTGAGAGCATTTCCCATTGAAAACTAAACAGGTATAAGATATGATCGGGCATCACTCGATATCATCGGAATTTAAATGTCAATGATATCGAAGCTGGTGTCGATTCATTGATAATCTTAAGGAATTTTCCTATATGTTTGCTGGACAGTTTATGTCCAATTTCGATGACATCGACCATGCCTCAATATGATCGATATTTGAGTAACAATTTTATCGAGTAACCCCCGATACATGAAAGTTTTAACCTGTAACTTGCTGGATAGATTTGTGTCCCAATCCGATATCATCGAAGGTCTAACGATATCATCGAGCTTTGAATTTTGAGGATATCGAGGATCCCTTCGATATATCAAGAATCGCATGTTTTGCCTTAGCAGAATTTTGGACACAACAGGCAAGATGTCGATTTTATCTAGTCGACTTGATGGACTCAAGATTCAAAATTTGACGATATCGAATAGTCCATCGATTCATCGATAATTTAGTCCAGAGTTCTTTGTGGTTGTTGGACATCTAAAGTCTTTAAATTGATAATATCGAGTGAGCTTTGAGGACATCGATAATAGGGTTCGATTTTATCAAGCCATGCATCGATAAATCGACAAAGGTAGAAAACTTAAAGATTTACTTATTTTTGTAAAATAGTTTTCGTACCAAAAACCCTAGAATGTTCTATTCAATTTTAAGGGTTTTATATACCTGGTATTTTGGGACATGGGATGTGAGGCTAAGGTTTACCTTTAGCGAGTTCAGGCAGACATCCAGTTGAGGTAGATGCTTGAACGAACTTCCTATGGGGCTCCTTTGTCTTGCTGACTCAACGCTCACGCTAATTGACAAACTAGGGCACTTTCAATCTCCCCCTTTGTCAATTATGTGACAAAACACCAAAACACCTTAAAACAACTTCTAGACTAACACCCTAAATTGTGTGTACATGAACTTTACACAATTTACTAAGCTATCTAGTTCATACACACAATTGTATCATCAGTAGTAACTGCTCCCCCCTGTCGTCTTACAGTTGCTCCCCCTATTACCTGTTCCACCATTAGCAAACACCCAATTTGTTCCTTCGGGGTAGAATTTGTTCTCCCCCTTTTTGTCAGTCATTGGCAAAGGCAAGATATAAATAGAGGTTGACTGAAGTTGAAGGACATGGGAGAACCAAGACCCAAATAAAATGCAGAATCAGAAAACAGGAATACATAAGTATAAGGACATTGTTGAGAGAACTGACTAGAATAGTGTGGATATATAGAGAAAACAACACAAACCACGTAGGGAATATGCAGGAGAAAAAGACAATCATAAGTCATGCCAGTTGTTCTCAGAAAATCAAAGTATAATATGGCTGTAGATATAGATATATAGGAATCATCACATAGCCATAAGTAAAAGTATCAAAAAGACGGATTGCCCAGGCTTGGTAGTTATGTAACATCCATTCCAAAACCACAAAGCCAACCAATCTGGCCCAACCATGAGCACAGTAAAAAAGAAGAACTATATGCGGACACCAAAAAGAAGTTAACCGGAATGTCCAGATATGGCTAAGCAGATGACATTCAATGTGATGACCCCGGCGATTGGTGATGGACTCCAGACTGAGCAACGGCGTATGATTGGATCCCCATGGCGTGGGTGGATACGAGGGTTGATCATTGTTTCCAGTCGGCTGTACGGAAGGACTATTTGCTAGAAGTGAGGAAGTGAAGCATAACTATTGTGCCTCCTGGACTATGTCGTCATCGAACCAAGCTTCTGGATGAACAACATCTGATGTGGCTTGGAGGCCCACATAATGAGCAAGTTTGCATATGAGTGCAGGAAATGGTAGCGTATCCCGATGATCGCCTCGGATTATACGAACGAGCTGTCCTAAAAGAAGAGTTGGAAGGCACACTTAAATTTCTTGATACACATTATAAAGGACATTTAGCACAAAGGGAGTAAGGTGACTACCCTTTACATCACATGGATACACATTAGTCCCTAGGATGCTATGGAGAACTTTAAAGGAGGGTCTAAGGTGATTGATGTGAAGAAAATTTTCATCATTCCGGTGAACAATGGTGTCATGACATAATGCATGTGTTATCTCTCCCCAAACACCCAAGCCATTTAGATTCCGATTTGTTATAGGGATTCGAGTGACTTCGAGGTTTAGAAGATGTGTAAGAGTGATGGGAGTGATGAGTTTTGAGTGATGCACAAGCTCTATTAGAATACAAGGAGGATTATCACGAATGATATGACAGCTATTGAAGAATTCATGAATCAATCCAAGTTGATAAGGTCCACCAAGATTTAGGATATTTTACCACCCAATTACCTCCAAGAGAAGACCCACCCCAAACGGTTCAATGACACGGTTAAGGACAAGGCGTTCAACTACTATAGCTGGGCTTCCTTCCACCGGATTGGGATGAGACTGGCTGGATTCTGGTAGCTTATTTTTTATTTTGGATGATTGAGGAAGATTCTTACCTTTGCTTTTTACCATGGTTTGTCTGTGAGAAGAGCCAAAAAAAAAAAAAAAGGTAAAGGTAGGGAGAAACAACCAGAGAAGAGAAGGAGTGAGTTGATTCAAATTGAATGCTCGTTTCACTTTTATAACAGGGTCTTCGATGATATCGATATATCATCGATGTCATCGAAAGTAGTCTTATAAAGATATCAAAGATTGTGCCACTAACCATTGGGAAAACGCAAATATCCAGCGGATATTGAGGCAATCCAACCGTTGGGAAGGACTGGTGGTTATAACATTGCTTTCCCGAGACCCTTCAATTGCATCGATAGGGAACCTCGATATCATCGATATTTGAATATTGATGATATCGAAACCTTCTAGATATCATCGAAAATGTGAAGATTCAGCTTTTTTGTTCCCAAAGCTAACATGGTTAGTTCATGAGGTTTAGACTTTTTGTTGATAATTAACCATGAATATTTTAGTTGGAAGATTTACCTATGTGGACCATTTTTACTGAGATAGAATCAATGAGTACATACTCCTATTGATTTTTGAAGATCACTAAACCTGTTTGCATTAAGAGGTTTTGTTATTATATCGGCAAGTTGTTTTTCTGTAGACACATAATCTAACACAATAATATTCTCCTCGACAAGTTCTCGAATAAAGTGATGATGGATATCAATATGTTTGGTCCGAGAGTGTTGAACAGGATTTTTTGAAATGTTGATAGCACTTGTGTTGTCACAGAAAAGATTCATTGTAGATTTGGCAAATGTTCTCCCCCTTTTTGTCAGTCATTGGCAAAGGTATAGCAAGTGATATTGACTGAAGAGTGAATTGCATTGGAGAACCATCAGGCAAAAGCGAATCATTGATGTATAAAAGTTAACGCATTTTAGTCAAACATCAATCTCAGAATGAATGCATATTAGATAAGATATAACACTTATAGAGCAGTGAAAAATATTCATTTAAGGACATCGCATGCATTCCAGAACTTTGATAAACCAGGGGGAAAATTAACACGCATATGGCAGTAAAAGATATGAATTTTGTGCAACCATAATCCAAAACATCCAAATATATACTGCCACAGACAGCAATAAATCAACAGAAAAAAAAATTCCAAAATATTCAGCTTATTCAACCATCAGCATACATACTGCCACAGATAGCAGTTTATCAAAGCATTTCCAGGTTTCTTCAATTGTATCGATGTTGAGTGTTGATATCATTGATCTGACATTATTCGAATATTATCGAGATTGTCAGAATTTTTTGCATTCAGAAAATCATGGTTAATACAGAGAATTTTGACTTGTGGTGGACATATAACCATGAATGTCTCAGTGTGAAGATTTTACCTATGTGGCTCATGTTCTCTGAGATTTAGTAAGTGAAGACCCCAATGGATTTTTGTTGGTCACTAAACCTATTTGCATCAAGAGGTTTGGTGAGGATGTCTGCAAGTTGCTTTTCTGTGGAAACATAATCCAATGTAAGAATCTTGTCTTCAACAAGTTCTCGGATAATCCAGTGATGATGGATGTCTTCAACAAGTTTTCTGTGGAAACATAATCCAGTGATGACGGATGTCTATATGTTTAGTCCGAGAATGTTGAACAGGATTCTTTAAAATGTTGATTGCGCTTGTATTATCATAGAACAGACTCATCGTGGTTTGTTCAATCCCGTAATCCAGCAACATCTGCTTCATCTAAAGAAGTTGTGTACAGCAGCTACCGGTGGCAATGTATTCAGCCTCGACAATAGATAATGATATTAAATTTTGCTTCTTGCTCTGCCAGGAGACTAGACAGTTTCCAATATAAAAACATCCTCCGCTAGTTGATTTTCGATCATCCAAGTTTCCTGCCCAGTCGGCATCAGAGTACCCAGCAATAATCATAGATATTTCAAATGGGTACCACAGACCGTAGGAGGTAGTTCCAGCTATGTATTTAATTATCCTTTTGATGGCTGTTAGGTGAGATTCTTTAGGATCAACTTGATATCTAGCACATACTCCAACACTAAAAGATATATCGGGATGACTAGCTATGAGATATAATAGACTTCCTATCATACTCCGGTAGAGATGTTGATCCACACTCTTGTCATTTGTATCTTTGGAGAGTTTGAGTGTGGTGCTCATGGGAGTGTGATAAGAGCGTCCAAATTCATGACCAAATCTTTTCACTAACTCGTTCGCATACTTGGTTTGACAAATAAAGATTCCATCATTTAGCTGCTTGACTTGCAATCCTAAGAAGAAGCTTAGTTCATCGACTATACTCATTTCAAATTATGATTTCATGAGGTCGGCAAATTTATATGTGATATCCTCACATGTTGAACCAAAGACTATATGTCCACATAAATTTGTGCAATAAGCAGTGAGTCTTTTGTTCTTTGGGTAAACAGAGTCTTATCAACACTCCCTCTGCAGAATTCATGGTCCAAAAGAAATTTTATCAATTGTTCATACCAAGCACGTGCTGCTTGTTTGAGACCATAGAGGACTTTATTCAGATGATATACGTGGTGAGGATACTTGGAATCAGTAAATCCCTTTGGTTGTTCAACATAGACTTCTTCAGCAAGTTCTCCATTAAGAAAAGCACTCTTAACATCCATTTGAAATAGCTTAAATTTTAATGCACATGCAATGGACAAAAGAATTCTAACAGACTCTAGGCGAACCACAGGGGCAAATGTTTCATCAAAGTTAATCCCTTCTATCTGTGAATACCCCTGAGCTACAAGCCTTGCTTTGTTCTGAATTACATTTCCTAATTCATCCGATTTATTCTTGAATACCCATTTGGTTCCAATGACATTTGTATTGAGTGGCCTGGGAACCAATTGCCATACCTCATTTCTTTGAAATTGTTGAAGTTCTTCTTGTATAGCATTTATCCAGTGTTCGTCTTGAAGAGCTTCCACAATATTCTTAGGCTCTATTTTTTAGGTAAAGTAGAAATGACTATAGATATTTTCTATCTGTCGTCAAGTTTTTACACCAGCATTAGGATCTCCAATGATCTGTTCTCGAGGATGATCTTTTATGATGGGAATGTCAGATGATGGTTGAGGTTCACTGGGTGATAAAGTTTTATTTTCAGGTTTTTTCAGTATGCATGAATCAAAATCATCTTCTAATTCATTCACAGGTGCATCTTCTTCATGAGGTTGATCATCGATTACAACATTGACTGATTCTTGAATAGTGAGAGTTCTTAGATTGTATACTCTGTACGCACCACTATTCATGGCATACCCCAGGAAGATTCCTTCATCACTTTTAGACTCAAATTTCCCTAGGCGATCCCTATCTCTCTAGATATAACATTTGCTACCAAAGACTCGAAAATATTTCACACTAGGCAATTTCCCATACCATAGTTCGTATGGAGTTTTGTTCAGACCTGCTCTAAGATATACTCTATTTATGATGTAGCAAGCAGTATTGACAGCTTCTGCCCAAAAACTTTTTGCCATATCCTTTCCATTTAGCATGATTGATCCCATCTCTTGCAATACTTAATTTTTCTTTCAACGACTCCATATTGATGTGGGGTTTTTGGAGCTGAGAATTCATGAAGAATTCCTTTCTCATTGCAGCATTTTTCAAAATTTTCATTTTTAAATTCCCCACCATGATCACTTCTGATAAGATAGATCCCGTATCCTTTTTCATTTTGGAGTCGCTTTGCCAGGATCACAAATTCCTCAAAGGCATCTGATTTTTCTCGAAGAAATGCGACCCAAGGAAATCTGGTGTAGTCATCTACTATCACCAGGAAGTATCTTTTCTTGCCATGACTTTTCACTTTGGTTGGTCCAACTAGATCCATATGTAGCAGATCCAAAGGTTTTATTGTTGCTATGGAGGTTGTCTTCTTATGTCCGACCTTTATCTGTTTTCCTTTTAGACATTCTCCACAGACAACTTTTTCTTCTTTTCTAATCTTGGGAAGTCCCCTAACCAAATTTTTGGAACTAAGCTTTGCTAAATTTCGGTAGTGGACATGTCCCAACCTTTGGTGCCACAATTTGGACTCACTTTTTACGGCCATATTACATTTTGTGGCTACAACCTTCTCACTTGTACTTTCAATAACATAACAGTTATCATTAGTGCGTAAAACTTTTATGAGAGATTTTCCTGTATGATCTAGAATTTTACATACATCTTTTGAGAAGGTGACAAGATGTTTTTTATCACAGATTTGGGAGATACTCAAGAGATTATGTTTTAGACCTTCCACATAGAGGACATGTTTAATTTTAGGAAGGCCTGGTACAGCTTTTGTTCCTTGTCCAACGATTTTGGCTGAGCTTCCATCACCAAAAGTGACAGATCCTCCATCAAAGTTTGAGTACTCACAAAAATGAGATTGATCACCAATCATGTGTCTGGAGCATCCACTATCAAGATACCACTTTGAACTATTGCCTGCTTTCAGAGCAGTGTGAATTACAAGACAGCTGTTCTAGTTTGTCACACCCTCTTGGACTCTTTTGAACATGATTCCTTCTTCAGTCAAAATCACTCTTTAGGCGGTGAAGCCCTTAAAGAGAGACCCGCTTTGATACCAATTGAAAATAGCGGTGAAGACCGCTTGAGTTGAAGTTGGAATATGTTAATATGTCCTAGAGGGGGTGAATAGGACTTTTTAAACATTTACGAGTTATTAAAAATCCTATCACTCTAATCCTAATAGGTATGCAATTTTTAGGATTACTCAAATGTAACTCAACTGGCTTTAAAGCCTAGTAGAGGATCCAATTACAAAATTATTCAAATAATAAGCATGAAGCAGTTATAGTCTATGCTGGATGTGACTGTGTGTGAAGTGTGAGCAGATATGAATTCAGTTAACATAATCACACAAATGATCACGCATGAGAATCAATCACAGACACAGTCATTTTTATAGTGGTTCGACTACTTGTCTACTCCACTCCCGGCTGCCGCACTCAACCCTTGAGTGTACCGGATTTCACTAAGGAGGTTTCCCAAGGTTCACCTCAAACCTAAGGTTTTAAATCAGGTTCACCTTCAACCTTTACACTGAGGTTTCTACTCGGTTCACCTCTAACTCTGGAGTTTTATTGGTTCACTCCTAACCAAATGTTTATGCTCTCCATAAAGCAAGGGTCCACACAACGCACCTGGGAGTAGTACTGGTTCACTCCTAACCAGATGTTTATGCTCTCCACAGAGCAAGGGTCTACACAACGCACCCACCACGTACACTACCGCCGGAGGCCTCCTTGAGGACTTCAAAGGGTGAGAACCACTTAAGACCCAATCCTAGAAAGGAATTATCAAAAGTGTCCTCTGGACTCTAGATACTTACAAATAAGTTGATGAGTCTCATTCAACACAATGTCGAAGATCTCCTCCTCCTTGTTGACGAAGAGTCTTTTGCTCCCTTGATCCACAACATAAGATAATATACCTATACTAGGCTTCAGGTTGGGTCAAGGTGAAGATGGAATCCTACTCTCAAAATATTTTCCTATCTGGAATGTAAAGCGATTCCAATCTTATGCATTCAAGGCATCCTAGCTTAATGATTTGCCATTAAGGTAGTAGCTGGAGGATCCTTGAATGCGGAAGTTCATTCCCTAATCCACTCTATTGAATGTCAATGGTGAGGGTGGATTGGAGGATGAACTCCCTTGAGAGAAAAGGCTTTAGATATAGGATATAAGTTGAAACACTCAAAAGCTCTCTCCTCTTTCTCTCACAACAACAAACGACAAGTCCTCTATATATAGGAAAAAAGTTCCAACGGATATAAAATGGTCACATTTATGACAGAGTTCGATATCATCGAGCGTATACTCTCGATAGCATCGATGATCTGCTCGATGACTCGAACTCAATGTCATACGCTTTTGAAACTCTTTGCCAAATGGTCGATGAATCGAAACTATTGTCGATGTCATCGGATTTCGAACTTCGATTCCATCGATGACAGGTTCGATTAATCAACACTTGAAAAATGAGAGAGACTTGACTTTGAGATATTTCAGGTTTTCATAAATGATCGGGGTAACCGTCGAGATCATAAGAATTTGAATGTCGATGATATCGAGATCAGAGTCGATGCATCGATAAATCCAGCGGATTTGTCTTTAAGCTTGCTGGACGATTTGTGTCCTTGTTCGATGCAATAGACTTGGTACCGATATCATCGATATTTGAATATTGATTATATCAAAGGGCCCCCGATCATAGTTAAAAACAGCCTGAAATATTTGTTGTAAGAAATGCGCGCCCGCTATCGATATCATCGATGGACCTCCGAACTTATCGATATTTGAATTCATATCATATCGGACGGTCATCGATATATCGAATGAATTTGAGATTTTCATTAAAAAACAGGGGCGCCAAAAATCTGCCTGTCGATCTTATCGAGCCACTTCTAATGGGCTCGAGATTTGAATATCGATGATATCGATAAGTGTATCGATACATCGATAATTCGTCCAGATATGTTGTGAAGTTGCTGGACATATTTAGTACTTTTATCGATAATATCGATTGGTGTATCGAAACATCAATAAATCCGTCCAGATGAATATTTAGTTGCTGGACATTTTTGGTCCTCTTATCGATAATATCGTTAAGGTATCGAGGACATCGACAGTGCAGGTCGATCATATCGAGGGTGCATCGATAAAATCGACAAGGCGAGAAAAACTTATAGATTTTCCTATTTGCAAAAAGTTTTCTCACCTTAAAAACCCTATGATGTCTATCTTGTTTTAAGGGTTTTAATCACCTGATGCTTTGGGACAAGGGATGTGAGGCTATGATTCACCTATGGCGAGCTTCCACACATCCGGATGAGGCAGACGCTTGAATTGTTCTTCCTATCGAGCTCTGTAGACAGTCTGACCCACCACTCACGTAACTTGACAAACCAGCGCACTTTAAAAAATGCTAGTATGTGGTAATATGATCAAGGTGTTTGATGAAATGATCAAATGAAGATTTCACTTAGATTATTGTTAAATGTTGAATTGAATACCACATGTATATAATTGCTGAATTTGAGTAAGACTGGGGCTACAACCTAGCCCAGGCAATTGGTAACAGTTCCCGTTCGGGTGGCCAAATTAGTCTCACCACATTGGGTAATTCGACGAATCTGGGTTGCACGATGACTGTCGATAGTAGTTAGGCCCCGAGGAGTGCTTATGAGCTCCATGTCGATTAAGTCAACGTGTGCTCGTACAAATCGACCTGCCTAATTAATCGATTGGCTTATTGTGTGTTTACCATGTATGGACACTACTGCTTGAATCTAAGGTACCCCTTCCAATGTGAAAACCCACTTTAACCATGGTACCACGATCCGCTAAGACTCATGAGCTGGGCATGGTGGTATGAGACACCATGATCGAGCTGTCGACCTACGCTGGGGTGATGAGCCTCTTCGTAGTGACCAGTGAACAACCCAAGCTCATGAGTCGGGCATGGCAGTATGGGACACCGTGTTTGAGCTGTCGGCCTACGCTGAGGTGACGAGCCTTCCTGTAGTGACCATGAGTATAAATTTTTGAATTTTCCTATCGATTGTTGTTCATTAAAAGTGATGCCCTACAACTTGCCTATCGTATGTGGTTAACTAGGATTGACGACCCTAGATGGATCCTTCGTTTGGTTAATGATATAAAGAGAGGTACCTTAACTTCCCAAACCTGTTGTATGAATAAGCTTAATTAATTACTCGGCTAACACGACCATGCACTGCATTGCATGTGCTTTGGCGAGGAAGGTGCAGTTTAGGGAGGTTGTCATGCGTGAACTTGGTTGTCAGAGTCGCTTGTGAGGGAGCTTTGTGCGAGGGCATACATCATTACTGCACTCCATTGCTGCATTAATAAGAGTAGTTAGGAAGTGATTGTTGTATTGTTTTATCATTACTACTTAATTGACTTGATAACATGTTAACCTTTACCTTATAGTACCACTGAGTTGGCCACTCATTCCCACTCTGGGACAGTGTTTTAAAACACCAACTAAACTCTTGTTTAGATGCAGGTGACGATGAAATATATGCAACAAAATAGACTTTATGGATGAGGAGGAAGAGTTCTCCTACTTTCAGCTCTCGGGCGGGTCTATGTAGACCTTGTGCTGATGTGCATGGACTACAGAGATATTTGGCTTAGTTGGACACATCTACTTTCCCGCATTTTGTTATTTTGAAACAATACATGTATATATATTAAACCCAGTTACATAATCATACTCTGGAGGTTTGTGAAAGCCCCACATGCTTAAATATATATGGTTCAGACTTCCGCTTGCTTAATTTAATTATATCTGGAGTATGATGTATTGTTTTAGCATAATCTCACACATGCTTAACTCTTTAATATGGACGAAATCTAAACATCATCATACATACTGCATAAGTGATGTTCTGGATCTCGAGAGTAGAGCTTTGCTCGACCCTTGAAATTCAGGGTGTTACAAGATGGTGTCAGAGCATGATTTAGATTAAACTGGACTTGGGTTATAGGTAACATGACGCACTCTGACGCACTCTGACCTATGAAGGGGGCGATGAAATTTAGTGACCACATTAGGACCCCAAAATTTCACCAACCAGCGGAATTAACTACAATGGCTTAGTCCGCACGCATCCTAGATCGTGTGAGATCATGTCAACCGATCGTAGTCACCTTAGGCAGTCATTCGACGAGTTTAGATCGTTAGACGATGAATCCTAAATTTAAAACAGACCCTAAAGGCGCGAATACATTCGTGTATGGCTATCGAAACGAACTGCGTGGGTCTAAAGACCTAAAGCACAAAATACTGTGGGACCCAGGGGATCCCACGTACACATATGGCACCCCAGGAGGGGGTGGCCACCGTAGCCACTACCGGACACCCCATGGGGGCGCTGCGGTGCATTGCCCGCCTCCACAGCAGGACGCGGCGACACCACGCGGACGGTGACCCACCGCCCACTGGCCACGCATGCAAGGCCTATCCCACATGTGGGAACCCCCCCCCCCCCCCCCCCCCCCACTTAACCCTCATTTGCTACCCTTTTGTCCATTTCATCCTATTTTCACCCCAAACCCTCCAAAAAACTTTTCCCTCTCAAATTTCTTCTTCCATACCTTCAAAACTCTTGAATCTTCTACATTCTATACCCATCCACCACCATCCTCCTAAGACTATCCATTTCATCTTCTTATTATTCTCCATCTTCCTCGTTTCCACTCATTTAAGCACACAACCCATCTTTTTGTTACTCATAACTTCCATATCCTCAAATCCATTTCAATCTCAAGATTTTCCACCTCCATGACTCTCTTTGAGCTTGTCACCACCATTTTCTCAATCTTAATGCTCCTTTTCCTTATGGGAAAGAAAAGAGCGGCCCCGGATGAGGCCGAGCCTTATATATATAGATATATCTTTATTATTTTAGGATGTTTATATACATTATGGCAGGCCCGCATGTGGACCCCACCATGATGTACATACGGCATCCAATCCGTTTATCCATTGTGAAATATCATTTGTGGCTTGAGTTAAATGAATGAGGTAGATCTAAACTTCATATGGGCCCACTTTGATGTCCGAATAAGGCCCACCTCTATTGATTGTGGACCATCCGTCAAGGCCCACCTGATATACTTAAAGGCCCATGGGTTAAGGCCCATTGAGATGTATTAGGGCCTATGGGTTAAGGCTCATTCGATGTACGTATGGGGCCCAATTGGTGTGGCCCATCTGATACACATATGACCCATGAGGTTAGGCCCATTTGATGCACTATAAAGGCCACGAGTTACGGCCCATTGCAATGCACTTAAGGCCCATTGGTGCGGCCCATTGATGTGGCCCTCTTGATGAATATAATGCCCATGTGACACGGCCCATTCAATGTATTTAAGGCCCAATGGGATGTACCTAAGGTCTATTGCAATGTGTGATCCCTACATGGTTTATGTAATGATGTTTACGACAAATAATGCCTTGGGAGCGATGTTGGTTTGACGTCCACATTGCGGGTATAGTGTTGGTTAAATGTCCGCATTATGACTCTCCCTAGGGCCATCGATAGGCCCGTACGGGTTGTGTGTAGGCCGTCCATGTCTAGGCCCATCTGCATTTCAAGCATAGTTCATTACTTTATAACAAGTGTAGTATAGTTCCATGATTCATGATCATACGCATCATATGTATGCTTGACATGAGAGGTGACTGATCATAGCATATGCCTTCGGGCAGGTTGTTTAGGGGCTCCCAGTTAGGCGGTGTTGCCCCACATGAGCGCACGAGACGCGCAGGATTGTTGCATGACTGAATAGTGTGATTCATGCATTCCGCATTTGTGTGACATGGTTACCGTATGCCCTAGTGACATCGGGGTCGTAGCCGCCTCAGGCATATCGTGGTTGGTAGTATTGGATACCGAAAATTTGGTTCTACATGGGGTGCTATAGATATCCCTGGGTGAAAGTCCTTAAACCCTTATGGTACCAAGAGGTTGCTCCAACGTCTAGACCGAGTGGGTGCATGAGCGCCGATGGCCAATTACCAGGAGGCTGCGCTTTCCACTGTGTCGTGGTCGGTTGGAAGGGGGTACGGCCTTACCCGCCCGAGAGGAGGGGGCAATGCTACGCTGAGTCTGACCAGCTCGAGGAATGGGTCCGCTATCGACAAGTCGAGCCCGATATTGGCAGGCGGGTAGTGAGGTCTCTTCCACTTACCTTATTGCGCGCGATGGGGCGGCAATCTGGTTTAGAGTGTACTAGACCCCGGTGATATCCCAAATTTGAGCTGTATTGATATGTGGATATAGATGAGGATTTGTATACTTGAGTTACATCTCGCATTGTATGGCCTTGGTATGGCCAACATCATTCATGTCTCGCATCGCATAGCCTTGGTAGGGCTAGTGGTATTCATGGATTCACCAGCATGTTCCGCATTACTCTGACACTGCATACTGCATTACTACCTTGCGCACACACTTTCACCACCCGCTAAGCTTTCTATAAGCTTATGCACGACCGTTGCGTGCAGGTGACGCGAGGACGCAGCAGCGCTGAGGCAGGAGCGTAGAGCAGATCTTTTGGAGCTTTTTGTCCATTCTCATTGTATTTCCCTTCATGCTCATTGTACTTGTAAAGTTTTTTATCATAGTGGAAATGTGATGGAGTTTTTGGTTGTTGTTTGTGGGTTATGCCTTTGGTTATGCTTATTACGATTCAAACTGATATTAGAAATCCTCCTCGTAGCATCCCAGGATCGGAACCTGGCGAATGGGCGCCGGGAGCCGAGAATGGGGTTCTACGGAGGCTGTCGGCGCCGGATTCGTCGATCGGGAATTTTGTGAGCCCGGTCCTCGAGTTTGGGGCGTGACAGTCGTCCAAGCCACTTGAGGAAGAAGGCGAGTGCCAAGACGAGTGCAAGTGCCGAGCGAAGATCGAAACGGGACCTCTATCCTCGAATCCCGTTGGAAAGGTCTCTACCGGTGAGTGTTGAGCCTGGTAAGTTCCGTGACCGCAAAGTTGTATTTGAAGCTCATGTTGATGAGAAGTTATTTGGGTTGTATCCAGTTATTGACCTTCTATTGGAGACCGGGTGGGGTCTCATATTCGAAGGGAAAGCTCATACAAGTGAGGGCACCATACGAGCCTTCTATGCCCACATACGGAGCCTAACTCTAGAGCCCCTTCAGTTTACTATTCCATTAGGGAGGCAGGAAGCTATAGTAGATGTGGATGTTATGGCCCGTATTATGGGGATAGAGCATGGTGTGGTACATGCTAGTGAAACTCATCTCGCTAGTGAACGAGAGAGAAATATCCTCACACGTTTCCTTTGCGGCCAACTTATAAATTGGAGGTAAGGAAATAGCCTCGTATCGACTCATATGACGGCAGATTTTTGCCTACTCCACCATATATGCACGCACAACGTGTATCCTAGGTGGAGTAACCGCCAGAATATACTCGATTCATGGTGGATTTCCAGTACATAGTTGAATAGGGAGAGAAAGTGTGCCTGCCTAATCTCGCCTTGACTTAGATATCAATACTGCACGATCTACTTGGGAAGACACCTCAATCCCTTCGGCCGACTTATTTACAAGATCGCCCACAATTTTGGATTCAGACTCCATATGGATAATCTCACCCCAATCCAGTTCATCAATGAAACTACACTCAACAATATGGGAATAGCCCCAGGCAACGCCAAGCCAGGATTGATGAGTATGGGGATGAGATAGAAGAAGAGACTGAAGAAGAGGAAGGAAATGAAGAAGGGGAAGGCAATGAAGAAGAGGAAGGTAGTGATGAAGAGGTGGACAGCAGGGAAGTGGAGCAGGAAGAAGAGAATAAGGCCCAAGACTCAGATAGGGGACCTCCTACTGCACACGAGGACCGCCATGACCGGGCTGCCCTAGAAGCCCGCATGGCCAAGATTGAAGATAAGCAGGACCTTGGGAATGAGGATTATACAAACCACAATGACCATCAAATGTTGGGACATTTAGAGTTTTGGACCTAGTATTGGTACTCCTAGATTTTGAGAAAAATCTAGCAGTTTAAGAAATCCAATAAATTAATAACATGAACCCTAGGACATCCTTAGCTGGTATGGTCATGTGTGAAGTGCTCGACTGCAATTAAATTCAAGTTCGGGCAACTTAATTCCAATCAGACAACTTTGACCCTAAGCGATAAAACAATTTCTTGTATTAGAAATGGTATGAAATCTTCTAGCATATGAGCGTAAACTTTGGATTACAACTATTGGATTACCGTTACTCCTAAATTAAGACTAGGTTATTGGTTATACTAAGGAATGTAAAAGACTGATTATGCTAAGATAATTGAAAGATAGACTTAGTTAGTTGGCTTGAATAGGTTGGAGTGAACTCCATTCCTTCGTTGGATCCCCTCGATACTTATAGGCTTCTTTAATAACTCTTAGGAAAGTTGTTTTGACTTAGAAACTAGTCACGCTCAGAGAAAACTTATATATCCCTCAGATTGAACATTAGGTCAAGTCAACACACCCCTTAGAATTGTTTTCCTAAGGACTTATTACAATCGGGAACACGGAGTAGAGAAACTATATATAAGCGAAGTTTTTACGGTTTGAATCAAATTCTCAATCCTGGTTGTTACCAATGAACTCAATGCTCTGAACAAACAGAAGATCAGGATCAACTAGGATTAAGAACTGATACAGCAAATTTTCTATCATAGCTAGGCAGAAGGTTTATGTATTTGGCTCAGACCCACTACACAACCTACCTTCCGTGTTGGCCTGACCACTTACAACCAAAAGTTTATTACTTCGCCTCTGAGAAGTGTTAAGAACATATAGCCAATAGGGATATTTTTGTTTTTAGCCCAAGAAATTTCTCAAATAGGCAACAGATAGTCAGGAATTAGGTCCCAAATCACAGACCATTCTGGCATACATATTGTGCATATGAACTTAGAAAGATAGTCTGTCTGTTAACCTATTTTGTCCAAATTCCTTATGCATTAATAATGTATAGATTATCTTATAGTATTAAACTAGACATGATTAAAGAGGGTAAGTCAAGATCGTAACACAAGTCCTTCTTTGGTAGAATTAGGCATCTTGCCACAAACTCACACCCGTCCCTGGAATCAACCACAACACTCATCATTTTTAGCTCATTTCTATGACCATAGGTACCAATACCATAGTACACATTATCGATGAAAGGAAGACCAATGTATTAAGAAATCGTTTCCCATTTCATGTCAAGGTTAGGTCCTACATTACACGTTGTTCCGACATACGGATCAGGACATAGATTCTTAAGCCTTGAGAGTAGAAATAATTTTAAGGGGGGTAGAACATTATGAGCCCGATCTATTTAGGTCGGTTTATACATCCATTTGACTAGAGGGGCACAACAGAGCATGGTGGGCCCATGCCTCACTGGCCCAAGATCATTAATTCAGGTAACACATATGGTTAGATTACTAAGTAAGATCATATTCATCTTGAAATGTTAGTAATAGACTCATCAAAGGGAAACAATCAGGACTATAACTAGACAAAGTCACGTAAATAAATCGTATCACTAAAGAATAATAGGCCCAATAATGGGTACGAGCTGAATTACAATAGTCGAGACCATTGTCTTCACAAATGTGCTTGTTGAATACGAACCCAATAGAAGCCTTAGCCAATTTCGAGGACGAAATTATTTTTAAGGGGGGTAGATTGTAATGTCCTAGATTTTTGCCAACTTGGATTTACACGTCCTTGGGCAACGGGTCTATCATAACACCTTATCGACTTCTCAAAACTCAATCTCAAAGCCTCAAATCCCCCTTTCAACCCATCTCCTTAAAAAATTTCACCCTCCACCACCCTATTCTTCAAATATTTTTATGTACTTTCATATTAGACACAAATCCTAAAGTCTAAATGATGAAGAACAATAATTAAACTAAAATTTACTATAAATAGTAAAAGTACAAATAAAATGGACTTTAAACCATTACCCTGATTCAATCTTGGGAAATAACTAGGTTATTTGGATAGCTTAGCTTCTCTTACCCCAAAATCATATATTGCACGTTGAATAACTCATTCCGTTTTGCAGGATATGCTCGTTCTAAGAATCAAGTAGCAGAATCACCACCAGGACCACCAGAAGGGCGCGACACCACCGCCCGGTAGGCGGCGCGCCGCCGATGCACCGAATTTCGGTGGACCCTCGCTTAAATTTTCTGCATTTTTAAGCTAAGTTCAAAAAGTCATATCCCCCTCAATATAACTCCGATTTAGGTGATTCAAAAGCTAGATATAAGCTTGATAAGTGTAGTTTCATATAAAAATAAGTGAAAAATAAAATAAGAATTTTAATATAGGTAAATCTATGATGATGTGACAACTATCCAAAAATTATTAGTTCAGACAGCTACTACTTCCAGAATTTTTAGAATTTTTCTAGAACATGAAATTTAATGGAATTTAGTAGAGATAAAGTAGACTTGATGATGAACTACTGAAAAAATAATTAAAATAATATAACAACTAAAAGTGCCAAAAAAACATAGAACTACTTGAGGACCACATCCTGTAGTAAAATTTAGGCAAAATTTAGTTAAGTACTAAACTAAATAATCGGTGGATTTAGCTTGGACCACCATCTTCACAAATGAGAAGACTTAAAATCATGAGTATCACTGACACAATGTTGTCTTAAGATCTAGGATAAATCCCAAGAGCCCGTCGCTCTCGTGAATACATTGAAACCCCGTATCAGACGTAGATCGCACGTCGAAAAGTCGATGACCGCGAAATATAGGGTTATGTCCGTCGTACTGGTCTTGACAACCAACGCATGAATTGAGCCCAGATATTATCCAAAAATGCACAACTTCAGCCCTGAGTGAAATGTGTGAGAAACGCGAATATCTTTAAAAAATGTAATGAAACTTAAGTGAATTGGGTCATTTACTCATGCATGAAATTGAGGATTTCGGACCGTCAGTTTGTGAACAAACTTCACCCATGGGAAAAGGAAATTTCCCTGTACATATCTGTATACTTATGGCCCCGATCAAGTAAGTATGACCGTTGATCTGACATAGGTCTCCCACAGTTGATCTGCTTGTCAGATCGTACCAAAATCACATCCTAGCATAGATCGTCAGGGAACTTACCCTATGACGTAGGTGAGTAATGGATCACCCGATGAGCCCCGTTCGCAAGAAACAGTCGCCCTTTGGATATAAATTAAGTATACCATAGCCCTGGGGCCATTTGCATCACTTTTGGTCCTATATATAGCCCTTAAACCACCCTATTTCTATTCCATACGAATTTCTCTAACCCTAGGAGAGAGAAGAGAGAAAAAGAAGAGAAAAGAGGAAGGAGAGGAGAGAGACTTTGGGAGATCGTTACTGGGATTCTCTCCCACGACTCCACGCACTGAATCACCTTTCCACTTCACTACACAATCGTTTTCGGCTTTGATTTGGGTAAGAAAACCTAACCTAAATCTTGATTTAGAGATCCAAATAGAGTAATCGATGAAATAGCTAACCTATTTCATTGCTTAGGTAGCTGAAGTTCCATTTTCGGGAACGTAGGATTCGAACTGCGTCTAAATCGAGTATTCCGATGAAAGGTGGGGACTATAAACGTTTAGGTTATGGTTTTCAATGCTTTTAATGTTAGTAATGATTTATGTCTGACTTGATTGTTGCCATATTGTCTTAGATATGCCGTTGTCGATTAATATACATGTGTGAACTATGTAGTACAAAATACGCATCTCATGTGTTTGTTGAAATGTTTGTATGAACATGTAAATATGATTTGTGTTTGCTAGGACTACTAAACTAGGATTCATCATTGTCATATGCATGCTGACCTCTCTGTGTAAGGATTTGTTAAAATATATGTTGTAACTAGCCTAGTCTACGTATTCGGTGAAGTGTAGTCTAAGTGTTTGATGAATTGTCTGAATGAGAAATTATTGATGATTTGTATGTATTATGAGTGTTAAGATAGGATTCTTTCTTGCCTTGTACATATGTATAGTTTCTTCCATGAAATTATATTCGCCTCTATGCAAATGATTGATAAAATGCTAGTATGTGGTAATATGATCAAGGTGTTTGATGAAATGATCAAATGAGGATTTCACTTAGATTGTTGTTAAATGCTGAATTGAATATCATATGTAAATAATTGCTCAATCTGAGTAAGACTGGGGCTACAACCTAGCCCAGGCAATTGATAACAGTTCCCGTTCGAGTGGCCGAATTAGTCTCACCACATTGGGTAATTCGATGAATCTGGGTCGTACGACGACTGTCGACAGTGGTTAGGCCACGATGAGTTCTTATGAGTTCTATGTCGATTAGGTCAACGTGTGCTCATACTAATCAACCTGCCTAATTAACTGATTGGCCTATTGTGTGTTTACCATGTATGGACACTACTGCTTGAATCTAAGGTATCCCTTCCAATGTGAAAACCCACTTTAACCATGGTAACACGATCTGCTAAGACTCATGAGCTGGGCATGGTGGTATGGGACACCATGGTCGAGCTGTCGGCCTACACTGGGGTGATGAGCCTCTCCATAGTGACCACTGGGTAACCCAAACTCGTGAGCCGGGCATGGTGGTATGGGACACCGTGTTCGAGCTATCAGCTTACGCTGAGGTAACGAGCCTTCCTGTAGTGATCGCGAGTATAAACTTTTAAATTTTCCTATCGACTGCTTTTCATTAAAAGTGATGCCCTACAACTTGCCTATTGTATGTGGTTAACTAGAATTAACGACCCTAGATGGATCCTTTGTCTGGGTTAATGATATAAAGAGAGGTAACTTAGCTTTCTGAACTTGCTGTATGAATAAGCTTAATTAATACTCGGCTAACACGACCGTGCACTGCATTGCATGTGCTTTGGCGAGGAAGGTGCACTTTAGGGAGGTTGTCAAGCGCGAACTTGGTTGTCAGAGTCGCTTGTGAAGGAGCTTTGTGCGAGGGCATGCATCTTTATTGCACTCCATTCCTGCATTAACAAGAGTAGTTAGGAAGTGATTGTTGTATTGCTTTATCATTACTGCTTGAATGACTTGATAACATATTAACCTTTACCTTATAGTACCACTAAGTTGGCCACTCATTACCACTCTGGGACGGTGTTTTAAAACACCAATCAGACTCTGGTTTAGATGTAGGTGACGATAAAGTATATGCAATGGAGCAGGACTTTATGGATGAGGAGGAAGAGTTCTCCTACTTTCAGCTCTTGAGAGGGTCTATGTAGACCTCGTGCCGATGCGCAGGGACTACAAGGATATTTGGCTTAGTTGGACACATCTACTTTCCTGTATTTTGTTATTTTGAAACATTACATGTATATATTAAACCTGGTTACGTAATCATACTCTGGAGGTTTGTGAAACTCCCACATGCTTAAATATATATGGTTCAGACTTCCACTTGCTTAATTTAATTATATCTAGAGTATGATATGCTTTTTTAGTATATTCTCACTCATGATTAACTCTTTAATATGGACGAAATCTGAACATCATCATCCATACTGCATAAGTGATGTTCTGTATCTCAGGAGTAGAACTTTGCTTGACCCTCGAAATTCAGGGCATTACACTGACTTTGAAACCACCTCAAACTTACACAAAAGTTAAGCTTCAGTTAGATCGAATTAAGGCTGAAAATCTCACTTTCTCGCTGGACAATTCCACGTGATTTCAGTCAGATGGAAATTGAACTTTGGTGGGACCGAAAGTCTGTTTAAGCACTTTTATGTTTTAGACTCAGAATTCCAGAATATGTTTTTTTCTGGCCAATTTTCAAGATTTCTTTTCTTCACTTCAAATATTCGATTCTTTTCATTCCTCACTTGGTTTCCTTGGATCTTTGGCATGTGAATTCTTCATTAATGACTCCCAAATCTCTAAGTCTTCATTTAGTAATCTTTTGAGCATAAATCATCCTTTTATCACTAAATTCACCTTAAGCTCTCGAAATCACCTCGCACATGAAAACATTCATAATTAAATCAACTAAGTACTATCTTGTTTATAAAATCAAGGCATAAATAGGGGAAATATGCAATATTTCACACTCAACAACGACTTCCAACTGAGATGTAGTCTCGGTCTCTGCCAATTCTCTTATTCTAATTGCTTGACATTGTTGTCAATGGTGTTCTTGGGTTTGAGTCATTGCTTTAAGGATGGCATGGATTTTGGGATGCCTGACCCTTCTCTAGACTTCCTCTTGAGTTAGTTGAGGGTTTACCATTCTTTGCCTTATTGTTCTCTACTCAAGCTGGCGGTCATGAGATGAAAACACCTTCCGTAGTCGATGGGGATCCCTTGTTCACAACCCCAAGTGTAGGGTCACGATGTAGTAATAACTCGGTAAGACCGAGGTCGAATCTAGAGGGACTAAGCTTGTACGTATTTTGAAAATAACTAGAACTAGAAAAAAATCTAATTTGAAATCTGAATAATTGAGAGTAATGGTGAATAATGTTGATTAAAACTTATAAATTTAAAGGTGGGAATTAGGGTGCCAAGGATCCACTTATAGCTATCATGATACTACCTTACTTGATTCAATGAACAAAATTGGAATTAGAGTCCTATCCTATCCGATTAGAAGATAAAGCAATTTAAATCAAATCTGAACTTTTCATTGACCTAATTCTCAATGGAGGAGAATTGTGATGATTGGAAGGGATTCCAGCACCCTACCATGCCCAGGAGATGATGTTGAACAACGGTATTTACCAATCTCTCTATCTTAAAACAGGAAAAGAAGATATCCAAAGCTATCATAGCATCTGTTGTAATTCGAGTCACAATAAATCATAGAAAACTAAAACTATTCCTTAATATCAAACTAGAAATCAATAAAGTTCAATAAGAACAAGAATCAAAGCAACATAAACATCCAAACACGTACAAGCTTCACCTCTTAGCCCTATCTAAGAGGTTTAATTGATCATAAAGATGATTGAAACCAAATCTTTTAAACAAAGCATGAAAAATAAACTAGGGAAGAAGAAAAACTCTTCGATGGTTGGTCCACCCTTGTGTATGCTCCTCGAAACCTTTCCAAACCCTAGAATATGCTTTGGAGCATCCTAGTGTAACACCCCAAATTTTTGCCAACCTGGAGGTAGACGTCCTTGGGCAATGTAACATCCTGGATTTTTGCCAACCTGGGATTAGACGTCCTTAGGCAATGGGTCAATCCTAACACCTTATCAACTTGTCAAAACTCAGTCCCAAAGGCTAAAATCGCTTGTGAATCCATTTCTTTCACAAATCCCATCCTTCACTACCTTGCTCTTCAATCTTTCTAAGTACTTTCATCCTAGACACTAACTTAAAATAGCTAAGTAATATAACTCGAATCACTTTATATACAAACTACAAAGGCCCAGGTACCACCTTAGACAGAAATCTTACAGGACTAAGCCCTTTAGAAATTAAGCGAGATTTAGCTAGTGTTAAACTAGAGTGCCTGTGAAATTAGCACCAATCACTTTAAATACAATCTGCAAGACCCAAAAGTTGTAGAATCATTGACGCTAGGTTACCCTAAAACCTAGGATCAATCTCATTACCTTGCTGCTCACGGGAGCATCTCGAAACTCCGTATCGGATCTGGATCGCACGTCGGAAGTCCGATTAACACGAAGTTAAGGAACTAGGACTGCCTCGCTAGGCTTGACAACCATCTCGGAAATCAAATCCAGATAGTGTCCCAACGCTATTTGCTTGAGCTCGGAGTGAAGAGTGTGAGAAATGTGAAATAATTTCAAAATAAAATATCTTGAATAATAATCTGGCACCTCTCGCTTGCGGATCAGTTTTAAGAAACCAGACCGTCAGAATCAGACCAAATTACACCCTCGGATCAGGAGAAATTTCATACACATTTACATGTACTCGGAATCTCCGATCGAGATCCGCTGACCGTTGAACTGAAACTGGTCCGCCACGCGTGATTTGGAAATCCCACTGAAACAAAAACTTAATAGAATGTAGATCCAGCGTTAATGAGCTTAAGTCCGACCTTTGGCTCAAGGAGGCCCGCCAGAAGTCCTCCGTTGAGCTGAAACTGACCCGTTTTGGTTACAACCTAAGTATACTTTGACCTGGAGTCTATTTCGGTGAGTTTTTAGACTATATAAGGACCTTAAACCCTCTCTCATGGCAGCCATACGAATTTGGGAGAAACCCTAGAGAGAGAAGAGATAAAAGAGAGAGAAAGTGTGGGAGCAGTGGGAGAATCTCCCTGCCACTCTTCCCTGCCGCTGTACGTGCTTCACCACTCCATTCTCATCACTTTCCCGGCGATTCCAGCTCCGTTTCTTGGTAAGAAACCCTAACCCTAATCTGATTTGGGGCTTGGGTGGTTGTAGGTTATGAAATAGCTAACCTATTTCGTTCTATAGGTTACCAAATTGCCGAATACGGAAGCTTAGCAAACCTATCGACTCCGTTACGATTCCACGACAAAAGGTGCGGACTTTAGGTGTATAGGTTATGGTTTTTAACGCTTTCAATGTCAGATAATGATAAATTCATGATCTGCATGCAATTGTACATGTACAAAGTGTTGTCTGTTTTCCATTTCGATTAAAGATGAAAATATGGAATTCTACATACTTTAGGTATTTGTCGAAAGCACAGTATACGTATAAATTTTGGAAATGTGTTTGACATGATTATTTGTTGTATGAATATATTATATATGGATAAATTACTTGTTTGGCGAAAGGACTCGCCCTAATACATGTTTCGCTTATATACACTAGGTATGTTGAAATTGTGTATTCTAGAAAGTACCGTATACGTATAAATCTTGGAGATGTGTTTGCCATGATTATTTGTTGTATGAATATACTATATATGGATAAAATACTTGCTTGGAGAAAGGTTAGCCCTAATACATGTTTTGCTAACATACATCATGTATGTTGTAATAGTGTATTCTAAGTGTTTGTGAAAATGACCGAATGAGTATAGAATTCTCATTCGTGCTCACCATGACTAATTGTCATGGATTCATGATTGTTGTATTGGCGATACCCCTTTGACGAAAGGATTTGCCCTAAATCACGCCACGGCCAATATACACTATATATGCTAAAATGTGTGGCCCAAGTGTTTGTAGAAATGACTGAAAGAATACGGAACTTGGATTCCTGTTTGCCATGACTATCCGTCGTGGGTGTATGCGTGTTATGATTGGGGTAACTCCCTAGTGAAAGGATTTGGCCTTATACCTATGTGATCAACATATGTCATGTATGTTGATGCCTGTATTTTAAAGTGTTTGTTGAAATGTCTGAATGAGTAGTAGTTAGTAAATTGTAATGTTTATGGGTGTTGAGAAGTGATTCTCAACCCCTTTAACTATGTGTATGATTTCCTTGAATAGCTGTGTGATTAGGAATTGAATATGTACGAACTCATGCTTGTGTTGTGCTTCATAACATGCTCAACTGCTTTTATGATTTTATCTATGTAATGCATATGTTAAATTCATGTTTACGTTGTATGATCCGTCATGGGTGATGGGGGAGTGGAGTAACGAATGCGTGCAACAGCCCTAGCAGCCCTAAACGGATAATACCAGACTTTGATTATATGATTTGAATCTTGATCCATTATTGCTTTATCTATCTGAAATTGATTGTGTTTGGGGCTATGATTATAGTCCAGACAATCGGTACCAGAATTGAATTCGTGGCTGTGATTCATTTGCCACGTGAGATGTGTTCGACGAAACCGAGTTGTACTTCGGTTGGCGATAGTGGTTGGCCACGCGAAGTGCTTATGCACCTCATGTCGTTTAACTTGTTGTGCGCTCGAGTTAGCCGAGCTCGTCAGGCAACCCGATCTGTCTTATGTATGTTCACCATGTTTGGACGCTACTGCTTGAACCTAGGGTACCAAACTTACCAGTGGAATCCCTTTTAACCATGGTACCTCGATCCGCTAAGACTCATGAGCCGGGAATGGTGGTATGGGACACCGTGGTCGAGCTGTCGGCCTATGCTGGGGCCACGTGCCTCCCTGTAGTGACCAGTGAGCAACCAAACTCGTGAGCCGATTATGGTGGTATGAGACACTATATTCGTGTTGTCGACCTACATTGATAAGGTGATGGGGGAGCGGTGCAACCTTTGTCCGTAACAACCCTGGCAGCCCTTTGTAGTGACCTCGTGCATACTCTGAAATCGCAGTGCGCCTTAGGGTTTGCCGCGGTATATAGAGTATGAACTAGGCCTGTTTCTGTATTATGAAGAATCGTTTAAGGGGTGATGGGGGAGTGGTGTAACCTTTGTGCGTAACAGCCCTGGCAGCCTCTGCAGTGACCTAGAAAATATGCCATCGTCTGATATTAACTAGGACTGACGACCTAAAGGATCATGTTTGGGAATGATACAAGGGAGGTACCTTAGTTTCTCAATCCTGTTGTTTGAAATGGACTAATTAAAAACTCGGTAATCATGCTCATCATGCATTGCATGTGCCTAGAAGATGTGGAGCACTGAGGGATGAAAGCATGCCGCGAACGTGAGATGGTGTCGCATAAGGGAGTATGTCAGTGAGGGCATCCATCATACCTGGATCCATACTTACATTAATAAGAGTAGCTAGGAGTGTTTGATTTTACTACTTTATCATTACTGCTTGACTATGTCGATAACATGTTAACCTATGCTTTATTGTTCCACTGAGTTAGCTACTCACTCCCACGTTACAGGACGGTGTTCTGAACACCCACCAGACTTTGTCTGATTGCAGATGGCGACGCTACACATGAGGCGGAGCCAGACTTGTATAATGACAATGATGTTTATTCGTATATCCTATGCGGACGGCTTCACGTGAGCCATGTCTTGATCGACGGGATTACAGGGATGTTGACTAGATGACACTACACCTTTGGTATATTTTGAAATTATACTTGTAATTCTTTAACCTGGTAACATTATCACACTCTAGAGACTCACCATAGTTTTTATATGTTATCTGTCTATCACAGACTTCCGCTTGCAATTTAAATGTCTCTGGAGTATGATATTCTGTTTTGGCTTAATCTCGCTCATGTTCAATGCACTAATACAGACAACATTCAATCATCGTTATCTATGTTGCATAAGTGATGTTCTGGAAACTCGAGAGTTGAGTTATGCTCGACCCTCGATTTTTCAGGATGTTACAGGCAATGAGTCGATCATAACACTTTAAATGACTTATCAGAACTTAATCCTAAAGCCGCAAATCCCCTTTTGTATCGCCTCAGAAAAATCCGTACAAAGACCCGAGTACCATCACAAGTAGAAATCACTCAGGATCAAATCTTTTAGAAATTAGACGAAATTAACTAAGTGTTAACTAGATTAACTGTGAAATTCACTTGAACCACTTTAAATACGATCTACAAGATCCAAAACTTGTAGAATCATTGGCGCTACGTTACCCTAAAATCTAGGATCAATCTCATTACCCAGTTGCTCTCGAGAGCACATTGAAAACTCCGTATCGGATTGGACCTCACGTCGAAAGTTCGATGACCACTAGACTACGTGCTTAGGACCACCTTGTTGGACTTGGCCACCACCTCGGAAATCAAGTCCAGATAGTATCCCGAAGCTATTCGCTTGAGCCCGGAGTGAAGTGTGTGAGAAACATGGATATCTTAGAAATAAAAATCTAAATTTAAGTAATCTGAGACTTGTCGCTTGCGGGCCGAATATAAGGATTCAGACCGTCAGAATCTGACCCAAATACACCCTCGAATCAGGAGAAATTTCATACACAGGTCAGTGTACTTGTGGCCCTAATCGGTGATCGTGGACCGTTGAACTGAAACTGGTCCGCCACGGGCGATCTGTAAACCCGATCGGACCAAAAACTCAACTTGACCTAGATCCATCATAAGGGAGCTTAAGTCCGACCTTAGGCTCAAGGGAGGGCTCCGGAAGTGCTCTGTTGAGCCGAAACAGATGAGTTTTGGCTATAACCTAAGTATACCTTGGCCCTAAGGCCATTTCCATCAGTTCTGGGCCTATATAAGGACCTTAAACCCTCTCTCATTCACTCCATACGAATTTCGGAAAAACCCTAGGAGACAGAAGAGAGTAAAGAGAGAGAAAGTGAGAGAGAAGTTGAAGTCACTCCTGGGATTCGATCTTCGCTCCTCCACGTGCCTTACCACCACTCCCATATCGCTCTACCGGCGATACCGATCCCGTTCTTAGGTAAGAAAACCTAACCCTAATCCGTTCTAGGGTTTCAAATAACTGAAATGATGAAATAGCTAACCTAGTTCATGCTATAGGTTGCCATGCTGCCGGTGACAAAGACTACGTGTTTAAAATGTATCCGTTACGCGTTTACCGGTGTAAGGTGCGGATTATAGACGTATAGGTTATGGTTTTCAAGGCTTTCAATGTCATTTAATGATTTATTCTTGATGTGGGTTCTATTTCACATGCAAAATGCATCGTCTGTTTCATGTTACAGTTATATATGATCTATGTGGCATATAGTACATTCTATATACATGTTGAAATATTTGGATACGTATGGAATTTGGATTTGTGTCTAACATGATTATCTGTCGTGAATATATGCTTGTTACATATGCAACAACTCCTTAGCGAAAGGACTTGTCCTAAATCACGTCATGGCAAAAATACGATATATGTGATACAGTGTGTAGCCCAAGTGTTTGTGGAAATGCGTAAATGAATATGGAAGCTGGATTCATGCATGCCATGATTATCCGTCGTGGGTATATGCGCGGGGTATGCGGGGCAACTCCCTAGTGAAAGGATTTGACCTAATATATGTGTAAACAACATACATCATATATGACGATGTATGTAGTCTAAGTGTTTGTAGAAATGTCTGAGTGTGCTAAGTATTACTAAAGAGTACTTTGTATGAGGGTTGAGATATGAATCTCGGCTACCTTAATTATGTGTATGATTTTCTACATGTACGTTACATCATGATGTTTGTTTCATTCATGGAATGAATGTGTGTGCGATCATGTCTGTGTTACATTTCACAACATGCTCATATCATTGTATGAAGTGAATTTGTTGTTCTTTATTGCTTTGACTATCTCATATGATTACTGGATGAAATTGAATGAAGTTGGGACTAGGATATAGTCTAGGCAATCGGTAATCGGCCCTGAGTTCGTGGCTGAGATTCATTCGCCACGTAGGATGTGTTTGACGAACCCGAGTCGTGCGTTGGTCGTCGGCAGTGGTTAGGCCACACGAAGTGCTTATGCACTTCATGTCGATCGATACGATGTGCGCTCGTATTAGTCGAGCTCGCTCAGTAACCCGATTTGCCTATTGTATGTTCACCATGTATGGACGCTATTGTTTGAACCTAAGGTACCGAACTCACCAATGAAACCCCGTTCAACCATGGTACCTCGATCCGCTAAGACTCATGAGCCGGACATGGTGGTATGGGACACCGTGGTCGAGCCATCAGCCTACGCTGGGGTGACGAGCCTCCCCGTAGTGACCAGTGAGCAACATCGCCTCGTGACCGAATACGGTGGTATGGGACACTGTATTCGAGCTGTCGGCCTACACTGATAAGGTGAGGAGCCCTTTGTAGTGACCTCGAGCATACTCTGAGTCTACGTCGAGGCGACAACCCTTCTGTAGCAACAAGAGTATAAACTAGGCCTACACTGATTAGGTGACGAGCCCTTTGCAGCGACCTAGAACCGCAACATCGTATGAGATTTACTAGGACTGATGACCCTAGAATGGATTATTGTTTGGTAAATGAAATAAGGGAGGTACCTTAGTTTCCCAATCCTGCTGTATGAAATGGACTAATAAGAACTCGGTAATCACGTTCATAACATCGCACTGCATGTGCCCCGGGTTGAAGAACACAGAAGGAAGAAAGCATGCCGCGACCGTAAGATGGTTCGCACGAGGGAGTGTAGGCGAGGGCATGCATCATTGTTCATATCATTCTTGCATTAATAAGAGTATCTAGTTATGTTTGATTTTACTGCTTTACCATTACTGCTTGACTGAATTGATAACATGTTAACCTTTGTTGTATAGTTCCACTGAGTTAATCACTCACTCTCACATTACGGGACAGTGTTTTAAACACCAACCAGACTTTATCTTGATTTCAGATGACGACATGACCCCAGAGGCGGAGCCTGATTACTATGACGATCTGGACGAGTTCTCTTATATGCAGCTCTCTGGCGGCTTCGCTTAGGCCATCCGGATCGATGGGGCTACAGGGATTATCATTGTAATTGTACTGTTTGACATTTTGATTTTGAGACTATTACATGTATATGGTGGCTCAGTGATGTATTCATACTCTGGAGACCGATCGTGATCTTTTGACTTATATACATTTATTTATGTCTTTCAGTCTTTCGCTTGCGTTTTACAACTTGATTTGGAGTATGAATTACTGTTTTGATATAATCTCACTCATGATTAATGCACTAACACAGACAACATTCACTACAAGAAAAACAGGTAAAGGCTACGGCCAAAAACCGTAGCAAAAGACCTTTTGTTATGGATATAACTTGTAGCACGTCCGTTGCTATTGGTGGGGTAGCTAAAAGTCTAGCTACGGATATAATCCATAGCAATAGACACTAATAGCTACGGATATAATCTGTAACAATAGATACCGACAGCTACCGATATAATCATAATAGCTACAGATTATATCCGTAGCAATATCTTTAGCTACCCCACTAATAGCGACGGACGTGCTACGGATCATATCCGTAGCAAAATGTATTTATCTGCAGCAATATCCGCAGCAATAGACAACAATAGTTATGGACAAAAGTCGTAGCTATAGCTACGGATTATATTTGTAGCTATTTTTAAAAAATTTGTAATAATACGACCTGTTTCCATTGCAAGAAGCTGCTGTGATTGATAACTCATCTAAGCTTAATGCTGATAGAAATAGTACATAAAATGCAATCAGAAAAAAAAAACGATGCATTTATTACAAATAGCAATCAAATCATACAATACATCCTACATTCACATTTATAAATAAGCAATACTTCACTTTGCTCAACCTATCATAAGAATTACAACTAAGGCGTGCCCTCATGTGCAAGAAACAAATACACTCCAACACAGTAAATGTAGAAGATAAAGCTTCTTCTTTTCTTGAAACTGCAGATGTGACTTCTGTAGACTTCGACACAAGATCACTTTCAAATTCTGAAACCCTTCCCTTCAGAAATTGAATTCCATCCTCCACTGACTTCTTTAGCTTGTCAACCTGTATAAAACAGCATTTGTAGACACAATCAAACAAGCATGCCTTTGTACACATCTCAAAAGGAAGAAAGACAAAAAAAAATGCTTATATATGAAGAAATAAAAAAATGTACCTACAAATCTTCTAAACTATGGAAAAATCCAACATGAGTAATGTGTTCAAACCTAGGATGGACTTTTAAACTCAAAACCTAGGTTTAGGTTAAGGTTATAGGTTTGGGTTTAGGTTTAGGTTAAGGTTATAGGTTTAGGTTAGGTTTAGGTTCTAGGTTATAGGTTATAGCTTTAGGGAATTGAGAATAGGTTAAGGTTTAGGTTTAGGAAATCAGGTTCAAGTTCGGGATCGGGTTTAGGTTTGGGTTTTCAAGTTTAAGTTTAGGTTTAGGTTAGGGAGTTGAGATTAGGATTAGGTGTAGGTTTAGGTTTATGGATTTGAGAATACATTTAGGTTTTAGGTTTAGGTTTAGGTTTAGGTTTTAGGTTTAGGTTTAGGTTTAGGTTTAGGTTTTAGGTTTAGGTTTTAGGTTTATAAGTTTAGGTTATAGGTTAGGTTTAGGCTATAGGTTTTGGTTAGGTTAAGGTTATAGGTTTAGGTTAAGGTTTAGGTTTAGGTTTAGGTTAGGTTATGGTTTAGGTTAAGGTTATAGGTTTAGGTTTAGGTTAAGGTTTAGGTTTAGGTTATAAGTTTAGGTTAAGGTTTAAGTTTAATTTATAGGTTATAGGTTATAGGTTAAAGCTTTAGGGAATTGAGAATAGGTTAAGGTTTAGGTTTAGGAAATCGGGTTCGGGTTTGAGATCGGTTTTAGTTTGGGTTTTCAAGTTTAGGTTTAGGTTAAGGAGTTGAGATTCGGATCAGGTGTAGGTTTAGGTTTAAGGATTAGAGAATACATTTAGGTTTTAGGTTTAGGTTTAGGTTTTAGGTTTAGGCTAAGGTTATAGGTTTAGGTTAGGTTTAGGTTATAGGTTATAGCTTTAGGGAATTGAGAATAGGTTAAGGTTTAGGTTTAGGAAATCAAGTTCGGGTTCGGGATCGGGTTTAGGTTTGGGTTTTCAGGTTTAGGTTAGGGAGTTGAGATTAGGATTAGGTGTAGGTTTAGGTTTAGGGATTTGAGAATACATTTAGGTTTTAGGTTTAGGTTTAGGTTTAGGTTTAGGTTTTAGGTTTAGGTTAAGGTTATAGGTTTAGGTTATAGGTTTAGGTTAAGGTTTTGGTTTAGGTTATAGGTTTTAATTTAGGTTATAGGTTTTAGGTTTAGGTTTTGGTTTTGATTTAGGTTATAGGTCATAGGTTTAGGTTAAGGTTTAGGTTTAGGTTTAGGTTATAGGTTTTGGTATTTGAGAATGGGTTCGGGTTTAGGTTATAGGTTTTGGTTTAGGTTTAGGTTATAGGTTTTGGTTATAGGTTATAGGTTTAGGTTAAGGTTTAGGTTTAGGTTTAGGTTATAAGCTTTGGGATTTGAGAATGGGTTTGGGTTTAGGTTATAGGTTTTGGTTTAGGTTTAGGTTATAGGTTTTGGGATTTGAGAATGGGTTCGGGTTGAGGTTATAGGTTTTGGTTTCGGTTTAGGTTTAGGTTATTGGTTTTTGGATTTGATAATGGGTTATGGTTTTGGTTTAGGAAATCGGGTTCAGGTTCGGGATTGGGTTTAAGTTTGGGTTTTCAAGTTTAGGCTTAGGTTTAGGTTAGGGAGTTGAGATTAGGATTAGGTGTAGGTTTAGCTTTAGGGAATTGAGTTTAGTTTATAGGTTTAGGGAAAGGTTAGGTTTAGGTTATAGGTTTTGGGATTTGGGAATAGTTTTAGGTTATAAGTATAGGCTTAGGTTAGGTTATAGGTTAAGGTTTAGGGATTTGAGTTTAGGTTTAGGTTTAGGGAATTGAGTTTAGGTTATAGGTTTAGGGAAAGGTTAGGTTTAGGTTATAGGTTTTGGGATTTGAGAATAGTTTTAGGTTATAAGTATAGGTTTAGGTTAGGTTATAAGTTAATGTTTAGGGATTTGAGTTTAGGTTATAGGATTAGGTTTAGGTTTAGGTTTAGGGATTTGAGTTTTGGTTATAGGTTTAAGTTTAGGTTTTAGGTTTAGGTTTAAGTTTAGGTTTGGGTTTTGGGATTTGAGAATGGGTTCGGGTTTAGGTTATAGGTTTTGGTTTTGGTTTAGGTTATAGGTAATTTTGGGATTTGATAATGGGTTTGGGTTTAGGTTATAGGTTTTGGTTTAGGTTATAGGTTTTGATTTAGGTTATAGGTTAACGGTTTAGGTTAAGGTTTAGGTTTAGGTTATAGGTTTTTGGATTTGAGAATGGGTTCGGGTTTAGGCTATAGGTTTTTGTTTTGGTTTAGGTTTAGGTTATAGGTTTTTGGATTTGAGAATGGGTTATGGTTTTGGTTTAGGAAATCGGGTTCAGGTTCGGGATTGGGTTTAAGTTTGGGTTTTCAAGTTTAGGTTTAGGTTTAGGTTAGGGAGTTGAGATTAGGATTAGGTGTAGGTTTAGCTTTAGGGAATTGAGTTTAGTTTATAGGTTTAGGGAAAGGTTAGGTTTAGGTTATAGGTTTTGGGATTTGGGAATAGTTTTAGGTTATAAGTATAGGCTTAGGTTAGGTTATAGGTTAAGGTTTAGGGATTTGAGTTTAGGTTTAGGTTTAGGGAATTGAGTTTAGGTTATAGGTTTAGGGAAAGGTTAGGTTTAGGTTATAGGTTTTGGGATTTGAGAATAGTTTTAGGTTATAAGTATAGGTTTAGGTTAGGTTATAGGTTAATGTTTAGGGATTTGAGAATAGTTTTAGGTTATAAGTATAGGTTTAGGTTAGGTTATAGGTTAATGTTTAGGGATTTGAGTTTAGGCTATAGGATTAGGTTTAGGTTTAGGTTTAGGGATTTGAGTTTTGGTTATAGGTTTAAGTTTAGGTTTTAGGTTTAGGTTTAAGTTTAGGTTTGGGTTTTGGGATTTGAGAATGGGTTCGGGTTTAGGTTATAGGTTTTGGTTTTGGTTTAGGTTATAGGTAATTTTGGGATTTGATAATGGGTTCGGGTTTAGGTTATAGGTTTTGGTTTAGGTTATACGTTTTGATTTAGGTTATAGGTTAACGGTTTAGGTTAAGGTTTAGGTTTTGGTTATAGGTTTTTGGATTTGAAAATGGGTTTGGGTTTAGGCTATAGGTTTTTGTTTTGGTTTAGGTTTAGGTTATAGGTTTTTGGATTTGAGAATGGGTTATGGTTTAGGTTTAGGAAATTGGGTTCAGGTTCGGGATTGGGATTAAGTTTGGGTTTTCAAGTTTATGTTTAGGTTTAGTTAGGGAGTTGAGATTTGGATTAAGTGTAGGTTTAGCTTTAGGGAATTGAGTTTAGGTTATAGGTTTTGGGATTTGGGAATAGTTTTAGGTTATAAGTATAGGTTTAGGTTAAGTTATAGGTTAAGGTTTAGGGATTTGAGTTTAGGTTATAGGTTTAGGTTTAGGTCTAGGTTTAGGTTTAGGGAATTGAGTTTAGGTTATAGGTTTAGGGAAAAGTTAGGTTTAGGTTATAGGTTTTGGGATTTAAGAATAGTTTTAGGTTATAAGTATAGGTTTAGGTTAGGTTATAGGTTGAGGTTTTGAGATTTGAGTTTAGGTTTAGGTTTAGGGATTTGAGTTTAGGTTATAGGTTTAGGTTTATGTTTTAGGTTTAGGTTTGGGTTTTGGGATTTGAGAATGGGTTCGGGTTTAGGTTATATGTTATAGGTTTTGGTTTTGGTTTAGGTTATAGGTTTTTGGATTTGAGAATGGGTTATGGTTTAGATTTAGGAAATCGGGTTCAGATTTGGGATTGGGTTTAAGTTTGGATTTTCAAGTTTAGGTTTATGTAACGCCCTGAAAATCGGGGGTCGAGCATAACTCAACACCCGAGTTGTCAGAACATCACTTATGCAACATAGATAATGATGATTAAATGTTGTCTACATTAGTGCATTGAACATGAGTGAGATTAAGCCAAAACAACATATCATACTCCAGAGACAGTTAAATTGCAAGCGGAAGACTGTGATAGATATATAAAATATAAAAACTATAGTAAGTCTCCAGAGTGTGATAAGGTTACCAGGTTAAAGAATTACAAGTACAATTCATATGATACCAAATGTGTAGTGTCATCTAGTCAACATCCCTGTAACCCCGTTGATTAAGGCACAACTCACATGAAGCCGCCTGAAAACCGTATATACGAGAAAGCATCCCCGTCGTCACAAAAGTCTGGCTCCGCCTCAGGAGTAGCGTCGCCATCTGCAATCAGACAAAGTCTAGTGGGTGTTCGGAACACCGTCCCGTAACGTGGGAGTGAGTGATCAACTCAGTGGAACAATAAAGCATAGGTTAACATGTTATCAATTCAGTCAAGCAGTAATGATAAAGCAGTACAATCAAACAATTCTAACTACTCTTATTTAATGCAAGTATGAAATGACATGATGTATGCCCTTGCCAAACCACCCCATGCGACATCATCTTACGTTCGCGGATGCATACCTCCCTCAGTGCTCCACATCTACTAGGCACATTTGGTGCGATGATGAGCATGATTACCGAGTTGTTATTAGTCCATTTCAAACAGCAGTATTGGGAAACTAAGGTACCTCCCTTGTATCATTCCCAAACATGATCCATTCTAGGGTCGTTAATCCTAGTTAATCTCATACGGTATTATGGTTGGAGAGGCATCGCGAAGGCATCGCAAAGGGCTCATCACCCGTCAGCACGGATACAGATCTCACCGTATACGGCTCAATTGCTGACCGTCAGCTTGAGTACAGGTCTCACCGTACTCGGCTCAATCGCTGGCCGTCAGCTCGAATACAAGTCTCACCGTACTCGGTTCAACTCATACTCTAATTGCTGTGAAGGGCTCCTCGCCAATCACAGACCTTGGAGTATACTCGAAGACACTACAGAGGACTCGTCGCCCGTCAGCACGAGTACAGGTCTCACCGTACTTGGCTCTCGCCGTAAGTGTCGACAGCTCGAATACAGTGTCCCATACCACCATATTTGGCTCACGAGTTTGGTTGCTCAATGGTCACTACGAGGAGGCACGTGGCCCCAGCATATGCCGACAGCTCGACCACGGTGTCCCATACCACCGTGCTCGGCTCATGAGTCTTAGCGGATCGAGGTACCATGGTTAAAAGGGGTTTCACTGGTAAGTTTGGTACCCTAGGTTCAAGCAGTAGCGTCCAAACATGGTGAACATACATTAGATAGATCGGGTTACTTGACGAGCTCGGCTAGCTCGAGCGCACAACAAGTTGGACGATATGAAGCGCATAAGCACTTCGTGTGGCCAACCACTATCGCCAACCGAAGTACGACTCGGGTTCGTCGAACACATCTCACGTGGCAAATGAAACTCAGCCCCGAATTCAATTCTGATACCGATTGTCTGGACTATAATCATAGCCCCAACCACAATCAATTGCAGATAGATAAAGCAGTAATGGATCAAGATTCAAATCATACAATCAAAGTCTAGTATTATCCGTTTGGAGCTGCCAGGGCTGTTGCACGCACTCGTTTCTCCACTCCCCCATCACCCATGACGGATCATACAACGTAAATATGAATTTAAACATATGCATTACATAGATAAAATCATAAAGCAGCTGAGCATGTTATGAAGCACAACACAAGCATGAGTTTGTACATGTTCAATTCCTAATCACACAACTATCCAAGGAGATCATACACATAGTTAAAAGAGGTTGAGAATCATATCTCAACACCCTTATACATTACAATTTGCTAACTACTACTCATTCAGACATTTCAAGAAACACTTTAAAAAAACATACATCAACATACATGACATATGTCGATCACATAGGCATTAGGCCAAATCCTTTCACTAGGGAGTTGCCCCAATCATAACACGCGTACACCCACGACGGATAGTCATGGCAAGCAGGAATCCAAGTTCCATATTCATTCAGTCATTTCCCCAAACACTTGGGCCACACATTTTAGCATATATAGTGTATATTGGCCGTGGCGTGATTTAGGGCAAATCCTTTCGTCAAAGGGGTATCGCCAATACAACAATCATGAATCCATGACAATTAGTCATGGCGAGCACGAATGAGAATTCTATACTCATTCAGTCATTTTCACAAACACTTAGAATACACTATTACAACATACATGGTGCATGTTAGCAAAACATGTATTAGGGCTATCCTTTAGCCAAGCGAGTATTTTATCCATGTATAATATATTACTACAGCAAATAATCATGATAAATACATCTCCAAAATTTATACGTATACAGTATTTTCTAGAATACGCAATTTTAATATACGTAGTGTATATAAGTAAAACATGTATTTAGGCAAATCCTTTCGCCAAATAAGTATTTTATCCATATATCGTATATCCATACAACAAGTAAACATGTCAAACACATTTCCAAAAAATATACGTATACCGTACTTTCTACAAATACCTAGAGTATGTAGAATTCCATATTTTTCATCTTTAATCGAAACGGAAAACAGACAGCACTTTGTACATGTGCAATTGCATACAGATCATGAATCTATCATTATCTGACATTGAAAGCGTTGAAAACCATAACCTATACACCTAAAGTCCGCACCTTTTGTCGTAGAATCGTAACGGAGTCGATAGGTTTGCCTAAGCTTCCATATTCGGCAGTTTGGTAACCTATAGAACGAAATAGGTTAGCTATTTTATAACCTACAACCACCCAAGCCCCTAATTAGATTAGGGTTAGGGCTTCTTACCTAGAAATGACTCAGGAAATGCCGGGAAAGCGATGAGAATCAGGCGGTGGAGCTCATACAGCGGCAAGGAAGAGTGGCAGGGAGATTCTCCCACATCTCCCACACTTTCTCTCTTTTTTCTCTCTCTCTTTTCTCTCTCTCAACCTCAAATTCGTATACCTGTCATGAGAGACAGGTTAAGCTCCTTATATAGTCAAAAAACTAACCGAAATAGACTTATGTTCAAGGTATACTTACATTATAATCAAATCGGCATTGTTTCAGCTCAAAAGAGGATTTCTGGCGGCCCTCCTTGAGCCAAAGGTCAGACTTAAGCTCACTAACGCTGGATCTACGTTCTATTAAGTTTTCGTTTCGGTGGAATTTCCAAATCACGCGTGGCGGACCACTTTCAGTTCAACGGTCAGCGGATTTCGATCGGAGATTCCGAGTACATGTAAATGTGTATGAAATTTCTCCTGATCCGAGGGTGTAATTTGGTCTGATTCTGACGGTCTGGTTGCTTAATACTGATCCGCAAGCGAGTGGTGCCAGATTACTATTCAAGATATTTTATTTTGAATTAATTTCACATTTCTCACACTCTTCACTCCGAGCTCAAGCGAATAGCGCTGGGACACTATCTGGATTTGATTTCCGAGATGGTTGTCAAGCCCAGTGAGGCGGTCCTAGTTCCTTAACTTCGTGTTAATCGGACTTCCGACGTGCGGTCCAGATCCGATACGGAGTTTCGAGATGCTCCCGAGAGCAACCGGGTAATGGGATTGATCCTAGATTTTAGGGTAACCTAGCGTCAATGATTCTACAAGTTTTGGGTCTTGCAGATCGTATTTAAAGTGATTGGTGCTAATTTCATAGGCACTCTAGTTTAACACTAGCTAAATCTCACTTAATTTCTAAAGGGTTTAGTCCTGTAAGATTTCTGTCTGAGGTGGTACCTGGGCCTTTGTTGTTTGTATATAAAGTGATCCAAGTTATACTACTTAGCTAGTTTAGGATAGTGTCTAGGATGAAAGTACTTTGAAAATTTTAAAGAAAAAAGTGGTGAAGGGTGGAATTTGTGAAGAAAATGGTTAAGGAGCGATTTTAGACTGTGGGATTTAGTTCTGACAAGTTAATAAGGTGTTAGGATCGACCCATCGCCTAAGGACGTCTAATCCCAGGTTGACAAAAATCCGGTATGTTACAATCTACCCCCTTAAAACAAAATTTCGTCCCCGAAATTGGCTAAGGGTAATAAGGGAAGATTTCTATTATTTCATTTGCCTAAGACTTATTGATTTCAAGTTTCTACGCGTGGTAGGGTATATACCAGCTGGTTCATTTTAGTCTACCCCCCTTAAAACTTAATTCTTTATCCATTTCTCATACCCTGATGCTTTGCTACAGTTTATTTCTTTACCTATTTGGAGTCTTGACGATAATTCCCACAATTTAGAGTAAGATAGTTGTTTTCATTGTTTGACCAACATGGAGAGACGATAATAGTGGGCTCGATCCCGATACATCAATCATCTACCTGACCAGGGTAGAAGGCTCATCGTATCCCTTCCCAATCCTGGTAGATCCTGGTCTTCTGCTCGGTCAAGCAGGGAGTCCGTTGGTAGTCACCCAGGATTGAGAATTGGGTCAAGCCGCGAATGTTTCGCAATTGTATATTTTAGTAACTCCGTAGTCCGATCACTCTAGAAACATAGGGAGTGTCCACCACAGGAAGGTTCAAATTGTCTATTTCTAAGGTTGCCCTTTTAGGTCTTAGTCTAAGAGAGTCATCGTTATTATCTATGTCAAAGGAAATGGTGAATCAAATCTAACTAGATCATCCTAAAACAGTTCCTTATAGTAGAACTTGCTAGGGCTTCTATAATGTTCGTATTCAACGAGCACCGTTTCGATCCTGGGCCAGTGGGGTAGGGTCCACCACGCTTCCGCTGCGCCACCCAGATCAAAGAGGTGTATTAGGTGACCTAACTAGAGTGGGCTCATCATGTTCTACCCCCCTTAAAATTTTTATGGGAAATACATTGGTCTGACTTTCATCGACGATGTGTACTATGGCATTGGTACCTATGGTTACAGAAGGGAGCTAAAGATGATGGGTATTGTGGTTGATTGTAGGGACAGGTGTGAGTTTGAGGCAAGATGCCTAATTCTACAAAGGGGTTTTATCACGGCCCAGACTTATCCTATTTAATCATGTCTAGCTTAATAGGCATGCTATCTTTCTACGTTCATAAACACAATATGTATGCCGACATGGCATGCGACTTGGGACCTAATTCCTAACTATTTGTTGCCCATTGGGGTAATTCCTTGGGCCTAAAAGACAAAGTCGCTATCGGCTATATACTCCTAATACTGGTTCGGCCAACACGGAAGAAATGTTGTGTAGTGGGTCTGAGTCGGATACATGGACCTCCTGCCTAGCTAGGACAGAAAATCGTCGTATCAGTCCTTAATACTAGTTGATCCCGACCTTCTGCTTGATCAGAGCATAGAGTTCATTAGTCACAACCAGGATTGAGAAGTCGATTCAAACCGCGAATACCTCGCTTATAGATAGTTTCTCTACTCCGTGTCCCCGATAGTACTAAGTCCTTGAGGAGGCAATTCTAAGGGTCGTAATGATTTGACCTACCATTAAATCCAAGGGATATAGAAGTTTCCCATGACCGTGACTAGTTACTAATCAAACAAGCCTCCTAAGAGTTCTTAAAGAAGCCTATGTGTACTAAGGGGATTTAATGAAGGAACGGGGTCTCTCTCCAACCTAATCAAGTCAACTAACTAATTTATCTACATTCCTTAGTACAACCAATCAATAGTTATAATCCAAAGACTAAGTTTATACACTAAATGATTTCAGTTCATTTCTAATACAAGAAAGGATTTTATCACTTAGGGTCAAAGTTGCCTAATTGGAATTGAGTTGTCTATACTTGACGCTCGAGCATTTCACATATGCTCATACCAACTAAGAGGGTCCTAAGGTTAACATTATATATTTGTTGGATTTCCTACATGGTCATGTCTGTCGAAATCTAGGAGCGCCGCTCTAAGTCCAAAACTCCAATTGTCTATTTGGCCAGTGGTCTTACGTTGTATTAAATGGGACTGTATTGATAATCCTACTTCAGGATTGGAAATGACATGTTTGGTAGGAGGGTGGGAGGGGATTAAAAAATTAATGGTATAGGTTTTGGAAAATGAGCCTTGTGTCGGAAAGTGTGAGATGGGATTTCCAAATCCCAGGAATCAGAATTTCTAAGTGTACTTGGAAAGGAAAATTCATTTACTTTTAATTGCGTACATCCTAAACATGGTGTCAGAAAACATGGGATACAACCAATCTAGAGGCCATACCTTACACACACATGTATTATTACTTTTATAATTCCATTCACCTAATCTTACTTAATGCGGTTGGCTGAACGGGCCCTAAACGTCCTCACACATCTAGAACATCGTACCAACTACTACACCCATCAATCATAAAAGCATAAACATCCGCGAAGGTGGCTGAACTAAGCTCGGATAGAGCCATGGAAAAGTGAATGGAAAGTGATGGAGAGAGAGAAAGGGCTGGAGGTTTGGTTCTCCACAGATGTGAGCCTCAACAGATGTTGTAAAGGCCCCAAAGACAGCGAATGGAGAAGGAAAATGGAAAAGTAGGATGGCTTAGGGAGCTTGCACAATTTTAGAGCTTCAAGGCGGCGTGTAGGCGTCTAAATGAGAGAAACAGAGAGGAAATGGAGGAGATGACTACTGTGGACGATGGGAATGGGTAGGTTGTGGTTGAAATCAACAGGGAGGACGATTGGAAAGGAGATTTGCGAGAGATGGCAGCAATGCAAGAGGGAAAAATGGCTTGAAGGGGTGGTTTGTGAAGGAAGTAGGGTTTCGGGAGGGTTTTGATGGATGGGACATACATCAGGGGGTCTCACAGCCCCCAAACCCAATCGGCCCGAGCCGCGGGCTCGGCCCATCAAAAAAATCGGCGAGGCCTCGCCGACCTGGCGAGGGCCTCGCCAAAAATTTTTAAAAATTTTGAAATGGGGCGCCACGGTTGTGATCCTCCAGTCCCCTAGGCCCCAAAAATCACTGGGTCCCACCTTGGATCCCTCCGGAAGTGCTCCGTTTGGCCCCCTGATCCCGATTCACTCCATTTCGGGTAGTTTCGGGATAACCGGACGTAACTTGCAATCCGGAATGAGTTATCTAACGTAAAATATATGAATTTGGGGTAGAACGAGCTAATGAAGCCAACCAACCCTACTATGCTAGGTTCCGCAGCCCAGAATTGTGAGAAAACTTTCTGATTGATGGTTATTTCCCCGTTTCAATTTCGTTTTGCTAAAAATAGTAGTTTTAGTTTAATTACCCTTCATCGGTCGAGCTTTAGAAGTTACGCCCATCATGAAAAGGACTTAGAATAATTAGGAGAACGGTTTGGTGAAGCTAAATAGGACACTTATTATTTTTGGCCGAAAACCTTGCGCACTAGTAGACATCACGACCTTATAGTAAGTCGCAAATTCTAGGAGTTTTAGTTGTAGTTTGTTTCTGATTTCATTCTCATTACTTGGTATCCCTATTTAAAGGGTAGTGAACTCATTTTTAGTCATTCATTAATCAATTTTCAATTTATTAGAATTTATTTCTATTTTCTGCTTTCTTTCCTCGTGGATTTGAGAAGTCTCTGTGAGGAGTCCAGAGAAGCTCTGAGTATTCGTAGTAGTTATCCTCATCACATTTATCCCGTATTCTATCTATTTTCAACGGTTGGGGTAATGTAGACTCTTTAATAGACGACCTAGGAATGTTTTAAGGTCGACCCGTGCGACCATGGTTGAATACGGACTTGATTTCGGCGTTCGTTTTTAGTGAACTAGCCGTTGGACGGAATAGGGATGCCTAAGACTGTTTCAACATTCCGTCGCTCCCTCCTAAGTCAGAGTACGTCAGAGTGCGTCGTCTGACCATAACCCAGGTCCGGTTTAATCTAAATCATGCTTTGATACCATCTTGTAACGCCCTGAAAATCGGGGGTCGAGCATAACTCAACACCTGAGTTGTCAGAACATCACTTATGCAACATAGATAATGATGATTAAATGTTGTCTGCATTAGTGCATTGAACATGAGTGAGATTAAGCCAAAACAACATATCATACTCCAGAGACAGTTAAATTGCAAGCGGAAGACTGTGATAGATATATAAAATATAAAAACTATAGTAAGTCTCCAGAGTGTGATAAGGTTACCAGGTTAAAGAATTACAAGTACAATTCATATGATACCAAATGTGTAGTGTCATCTAGTCAACATCCCTGTAACCCCGTCGATCAAGGCACGACTCACATGAAGCCGCCCGAAAACCGTATATATGAGAAAGCATCCTCGTCGTCACAAAAGTCCGGCTCCACCTCATGAGTAGCGTCGCCATCTGCAATCAGACAAAGTCTAGTGAGTATTCGGAACACCATCCCGTAACGTGGGAGTGAGTGATCAACTCAATGGAACAACAAATCATAGGTTAACATGTTATCAATTCAATCAAGCAGTAATGATAAAGCAGTACAATCAAACAATTCTAACTACTCTTATTTAATGCAAGTATGAAATGACATGATGTATGCCCATGCCAAACCACCCTCATGCGACATCATCTTACGTTTGAGGGATGCATACCTCCCTCAGTGCTCCACATCTACTAGGCACGTGCAGTGCGATGATGAGCATGATTACCGAGTTGTTATTAGTCCATTTCAAACAGCAGTATTGGGAAACTAAGGTACCTCCCTTGTATCATTCCCAAACATGATCCATTCTAGGGTCGTTAATCCAAGTTAATCTCATACGGTATTATGGTTCGAGAGGCATCGCGAAGGCATCGCAAAGGGCTCGTCATACGTCAGCACGGATACAGATCTCACCGTATGCCGCTCAATTGCTGACCGTCAGCTCGAGTACAGGTCTCACCGTACTCGGTTCAATCGTTGGCCGTCAGCTCGAATACAGGTCTCACCGTACTCAGCTCAACTCATACTCTAATTGCTGTGAAGGGCTCGTCGTCAATCATAGACCTTAGAGTATACTCGAAGACACTACAGAGGACTCGTCGCCATTCAGCACGAGTACAGGTCTCACCGTACTCGGCTCTCGCCGTAAGTGTCGACAGCACGAATACAGTGTCTCATACCACCGTATTCGGCTCACGAGTTTGGTTGCTCAATGGTCACTACGGGGAGGCCCATGGCCCCAGCATAGGCCGACAGCTCGACCACGGTGTCCCATACCACCATGCCCGGCTCATGAGTCTTAGCGGATCGAGGTACCATGGTTAAAAGGGATTTCACTGGTAAGTTTGGTACCCTAGGTTCAAGCAGTAGCGTCCAAACATGGTGAACATACATTAGACAGATCGGGTTACTTGACGAGCTCGGCTAGCTCGAGCGTACAACAAGTTGGACGATATGAAGCGCATAAGCACTTCGTGTGGCCAACCACTATCGCCAACCGAAGTACGACTCGGGTTCGTCGAACACATCTCACGTGGCAAATGAAACTCAGCCACGAATTCAATTCTGGTACCGATTGTCTGGACTATAATCATAGCCCCAACCACAATCAATTGCAGATAGATAAAGCAGTAATGGATCAAGATTCAAATCATACAATCAAAGTCTGGTATTATGTGTTTAGAGTTGCCAGGGCTGTTGCACGCACTCGTTGCTCCACTCCCCCATCACCCATGATGGATCATACAACGTAAATATGAATTTAAACATATACATTACTTAGATAAAATCATAAAGCAGTTGAGCATGTTATGAAGCACAAAACAAGTATGAGTTTGTACATGTTCAATTCCTAATCACACAACTATCCAAGGAGATCATACACATAGTTAAAAGAGGTTGAGAATCATATCTCAACACCCTTATACATTACAATTTGCTAACTACTACTCATTCAGACATTTCAAGAAACACTTTAAAAAAACATACATCAACATACATGACATATGTCGATCACATAGGCATTAGGCCAAATCCTTTCACTAGGGAGTTGCCCCAATCATAACACGCGTACACCCACGACGGATAGTCATGGCAAGCAGGAATCCAAGTTCCATATTCATTCAGTCATTTCCATAAACACTTTGGCCACATATTTTAGCATATATACTGTATATTGGTCGTGGCGTGATTTACGGCAAATCCTTTCGTCAAAGGGGTATCGCCAATACAACAATCATGAATCCATGACAATTAGTCATGGCGAGCACGAATGAGAATTCTATACTCATTCAGTCATTTTCACAAACACTTAGAATACACTATTACAACATACATGGTGCATGTTAGCAAAACATGTATTAGGGCTATCCTTTAGCAAAGCGAGTATTTTATCCATGTATAATATATTACTACAGCAAATAATCATGATAAATACATCTCCAAAATTTATACGTATACAGTATTTTCTAGAATACGCAATTTCAACATACATAGTGCATATAAGTAAAACATGTATTTAGGCGAATCCTTTCGCCAAATAAGTATTTTATCCATATATCGTATATCCATACAACAAATAAACATGTCAAACACATTTTCAAAAAATATACGTATACCGTACTTTCTACAAATACCTAGAGTATGTAGAATTCCATATTTTTCATCTTTAATCGAAACGGAAAACAGACAGCACTTTGTACATGTGCAATTGCATGCAGATCATGAATCTATCATTATCTGACATTGAAAGCGTTGAAAACCATAACCTATACACCTAAAGTCCGCACCTTTTGTCGTAGAATCGTAACGGAGTCGATAGGTTTGCCTAAGCTTCCGTATTCGGCAGTTTGGTAACCTATAGAACGAAATAGGTTAGCTATTTCATAACCTACAACCACCCAAGCCCCAAATCAGATTAGGGTTAGGGCTTCTTACCTAGAAATGACACCAGAAACGCCGGGAAAGCGATGAGAATCAGGCGGTGGAGCTCGTACAGCGGCAAGGAAGAGTGGCAGGGAGATTCTCCCACCTCTCCCACACTTTCTCTCTCTTTTCTCTCTCTTTTCTCTCTCTCTCAGCCTCAAATTCGTATGACTGCCATGAGAGAGAGGTTAAGGTCCTTATATAGCCTAAAAACTAACCGAAATAGACTTATGTTCAAGGAATACTTACATTATAATCAAATCGGCATTGTTTCAGCTCAAAAGAGGGTTTCTGGCGGCCCTCCTTGAGCCAAAGGTCAGACTTAAGCTCACTAACGCTGGATATACGTTCTATTAAGTTTTTGTTTCAATGAAATTTCCAGATCACGCGTGGCGGACCAGTTTCAGTTCAACGGTCAGCGGATCTCGATCGGAGATTCCGAGTACATATAAATGTGTATGAAATTTCTCCTGATCTGAGGGTGTAATTTGGTCTGATTCTGACGGTCTGATTGCTTAATACTGATCCACAAGCGAGTGGTGCCAGATTACTATTCAAGATATTTTATTTTGAATTAATTTCACATTTCTCACACTCTTCACTCCGAGCTCAAGCGAATAGCGCTGGGACACTATCTGGATTTGATTTCCGAGATGGTTGTCAAGCCCAGCGAGGTGGTCCTAGTTCCTTAACTTCGTGTTAATCGGACTTCCGACGTGCGGTCCAGATCTGATACGGAGTTTCGAGATGCTCCCGAGAGAAACCGGGTAATGAGATTGATCCTAGATTTTAGGGTAACCTAGCGTCAATGATTGTACAAGTTTTGGGTCTTGCAGATCGTATTTAAAGTGATTGGTGCTAATTTCACAGGCACTCTAGTTTAACACTAGCTAAATCTCACTTAATTTCTAAAGGGTTTAGTCCTGTAAGATTTCTGTCTGAGGTGGTACCTGAGCCTTTGTAGTTTGTATATAAAGTGATCCAAGTTATACTACTTAGCTAGTTTAGGATAGTGTCTAGGATGAAAGTACTTTGAAAATTTTAAAGAAAAAAGTGGTGAAGGGTTGAATTTGTGAAGAAAATGGTTAAGGAGCGATTTTAGACTGTGGGATTTAGTTCTGACAAGTTAATAAGGTGTTAGGATCGACCCATCGCTTAAGGACGTCTGATCCCAGGTTGACAAAAATCTGGGATGTTACAGTTTAGGTTTAGGTTAGGGAGTTGAGATTAGGTTGGGTTTTCAAGTTTAGGTTTAAGTTTGGGTTTTCAAGTTTAGGTTAAAGTTTAGGTTTAGGTTTAGGTTATAGGTTTTTGGATTTGAGAATGGGTTCAGGTTTAGGCTATAGGTTTTGGTTTTGGTTTAGGTTATAGGTTTTGGTTTAGGTTATTGGTTATAGGTTATAGGTTTTGGTTTAGGTTTAGGTTTTGATTTAGGTTGTAGGTTATAGGTTTAGGTTAAGGTTTAGGTTTAGATTATAGGTTTTGATTTAGGTTATAGGTTATAGGTTTAGGTTTTGGTTTAGGTTATAGGTTATAGGTTTAGGTTAAGGTTTAGGTTTATGTTATAGGTTTTTCGATTTGAGAATGGGTTCGGGTTTAGGTTAAGGGTGTGGTCCCTGCAAATACAAAAATAAACATGGCATGTCCAAATGGTCAGGCCCTTCCAATGCCATCCATAGGAAATGGACAGCTTCATCATGGTCATAACAGCGGTTCCCACCTTCCAAGGACCCCCGCTCATACCGATATCTCCGACGCACATCCGGGTCCGCTACATTAATTTCGACCAAATACATAAACACGGCCTGTCCAAATGGCCAGGCCCCTCCAATGTCGTCCATAGGAAATGGACAGCTTTATCATGGTCATAACAACGGTTCCCACCTTCCAAGGATCCCCGCTCTTCCGGATAGCTTCGACGCACATCCGAATATGCTCCATCAATTTCGAGCAGAGGTTCATAAATACGGTCTGTCCAAATGGCCAGGCCACTCCAATCATGTGCATTCTTGATAAGAGACGTACCAGATGCTTGAATTTGAAATATGCATTTACACATAAAATGGCATTGGGAATCACTTCTCAAAACCGTAGACTGTTTTGTTTTGAAACTCGCTCATCTCACCTGAAAACCTGTCACATATGAATAACTATAACCACAATGATAACTATTGTGAATGCACTATAATGAACAAATTATTATTATTATTAGCCACATCTCGAGGAAATCTATCGACACACTTAAATCAAATTATCAGGACGACTTGTCTATTGAAGAGTGGAAGTTGGTAGTGAAACTGAAGACTCTCTTCAAGATACAGTAAGCTAGAAAAGCAAAGATAAAGAAAAAAGAAAAAGGCAACATTGAAGGTTAATACTAATACAAAAGCGACACCTGCTAAAAGGGATTAACTTGTAAGAAAGTTAATCCTGACAGATGGATCTAAATAATATGGTAAAGCATTTTAAATCATGGTTGTCTATTCGAATTTTATGAAACTCAAATATCAATTACAGTTTAACAGTGTTTCATCTTCTTTTTTTTTTTTTCTTTTTTTTTTCAATTTCCAACTCTGGAGCAGGGAAATAAAACATATATTGGTCTGGATGGATTATAGCTGATCAGATTTTTGTATCATCAACATGGCATAAACATATGCAATTCTTGAACTTCTAGGTTCATCAATCTATAAATAGCAACAGTTCTACATTATCCCTCATTTAATAAATAAGCTCTTACCAATTTATACAACTAAAAATAAATGAGAAAGAAGTTGATGAATAGCATTCAAGAGAAAGAAGTTGATGAATAACATTCAAGATAGAAAGGTAAGCAATCATTAACATGAGGGAAAAGTATTTACCCTGGTGAAAGGCCCTGGGGCATCCATCACAAAGCAGAAGATCTCCAAAATCTGCACATATTGTGCTAAGGTCATCAATGTCACTGGCAGAAAGCTTCTGAACTTTAAACCCAACATACACCCCAGCCCATAGTTACAAAGCCCACAGTTTCGAGTCAACCTGCTGGATTTTAGAACTATGATCAGGACATCTTGAGCAAACATTCTCACTGCAGCTAGAGGCATAAATGCATCCAACCAAAAACTGCACAAAAAAGGGAAGAGTTTACCTTCTCCTCTGGTCCCTTTTCTTCTACTTCATAGGTTTAGGTTTAGGTTTAGGTTATAGGATTTAAGAATGGGTTCGGGTTTAGGTTATAGGTTTTGATTTAGGTTTAGGTTATAGGTTTTGGTTTAGGTTATAGGTTATATGTTTATGTTAAGGTTTAGGTTTAGGTTATAGGTTTTGGGATTTGAGAATGGGTTGGGTTTAGGTTATAGATTTTAGTTTAGGTTTAGGTTATAGGTTTTGGTTTAGGTTTTAGGTTTTAGGTTTAGGTTTTGGTTTTGGTTTAGGTTTAGGTTATAGGTTATAGGATTTGAACGACTCAAATTGAGCTCAGATTGGGCTTGATCATATTCCTTCTTTATGGAACTAACCTGTAATAGAAAAGGCAATAAAGACGCGTGCATTTTGTGTTCAGCAAAAAGGGTTAGATTGTAACTTTAAGCACCTTGCTTGTAAGTTACCACCCTAGCTGATACATGACAAGATACATATACAATGGCATGAATTTTATTACTCTTGCACAAACCTTGAACAACTAACCAAATTTTACTACATACCTGATTTTGGGCATGCATCAGTTCTGCTTCTGAAATTTACTGCAAACTCAGAATTTTATTCTAAAGAAAAAGAAATTCCAAATCAAGATTTTTCTTAAAAAAGAAAGCTAGAAATAAAATAAAACATAAATAAAAAATCAATATAAATATATAGATGTGTTGTGTCCAACTCATGCAAAACACAAGGACTGCTACTAATTGCATTGGAATAATTACTCCAATGTCAATTAACCCATCAATATCTCATGATAGGTGGTTGTGTCCAACTCACAAGTGAGATAAGAATAGGACCTTCGTGTTCTTACCTCAGTTGTGATTTGTAACATCAAAAGTGGGAAATGACAGCCTGCATAAAGGCAGCCTGCATAAGAATAGGACCTTCGTGTTCTTACCTCAGTTGTGATTTCCTAATCTATCAATCAATGTCCTACGAAAGACGGTTAAGAAAAAATAGTAAATCAATTGCCTGGAAAAAAAAAAAAAAAAGATGGCCAAAGATTATATGGCAAGAATGACTGCAAACAAATCCAGACACACTAGCTTCTCAATGAGTTCTCCATGCACAAATAAAAACTAAGCTACTATAATTAAACATTATACAAGCTATGATGCCAACTATCATTTTTAGTATGAAGTAAAAAAACAGAGGTTAAGCCCACAGGTATGTGGAATTGTGTCCATTCACATGTAGCCACACATGCCATTATGGAACATGTGTGAGATCTCAACTTTTCATAAGATGAGCCACATGCAAGAATCAGTCTTTTCAATCCTAAAGTGAGGCACAATATACAAAAGAAATGAGTGGCTTCTTTTTTTCTTTTTTACACACCCTCACACCCAGTGCCTTTTTTTTTTTTTCTTCATTGAATGTTTCTAGCCATTGTTTTGATGGCCTTCTCATCATTAAATGTAGAATGCTATCATATTTCTTTCTTAATTGACCATCTACTGGCAACTAGTTGAGTCATTGTGAAAATTGAAGAACTAACCTATGCCATAGAAACTCAATTGAAGCACTGAACATTATATACTACCAGTTTGTTTTTGGGGTATTGTATATGATGCTAAATGGAAAGAAATGGAGCTTTTGCGATCAGCCCAATAATGCTGTAGGTAGGGCCCTCTGGTTGGAAGTTAAGATAGCAGAGTTGAAAATTTCTACCCTATGGACTAATGAGCATCTAGGCTTACAACAGTGGGTGGAAATAATGATATTCTAATTATAGTTTCGCAGAATGTGAAGTGAAGCAACAACATATTTGGGTTGCAGGAGTGGGGAAATGTTTTTTTAAATGTTAGCAAGTATAAACAGCTAGGAAGCACAAGCGGGGGCATGAGTCAGTAGCACAGTTGAAAGCCACAATGGCACTTTATTAGAAGGATCATGCAACCAAGGATTCGATTATATAATGGAAGTGGACTCTGTTTTGGACAACCATGTCAATATTGCTAAAACCTTCAAACATGGGAAGACACAACAACTTAAACAACAATTCTTTCTTTATCCAGAACATAAACAAGTCCATGTCATTATGTATGTCAAAGTTCATTGTAACAAACAGATCCAATGGTTTGTGCATAGCAGTGGCCATCCAAAGTGGGCAAATCATATCAAAGCTTCAATCACAGAAATAAGGGGATGACTTACAATTCTTTAAAGATTCAATTAGAAAAAGCAAACAATCATCACTAAACAGTAAATTTCACAACAATCATCATCAGGACAGGAACAAAACAAATTCATAGAGAAAGAAAGAAAAGAAAGGAAACGGATTACTGCTGGAAATAGAAAGGCAAACTGTTAATTGAACTTGGTTTAAAACTGATAGTTTCAGCTGTGTATGTATATAACAACAAAGACTCCAAAAAAATCAAATACGATCTTCCTCACTCATGCATTCTAAAGCGAACAATCTACGATAGGATAAAGCATTGGATGTCAACATATTGGGTTCAGGTCAGGTCCTACAATACTTGTACCAGAGTTAATAGCATCCGAGTCTTGCCACATCACTTACAATAGCTGCAAATCAAACATAAGCAACTTATTATATTGAAGTTTTGAAGATTAGTAGCAAATATATATATATATATATATATATATATATATATATATATATATATATATATATATATATATATATATATATATATATATATATATATTTATATAACACATCAATATCACCATGCTATAGTTTGAAAATATCATCCACATATCTCACACCATACATAAGAAAGCCAACAGAGAAACCATAAAAGAAAAATAAATTTTCATTCACAACCATTCTCTACGTCATTCCTGCTAGCGTGAGTACTTGACCCAAACTACCGTAAATGCAAAAGCTTATATATTAAAACAATCTCTAATTAAAACGTAGATTTTTCTATAAAAGTAAAGAGCTTATTTCTATTTGTTTTCCTTGGAAAGGTACCTTATAAACCCAGTGCATATCAGCTTCTCTCTAGGCCATTAGCTAATTTCTCAGTAGCAGGATACTTGTTTTCAAGCTTTTCGTTTACATATGAAGGGATTGGTCCAGAAAGATTGCAATTCCTCAATATCCTGCAAAATAGAATCAAACATTTATGTAATTTGTTAACACTGGAATGTTAGCTTCATAAATAAGACAAAGATAGCACAAAAATAAAGGCCTTTCTGCTCTCTATGTAAGACTTTCCAACAATGCAGTCACAGATTCCAAGCATTGCACAATCAGAATACAAGAGAATACTTGAGAAAGAAGCAAATCTAAAAAGATCCAGAAACTGAAAACACATATAAATAAGGGTCACAGATTCCAAGCATTGCACAATCTAATGATCTCTTTGTAAAACCTTTAGTACAATGTGATCACCAAATAACCAAAATACATAAAAATGCAACAGCAAGGTTTGCCAATGTTAGCACATGAGACAAAGAAATACACAGAATATTACCGACTTGCTGTGTGAAACTGCAAACAGATTCTCGTAACAGATACAACAGTAAAACCCATAACAGACACAAGAATGACAGATGCACCAATAGATTTACTATTTTTCACAAGAAAGGTCCTGAACCATGGGCCCCACATGTTGAGTGAAAACGAATGTACAGCTGTGGAAAACTAGAGTGAAAATTTCAAAGCTATCAAAAATTTTCATTAAATCTATAACACATTTCCAGGGCTACAATGTAAAAATAAGACTGATTGGATTATCAAATTGTAACATCCCGGATTTTTGCCAACCTGGAATTAGACGTCCTTAGGCAATGGGTCGATCCTAACACCTTATTAACTTGTCAGAACTCAATCCCAAAGTCTAAAACCGCTCTTGAACCCCTTTCCTTCACAAATCCCACCTTTCACCATCTTATTCTTTCAATTTTTCTAAGTACTTTCACCCTAGACACTATCTTAAACTAGCTAAGTAGTATAACTTGGATCACTTTATATACAAACTATAAAGGCCCAAGTACCACCTCAAGCAGAAATTACTCAGGACTAAATCCTTTAGAAATTAGGCAAGAATTAGCCAGTGTTAAACTAGAGTACCTGTGAAACTATCACCAATCACTTTAAATACGATCTGCAAGACCCAAAACTTGTAGAATCATTGACGCTAGGTTACCCTGAAATCTAGGATCAATCTCATTACCCGTCTGGGAGCATCTCGAAACTCCGTATCAGATCTGGACCGCACGTCGGAAGTCCGATTAACACGAAGTTAAGGAATTAGGACCGCCTTGCTGGACTTGACAACCATCTCGAAAATCAACTCCAGATAGTGTTCCGAGGCTATTCGCTTGAGCTCGGAGCGGGGAGTGTGAGAAATGTGAAAATAATTATAAATTAAATCTAAAATAAATAAATCTGGCACCTTTTGCTTGCGGATCAGTATTAAGCAACCAGACCGTCAGAATCAGACCAAATTATACCCTCGGATCAGGAATATTTCCCCAAACATATCCATGTACTCAGGATCTCCGATCGAGATTCACTGACCGTTGAACTGAAATTGGTCCGCCATTTACGATCTGGAATCTCGACTAAAACGAAAAATTAACTAAACGTAGATCCAGTGATAGTGAGCTTAAGTCCAACCTTTGTCTCAAGGAGGCCCGCCAGAAGTCCTCTGTTGAGCTGAAACAGGTTCGCTTTGGTTATAACCTAAGTATACCTTGCCCATAAGTCTATTTCGGTGAGTTTTTAGGCTATATAAGGACCTTAGAACTCTCTCTCTCACAGCCATACGAATTTGAGAGAAACCGTAGAGAGAGAAGAGAGAAAAGAGAGAGAAAGTGTGGGAGATGTGGGAGAATCTCCCTGCCATGCTTCCCTGCCGCTCCACGAGCTCCACCACTCCGTTCTAATCTCTTTTCCGGTGATTCCAGCTCCGTTTCTAGGTAAGAAACCCTAACCCTAACCTGTTTGGGGGTTTTGATAGTTGTAGGTTATGAAATAGCTAACCTATTTCGTTCTATAGGTTGCCAAACTGCTGTATACGAAAGCTTAGCAAATTTATCGACTTTGTTACGATTCTACAACAAAAGGTACGGACTATAGGTGTATAGGTTATGGTTTTTAACGCTTTCAATGTCAGATAATGATAGATTTATGATCTGCATGCAATTGCACATGTACAAAGTGCTGTCTGTTTTTTGTTTCGATTAAAGATGAAGAATATGGAATTTACATACTCTAGGTATTTATAGAAAGTATTGTATACGTATAAATTTTGAAAATGTGTTTGCCATGATTAATTGCTGTATTAATATATTGTATATGGATAAAATACTTGTTTGGAGAGAGGGTTCGCCCTAATACATATTTTTGCTAATATACACTATGTATGTTAAAATAGTGTATTCTAAGTGTTTGTGAAAATGACCGAATGAGTATAGAATTCTCATTCGTGCTCGCCATGACTAATTGTCATGGATATATGATTGTTGTATTGGCGATACCCCCTTTGACGAAAGGATTTGCCCTGAATCACGCCACGGCCACTATACACTATATATGTTGAAATGTGTAGCCCAAGTGTTTGTGAAAATGTTCAAATGAATATGGAACTTCGATTTCAACTTTCCATGACTATTCGTCGTGGGTGTGCGCGTGTTATGATTGGGTCAACTCCCTAGTGAAAGGATTTGGCCTAATGCCTATGTGATCAACATATATCATGTATGTTGATGTATGTAATTTAAAGTGTTTGTTGAAATGCCTATATGAGTAGTAGTTAGTAAATTGTAATGTATAAGGGTGTTGAGATAGGATTCTCAACTACCTTAGTAATGTGTATAATTTCCTCCATGTTGTTTGTTTAGTTTAACCACTTACTTATGAAACGTAGGTGTTTGAATTTCCTGTTTGCATTGTGTTTTACAACATGCTTGTTAACTGTTTGAATTACTTGTTTATGTAATTCTGCTCTAATTACTTCACATGTTAAAGTTGTATTCCGTAAAAATCCGTGAAGGGTGATGGGGGAGCGGTGCAACGAGTGCGTGCAACAGCCCTGGCAGCCCTAAACGGATAATATCAGACTTTGATTGTATGATTTGAATTTTGATCCATTACTGCTTTCACTATCTGAAATTGAATGTGATTGCGCTATTGTATAGTCTAGGCAGTCGGTAACGGGATCAAATTCGTGGCTGAGATTCATTTGCCACATGAGATGTGTTCGACAAACCCGAGTCGTACTTCGGTTGGCGATAGTGGTTGGCCACACGAAGTGCTTATGCACTTCATATCGTTCAAGTTGTTGTGCGCTCGAGCTAGCCAAGCTCGTCAAGCAACCCGATCTGTCTTATGTATGTTCACCATGTTTGGACGCTACTGCTTGAACCTAGGATAGCAAACATACCAGTGAAATCCCTTTTAACCATGGTACCTCGATCCGCTAAGACTCATGAGCCGGGCATGGTGGTATGGGACACCGTGGTCGAGTGTCGGCCTACGTTGGGGCCACGTGCCTCCCCGTAGTGACCAGTGGGCAACCAGACTCGTGAGCCGATTATGGTGGTATGGGACACTATATTCGTGCTGTTGGCCTACATTGATAAGGTGATGGGGGAGTGGTGCAATGATTGTTAGCAACTGCCCTGACAGCCCTTTGTAGTGACCTCGAGCATACTCTCAATTTACGGTGAGGCGACGAGTTTTGCCGCGATGGATAGAGTACGAACTAGGCCTGGTATGGGACACCGTGGTCGAGCTGTCGGCCTACGTTAGGGCCACGTGCCTCCCCGTAGTGACTAGTGAGCAACCAGACTCGTGAGCCGATTATGGTAGTATGGGACACTATATTCGTGTTGTCGGCCTACATTGATAAGGTGATGGGGGAGTGGTGCAATGATTGTGAGCAACAGCCCTGACAGTCCTTTGTAGTGACCTCGAGTATACTCTCAATTTACAGTGAGGCGACGAGTTTTCCCACGATGGATAGAGTACGAACTAGGCCTGTTTCAATTTAGTGATGAACCGTTAAAGAGGTGATGGGGGAGTGGTGTAACCATTGTGCGTAATAGCCCTGGCAGCCTTTGCAGCGACCTAGAAATACACTATCGTATGAGATTAACTAGGACTGACGACCCTACAATGGATAGTGTTTGGGAATGATACAAGGGAGGTACCTTAGTTTCCCAATCCTGCTGTTTGAAATGGACTAATAATAACTCGGTAATCATGCTTATCATCGCATTGCATGTGCCTGGAAGATGTGGAGCACTGAGGGATGAAAGCATGCTGCGAACGTAAGATGGTGTAGCACGAGGGTGTGTGTGGTAAGGGCATACATCATGAGTGCATTCATACTTGCATTAATAAGAGTAGTTAGGAGTGTTTGATTTTACTGCTTTATCATTACTGCTTGACTGAATTAATAACATGTTAACCTATGCTTTATTGTTCCACTGAGTTGATCACTCACTCCCACGTTACGGGACGGTGTTCTGAACACCCACCAAACTTTGTCTAATTGCAGATGGCGATGCTTGTGAGGCGGAGCCAGACCACTGTGACGATGAGGACACTTTCTTGTATTTGTTATTTTCTGACGGCTTCATGTAAGACGTGCCTTGATCGACGAGGTTATAGGGATGTTGACTAGAGGACCTTATACATTTGGTATATTTTGGAACTATACTTGTAATTATTTAACCTGATAATGTTATCACACTCTGGAGACTCACCACAGTTTATATATTTTATTTATCTATCACAGTCTTCCGCTTGCTAATTCACTTGTCTTTGGAGTATGATATGCTGTTTTGGCATGATCTCACTCATGTTCACTACATTAATGCAGACAACATTCAATCATCATTCATTTTATTGCATAAGTGATGCGTTGGAACTCGGGAGTTGAGTTTATGCTCGACCCCCGATTTTCAGGTCGTTACAAGATGGTATCAGAGCATGATTTGGATTAAGTCACACGATGCACACTGACGCACTCTGACTTAAGAGGGAGCGACGGGATGTAGAAATAAACTTAGGTTCTCCAATTTCACCAAATAGCACATTTGGATGAGATCAACCGTAGAGATTGGACCCGTAGGCCTCGATGATTGCATGAAATGATCCCGGAACACTTCTAGACCATCAAACGACAGGTCTAGATCACAATCGACCTCATCCCAACTGTTAAAAATCAGTAGAATATGGGATAAATGTGATGAGGATAACTACTCCGAATCCTCGGAGCTTCTCTGGACTCCTCACAGAGACTTCACGAATCTACGAGAAAAGAAAGCAGAAAATAGAAATAAATTCTAATAAATTCGAAATTGATTAATGAATGACTAAAAAAAAAAGAAATGAGTTCACAACCCTTTAAATAGGGATACCAAGTAATGGGAAAGAAATAAAAAACAAACTACAACTAAAACTCCTAGAATTCGCGACTTACTATAAGGTCGTGATGTCTACTAGTGTGCAAGGTTTTCGGCCAAAAATAGTAAGTGTCCTATTTGTCTTCACCAAACCGTTCTCCTAATTATTCTAAGCTCTTTTCGCTTTGGGCGCAACTCCTAGAGCCCAACGGATGAAGAGTAATCAAACTAAAACTACTATTTATAGTAAAGACGAAATTGAAACAGGGAAACGACCATCGATCCAAGGTTTTTTCACAATTCCGGGCTGTGCAACCCTGCATAGTAAGGTTGTGACTTCGTTAGCTCGTTCTACCCCAAAATCATATATTTTACGTTAGATAACTCATTCCATATTGCAAGATACGTCCGATTTGACCTGAAACGACTCGAAACGGAGTCGAGGGCCTCACGCGTCAATCCGGGGGGAACCAAGTAGACCCAGGGTGCATTTGGCATCTTGGGAGGGTGGTGAACACCGCCCTACTGTAGTGGCACCACGGTTGGTCCGGTGGACAGCTGCGGAACCGCGGTCACCGCGGTAAGGTTGGGCCGGTCAAATTGGGCTAGTGCTGGTCATGGTCGGCCCGACCCCTAGGCACGTGTGGTGCGTGCGAAATTGTGGGGGGGCCCCTATTTGACGACGTTTTTCCCCCTCTCTCTCAAACACCCCTCCAAGCCCCCTTTTCTCTTTACGGTTGTTGTTTTCTCTCTCAATCGCCCAATCCCTCATTTTTGGGCACAACCCATCCACATCCATCGTTCACAGCAACACCTACCCTCTACCCTTTCCGTTTTCTCTCATTTGAGCTTCTACACCCCCCATTTGAAGTTCAAATTCGTGTAAGCTCTCAACCCATCCCATCTATTCATTTTCCTCCTTCAATCCCTGTCAGTTGGGGCCTTTACAATCTCCGTTGAGGCTCAAGTTCGTGGGGAACCAGAGAAATCAGCCTTTTTTTTCCTTTTGTTCACTTTTCCATAGCTTTCACAACCTCCAAATGATGGGACGTTTGGGGCCTGTTCGATCAACTACATTAAGTGAGATTAGGTGGATAGAATTGTATAAATAATAATAAATGTATGTGTAAGATATGGCCCCTAAATTGGGTATATCCCATGTTTTCCAATACCATGTTTGGAATGTATGCAATTAAAAGTAAATTCTGAGATTTCCTTTCAAATAACACTTACAAATTCATTATCCTGGGATTTGGAAATCACATCTCACACTTTCCCACGCAAGGCTCATTTTCCAAAGCCTATACCATGAATTTTAATCCCCACCAACCCTCCTACCAACCATGCCACTCCCAATCCCGAGGTGGGATTAGCAATACAGTCCCGTTTAGTACAACTTAAGACCACTGGACAAATAGTGTTGAAGTGATAAAGTCCCTTGATATACATTAACCCACCACACTCTGACAGCTTAAGCTTTTAGAGTAAATGGTGGTTTGACAAACAGGCCCTTAGAGTTTTGGACCTAGAGGGATGCTCCTAGATTTCGACAAGCCTGACCGTATAGGAATAATGTGAACCTTAGGACCCTCTTAGTTGGGATGAGCACATGTGAGATGCTCGAGCGTCAAGTACAGACAACTCAGTTCCAATTAGACAACTTCAACCCTAAGTGATAAAACCCTTCCTGTATTAGAAATGATGTGAAATCATCTAGTGTAGAAGCATAGACTTTGAATCACAACTAGTGGAATTACCGCTACTTATACGTTGCGACTAGGCTACTGGTTAGACTAAGGAATGTAAAAGATTCATTATGCTAAGATAATTGAAAGATAAATTTCGTTAGCTGGCTTAATTAGGTTGGAGCAAGATCTCGTCCCTTGTTGAATCCCCTCGGTACTCATAGACTTCTTTAATAACTCTTAGGAAGGTTATTTTGATTAGAAACTAATCACGCGGAGGGAAAACTTATATCCCTTGGATTTAATGTTAGGTCAAATCAATACACCTCTTTGTTATGGGTGGTGCAGCGAAAGCGTGGTGGACCCTTGCCCCACTGGCTTAGGATCGAAACAGTGCTCGTTGAATACAAACATTATAGAAGCCCTAGCAAGTTCTACTATGAGAAACCGTTTTAGGATGATCTAGTAAGATTTGATTCACCATTTCCTTGGACATAGATAATAACAAGGACTCTCTTAGACTAAAACCTAAAGGGCAACCTTAGACATAGACAATTTGAGCCTTTCAATGATGGAATTTCCTACGTTTCTAGAGTGATCGGACTACGGAGTTACTGAAATATACAACTGCGAAACATTCGCGGCTTGACCCAATTCTCAATCCTAGGCGACTACCAATGGACTCACTGCTTGGCCGAGCAGAAGACCAGGATCCACCAGGATTCGGAAAGGATACGATGAGCTTCCTACCCTGACCCGATAGATGATCAATGTATCGGGATCAAATCCACTATAGTCGTCTCTCCGTGTTGGTCAAACAATGAAAACAGCTATCTTACTCTAAATAATTGGGGATTGTCGTCAAGACTCCAAATAGGTAAAGAAATAAATTGTAACAAACCATCAGGGTATGAGAAATGGATAAAGAAATAAGTTTTAAGGGGGGTAGACTAAAATGAACCAGGCTAGTATATACCCTACCACGTGTAGGAACTCGAAATCAATAAAACTTAGGCAAAAGAAACAATTAGATCTTTCCTTATTACCCTTAGGCAATTTCGGGGACGAAATTTTATTTTAAGGGGGGTAGATTGTAACATCCCAGATTTTTGCCAACCTGGAATTAGACGTCCTTAGGCAATGGGTCGATCCTAACACCTTCTTAACTTGTCAGAACTCAATCCCAAAGTCTAAAACCACTCTTGAACCCCTTTCCTTCATAAATCTCACCTTTCACCATCTTGTTCTTTCAATTTTTCTAAGTACTTTCACCCTAGACACTATCTTAAACTAGCTAAGTAGTATAACTTAGATCACTTTATATATAAACTACAAAGGCCCAGGTACCACCTCAGGCAGAAATTACTCAAGACTAAATCCTTTAGAAATTAGGCAAGAATTAGCCAGTGTTAAACTAGAGTACCTGTGAAACTATCATCAATCACTTTAAATACGATCTGCAAGACCCAAAACTTGTAAAATCATTGACGCTAGGTTACCTTGAAATCTAGGATCAATCTCATTACCCGTCTGCTCTTGGGAGCATCTCGAAACTCCGTATCAGATCTGGACCGCACGTCGGAAGTCCGATTAACATGAAGTTAAGGAATTAGGACCGCCTTGCTGGACTTGACAACCATCTCGGAAATCAACTCCAGATAGTGTTCCGAGGCTATTCGCTTGAGCTCGGAGCGGGGAGTGTGAGAAATGTGAAAATAATTATAAATTAAATCCAAAATAAATAAATCTGACACCTCTCGGTTGCGGATCAGTATTAAGAAACCAAACCATCAGAATCAGATGAAATTACACCCTCAGATCAGGGATATTTCCCCAAACATATCCATGTACTCAGGATCTCCGATCGAAATCCACTGACCATTGAACTGAAACTGGTCCGCCATTTGCGATCTGGAATCCCTACTAAAATGAAAACTTAACTAAACGTAGATCTAGTGTTAGTGAGCTTAAGTCCGACCTTTGGCTCAAGGAGGCCCACTAGAAGTCCTCCGTTAAGCTGAAACAGGTTCGCTTTGGTTATAACCTAAGTATACCTTGCCCATAAGTCTATTTCGGTGAGTTTTTAGGCTATATAAGGACTTTAGAACCCTCTCTCTCATAGCCATTCGAATTTGAGAGAAACCGTAGAGAGAGAAGAGAGAAAAGGGAGAGAGAGTGTGGGAGATGTGGGAGAATCTCCCTGCCATGCTTCCCAACTGCTCCACGAGCTCCACCACTCCGTTCTAATCACTTTCCCGGTGATTCTAGCTCCGTTTCTAGGTAAGAAACCCTAACCCTAACCTGTTTGGGGGTTTTTATAGTTGTAGGTTATGAAATAGCTAACCTATTTTGTTCTATAGGTTGCTAAACTATTGCATACGAAAGCTTAGCAAATCTATCGCCCTAATACATATATATTGTATATGGATAAAATACTTGTTTGGCGAGAGGGTTCGCCCTAATACATATTTTTGCTAATATACACTATGTTAAAATAGTGTATTCTAAGTGTTCGTGAAAATGACCGAATGAGTATAGAATTCTCATTCGTTCTCGCCATGACTAATTGTCATGGATATATGATTGTTGTATTGGCGATACCCCCTTTGACGAAAGGATTTGCCCTGAATCACGCCACGGCCACTATACACTATATATGTTGAAATGTGTAGCTCAAGTGTTTGTGAAAATGTTCAAATGAATATGGAACTTGGATTCCTACTTTCCATGACTATTCGTTGTGGGTGTGTGCGTGTTATGATTGGGGCAACACCCTAGTGAAAGGATTTGACCTAATGCCTATGTGATCAACATATATCATGTATGTTGATGTATGTAATTTAAAGTGTTTGTTGAAATGCCTATATGAGTAGTAGTTAGTAAATTGTATTGTATAAAGGTGTTGAGATAGGATTCTCAACTACCTTAGTAATGTGTATAATTTCCTCCATGTTGTTTGTTTAGTTTAACCACTTACTTATGAAACGTATGTGTTTGAATTTCCTATTTGCATTGTGTTTTACAACATGCTTGTTAACATGTTTGAATTACTTGCTTATGTAATTCTGCTCTGATTACTTCACATGTTAAAGTTATATTCCATAAAAATTCGTGAAGGGTGATGGGGGAGCGGTGCAACGAGTGCGTGCAACAGCCCTGGCAGCTCTAAACGGATAATATCAGACTTTGATTGTATGATTTGAATTTTGATCCATTACTGCTTTCACTATCTGAAATTGAATGTGATTGGGGTTATTTTATAGTCCAGGCAGTCGGTAACGGGATCGAATTCGTGGCTGAGATTCATTTGCCACGTGAGATGTATTCGACGAACCCGAGTCGTACTTCGGTTGGCGATAGTGGTTGGCCACACAAAGTGCTTATGCACTTCATATCGTTCAAGTTGTTGTACGCTCGAGCTAGCCAAGCTCGTCAAGCAACCCAATCTTTCTTATGTATGTTCACCATGTTTCGACGCTACTGCTTAAACCTAGGGTACCAAACTTACCAGTGAAATTTTTTTTAACCATAGTACCTCGATCCGCTAAGACTCATGAGCCGGGCATGGTGGTATGGGACACCGTGGTCGAGCTGTCGGCCTACGCTGGGGCCACGTGCCTCCCCGTAGTGACCAGTGAGCAACCAGACTCATGAGCCGATTATGGTGGTATGGGACACTATATTCGTGCTGTCGGCCTACATTGATAAGGTGATGGGGGAGTGGTGCAATGATTGCGAGCAACAGCCCTGACAGCCAATTGCAGTGACCTCGAGCATACTCTAAATTTGCGGTGAGGCGACGAGTTTTGCCACGATGCATAGAGTATGAACTAGGCCTGTTTCAATTTAATGATGAACCGTTAAAGAGGTGATGGGGGAGTGGTGTAACCATTGTGCGTAACAGCCCTGGCAGCCTTTGCAGCGACCTAAAAATACACTATCATATGAGATTAACTAGGACTGATGACCCTAGAATGGATCGTGTTAGGGAATGATACAAGGGAGGTACCTTAGTTTCCCAATCCTGCTGTTTGAAATGGACAAATAATAACTCGGTAATCATGCTCATCATCGCATTGCATGTGCCTGGAAGATGTGGAGCACTGAGGGATGAAAGCATGCCGCGAACGTAAGATGGTGTCGCACGAGGGTGTGTGTGGTGAGGGCATACATCATGATTGCATTCATACTTGCATTAATAAGTGTAGTTAGGAGTGTTTGATTTTACTGCTTTATCATTACTGCTTGACTGAATTGATAACATGTTAACCTATGCTTTATTGTTCCACTGAGTTGATCACTCACTCCCACGTTACGGGACGGTGTTCCGAACACCCACCAGACTTTGTCTGATTGCAGATGGCAATGCTTGTGAGGCGGAGCCAGACCTCTGCGACGATGAGGACACTTTCTTATATATGTTATTTTCTGGCAGCTTCATGTAAGACGTGCCTTGATCGACGGGGTTACAGGGATGTTGACTAGAGGACCTTACACATTTGGTATATTTTGGAACTATACTTGTAATTATTTAACCTGATAATGTTATCACACTCTGGAGACTCACCACAGTTTATATATTTTATTTATCTATCACAGTCTTCCGCTTGCTAATTCACTTGTCTCTGGAGTATGATATGTTGTTTTGGCTTAATCTCACTCATGTTCACTACATTAATGTAGACAACATTCAATCATCATTCATTTTGTTGCATAAGTGATGCGTTGGAACTCGGGAGTTGAGTTTATGCTCGACCCCCGATTTTCAGGGCATTACACAAATCCATCTAGATTTATCCTTATTTTTATCAGCCGTCCTTTTTCCAACTCATGGATGGGATTGTTAGAATTGCCTAACAGAAATGATTCTTAAGAATCATAAGTAATCCATGATGGGAGCTATCAAAAAGATGGATCGAATTGTTGGTTATTCCTATTTTTGCACAAATGATCTTGAGGCATTTGATTATATGGTTGAGATCATCATATTGGTGTGATATTTGCACTATAGCCCATGAAATTTGCGTTGGACCAAATGGACAGTCATGATCAACTGATTGGATTGTTTAAATGTCCCACTGTAACTAGGAACACTAAAACTTCTAGTGCAATGAGAGCACTAGATCATCTCTCCAAAAAGATAGAGAAAATCAAGGCCAATGACCACAGAAAAAAAAAAAAAAAAAAAAAAAAAAAAAAAAAAAAAAGAAGAAGAAGAAGAAAAAGAGTCACAAGATCCAAATAACCATGACCACCTTATAAACATGGCCCACTTGATAAATCAACACCCCAACAACTTAGATCCAAGAGAAGAGAAATAACAGATGGGTCACAAAGAGAGCATACCTAGAGCCCAGTAAGGCATGGGTGCAGGCCTCTCAACAAATGCAGTGTACTGATCAAGCCCATAGATTGCGGCACTTGAAGGCAGCTTTGTAGATATCTCAAGATATTGGTCCTTAAACACCAGGTTCCTATAAGGATCTGACTCATCTGAGCTTGTGTTGAAAAGAGTCTAACCATTTGATTTCCTTCTAACTGAGAATAAAAAAGGGTTGGATGTATAGCTGAAAATGAGCTCATTTCTTGAATTCTCAGAGGCTGTGAAGTGCTCCCCTTTGCTTTTTCCAAGAGATTTCTTCAAAGGGGGAGGTTGTTCTCTTGCAAGTAAGTTGTAAGGAACTTCCCACCTCTTCTTATCTACATCAGTTATATGTACCCTCAATTTGTCTTGGGTCTCATGCCTACAAAATCAAAGATCTTATATTTATTAATCTAATCCCATGTTTTTATAAACTAATCGAAAAACCAATAAGAAACCATTGATTTCAAAGCAACTTGCTTATGTTTAATCAAATCCCATTAGCAAAACATGTTTTTTTTTTTCCTTTTTAAATCTCTACAAATGCAATAAATCTGCCCAAAACATAACAAAAGAAAACATGGGAATTTTCCTATCTTTTTCAATGCAATGCATTTAAAGTAGTTAAACATAAAAACCCATTTAGAAAAATGGGTTTTTTTCTTTTCTTTTCTTTTCTTTTTTTTTTTTTTTTTTTTTTTTTGCTAAAAATCATATGAAAAATCTCCTACTTCCCATGCATCCAGCATATATTTACTTCTTTAGCCAAAACCCCCATTTACAAAACATGATTTTTCTTTTTCTAAGAATGCAATAAATCTGCCCAAAATACATCAAAAGAAAACATGTGCTTTTGGCTACAAATCAAATATCAAAGTCCTTTTCAATGCATTCCTCTTCAAGGTAGTAAAAAAGAAACATTTACAAAACACGGGTCTTTGTTTGGTGTGCATACCTTGCCATTAGCACTTCGTTGAGTCATTTCATCAAACACTTGGGGAGCAACATCAATATCAAAATAACCGAGTCATCAAACTTCAAAGAAGAAATACCGAAAATAAAAAAGAAAGAGAATTTCGTTTCATGAATTTAGCACTATCAAACAATCATGAATATATTAAAGCTGAGAAGATCAAAAGAATATCACCTTCCAGAAGTGGAAACCCTAATCCGTTGGATTTGTATGCCGATGAGGTGTGGTCGGAGCACTGTTACAATGCTGTCGTAGGGCAGCTGGGTTGCGATAGAACAGAGCTACGACATGTTTGCAAGGCAAATGACAGAGAGAGAGGGAGAGAGAGAGAGTGCATGAGAGAGAGAGAGAGACAGGGAGAGAGAGTGCGCAGGGAGAGAGAGTGCGAGAGAGAGAGAGACAGGGAGAGAGAGAGCGCGAGAGCGAGAGAGAGAGACAGGGAGAGAGAGTGCGCGAGAGAGAGACGAGGAGAGAAAGTGTGTGTGTGTGTGTGTGTGTGTGTGTGTGAGAGAGAGAGAGAGAGAGAGAGAGAGAGAGAGACGGGAGAGAGAGCGCAAGAGAGTGTTTGGGCGCGGCTCTGTTTTGGGCGCGCGCCCAAATTTGGGGCTCTTCTGATGGACGGACGGATTAGGGACTCCGTGGGGCCCACCATGATGTATTTCATTAATCCATTCATATCCATAATTTTAATAAATTATTTTACTTTCAGAAACCAAATTTTAGGTATATTTAAGGCCCAAATAGACCACACCATAAGAAGCAACTGTAATTTAATATCAATGTTTCTTACCGTGTGGCCCACTTGAGCCTTCGATCTAGCTGATTTTTTAAAAAAAACCTCTAAAGTAATATTTACAAATATATAGACGGCTTAGATAGAACATATAGTTTTTTTAGGCCGCATAGACCCCCTTACAATACTATTAATTATTAATGGTGTATCAACTTTTTAGCTAAGGATTAAAACCGTAGCAAGTATAGCTAAGGTTTATATCCGTAGCAAAAAAGTAACGTGGTCTGAATCCTTTGCCCCTTTTCTTGGTAGTAATTTAATCATAAGCATATATATTGCATAAGTGATGTTTTGAAACTCGGGAGTTGAGTTGCTACTCGACCCCCGATTTTCAGGACGTTACAACTAGGGAGTCCTATTTATAATTGTGGAACTCCAACTTTCGCACTAAGTTGGAAAAATCTAGAAATTGCCTCAAATTTATGCACTCTGTGCAGTTTCCCAAAATAGGCTCGTAGTTTAAACTGCCTTAATTTACACACTCTGCGCAGTTTTCCAAAATAGACTCGGAGTTTTAGAATATACTTTTTCAAGATAATTTCAGGAATATGTTTGTTTTCAGGATAATTTCATGATTCCTTTTCTTCACTTTAAATCTTTGATTCTCTTCATTCCTCGCTTGGTTTTCTTGGATCTTTAGCATGTGAATTCTTAATTAATGACTTCTAGATCTCCAAATCTTCATTTAGTAATCTTTTGAGCATAAATCTTCCTTTTGGCATCAATTTCACCTTAAGCTCTCGAAATCACCTCGCACATGAAAGCATGCATAATTAAATCAATTAAGCATTATCATGTTTATAAAACCAAGGTATAAATAGTGTGAAATATGCAATATTTCACACTCAACATCCCTCCTGTTTGTGCCTCTTGGATTTGTATATCCGACTTGCCTTATTGGCCGAGGCAAAGTTTCTAAGTCCTGGACCATGCTGGTACATCGGCCACATAGTTGCAGTCTCTACCGCTGTGTTGTATTTCTCTCGATTGCTTTGTGAAATCTATAGTCACTGCATAGAACTAATATAGTCCTAATCTTGGCCGTCATGATGCACCATGGAAACTACCAGGACCAAGATCAACCCTCTGTCATAGTTGATCCAATTTCCATAGATTCACCGCTGTCATGTTGACGTCCATATTAGGCAGGAACGGATCAGTATTGATCAACATTGCTTCTTTGTCATTCTCAGTGAATTTCAACAATCCCCATTTGATGTAATCCTAGATGATGTTCATTAACACAATACACTTGTTAGTTGAATGAGAATGCATTCCATGCCATTTGCAGTATTCAACCTTTTCAATTCATCGGCTTTGAGTATTTTGTGATTACTAGGAACTTTAATAAACTTCTTGATTCGTAATATTTCGAATATTTCATCGACCCGGGTAATATCAAAAGTGTATATCTTCTGAGTCTTTTACGTGGACGGTGAATTTGCTTTCACTTCAATTAGCGCTGAGCATACTACCTCGACAATTGAAACCTCGTAGTTAAGGTCATCATAATATGTCTCGATTTTTGAGTTCTTTTTCATGGCTCCGTCTGGAAGAAGTTCTTCATATCTAGAAACTTTACAGGTTAGATCGTACAAATCCACAAACTCCATTCTGATGAATTTGTTTCAAAGTTTGTATTCCAGGCCATCTTGCACAAGTTACAAAAACTCGACATCGGTCGTGGCGACTATACATCGACTTTTCGTTCTCTTAAATCGGGTATTGTAACTCATGCAAGATTCCCCTGGTAACTGTCAGAAGCGTGCGAGATTGGCCATGGTCATCTCCCTGTCTTTAATAAAGAACTGAGCATGAAAATTTTCCTCTATCTCCTGTCATGTATGAGTTGAATTCAGTTGTAAGTTAGAATACCACGTGAAGGCCTCCAGAGTCAATGAATGACTAAATACTTACAACTCGTGTTAGTCATTGTTAGCCGATCCACCACACTGCATAGTGAATTGACATACGTGTTCGATGGTCGATTGACCAAGATCATCTAAGAATAGTGCAAAATCTAGTAGATAATTCCTCGGCAATGAGTGTTGTCGGTCAATCCATTCATGATACGGCTTATGGTAGACTGGGATAGTATTGCGGTCGAAGACTTGGCCTGCCACCTCTTAAACCATTTGCATAATCTGGTCACGATTCACACATTTAGGTTCAGCTATCAGTGGTGGATTAAGACCTACCCGATTCTACCCCACACAAAAAATGGATTTCTGGGAAAATGTTGGAAAGTCTATACTCCTAGTATACCCTGATTCTAAGCTTAAGGGATAAAATTCCTGACCTCCCTCTCTGGTCGCCTGAACTCGGCGGACAGCGGAACATTCCGTCCATCTTATATCAGAATGGGAAGTGTGTTCTGTTAGAGGGGGGTATCGATGGTGGCTAAGCCATGTTACTGATAGAACTTCCTTTCACATTATACTACATTGTCATAGGTACTCTTTCAATAATAATGGCCATCAATTGATACATGGCCTTGGTTTGGTTAATCATCTACTTGTTAACATTCTCACTTTAAACATAGAATTGCTTAGCTTGAGTGTGTACTAATTCTTCTTGAGCTCTCCCATATTCTTAAACATGTTGGATACTTAGTTGCACATCCCAAACCCCGACCGTTATCTCTTCAAGAGAAACGGTCTGAGAGGTCAATTGTCACACCCCGAAAATCGGAACTCGAGTTGGCCAGGCCCGAACCCGAATTTCAGGACCGTGAGTTGTATTTAAATAAATATACATCGCAACCCACATTATTTCATGCATTTTTAAGGCAATCAGAGCAACTAAAAGGATACTAATAATTGTGATTGAAGATTGTCCACTAATCAATCCTTAAATCTTTAATTACATTGACATAAATAAATAAATAATAACAACATACATTAAAATTTAATTAGTTTCTAAATAAAAAATATAATATTTAAAAGTCTTCAATCTTGTCCAACTGATTCTTCGTATACCAACCCTGCAAAATAGTCTATATGGGTGTGAGCGCAACAGCTCGTAGGGTCACATCCTTCCCAAAATTGAAAATTATATATTAACACAAATAAAACTCAATAATACAAATATGACTAATTACGAGTATTGAATCGTCATTGTACATGACAACAATAATAATGTATTTTTCGTAATAACAAAATAAGACAATGCCATTATCTAAAATAATTTTTGGTTCAATCCAGGGCAGAGCGCCCGTTTGTGTTGATCCTTTTAGGGAATGACCCTCGGCAAAGCACCGGTGTTGATCCTTTTAGGGAATGACCCTCGGTAGAGCACCTAGTGAATAGACTTTTAGGGTACATACCCAGGGTAGAGCACCCATGTGTGTTGATCCTTTTAGGGAATTGCCCAGGGCAGAGCACCCATGCCGATCCTTTCGGGAATGACCCTGGGCAGAGCACCCGTACCGTGCTGATCCTTTCAGGAATGACCCTGGGTAGAGCACCCCATAAAAATAATATAATGGTCCTTTTAGGGTAGAACACCTATAATATAATTAAAATCATTTAACAATAATCAAATGAATTTATTTCATATATTACAAATCAAATAAATGCATTCTACATCACGTAAAACCAAAATCAAATGACTTAAATCAGAAATATGAAATAAATAATTAATGAAATAAAAGTATATAATAATGTAGTCTTTTCAATCGGGAAAATCACCTACCTGGTGTGTTGAGTGGAGGTTGAACTCTTGCCGTTAAAATCTTCTTGGGTTGATGGTGAACGGCCTGGATTATTTGGTGGGTTCCGCCGATGAAGAATGGTGGAAGAAGAAAGATGAGAGTTTGAATGGGAGAGAGGTTAGGTCATGCAGTGAGAGGAGTGAGGGATGGGGTTGGTTACAGTAAGAGGAGTTTTGTTTTGTTTTGTTTCTTTTTTTTAAAATTTTTTATTTTAGAGTGGGCCCTACAAGAATGATGTGACAGATCCACACCGTTCATTAGTTTTGCTAGATGATGTTAGGCATAGCCCAGGAAATGAGGTAGATTCAAGGTTTAAGTGGGCCACACCAAAACAAAAAAAATGGGATATAGTTCCCACCATTAAAAAAAAACAGACGGGTTGTTACATTCTACCCTCCTTAACAAAAATTTCGTCCCCAAAATTTATTATGTTAATACCTAAACTAAAATTGTGTAGTGGGTTTGCGAATGACATAATTTGTGCTAACATTTACTTCAGTTGTGGTTTCTCTTCACGTGATAATGTGTTATGAAATTATTCATAGAAACCTGCTCTCTCCTGATAGTGCGACAACATAATCAAGGGTTGATGTCAATGTCATGGAGGTCTTTGATTATTATTATTATTATTATTATTATTATTATTATTATTATTATTATTATTATTATTATTAGTACGTTGAAGATTTTGTAGGATTGTAAGGAATATTAAATGGTCTAAAAGACTTACACATGAAGATTAAGAGGATAAGAGCTGTGATATGTACCAAGGTTGTAGTGTAAAAAATCAGATTTTGAAGACACTGTTCCTGCTAATGTTTCTGGTATTTTCAGGTATCGGATTGGTCTAAAACTTTTTATAATGATGCATCTATTAGTCTATTATAACTTTATAAAATTTCAACTTAATACAAAGTTTACAAAAAAATCCTAAATTTTAGAAAATTAGGTCTGCCCAAAAGCAAATGATTTTTGACCAGTATACACATAAATTAAAATCGGTATAGGATAAACCTATAATTATATTTTTATATTATTTTTCTATAAAATTACACTTGTTAATATATGACTGAGATTTTGAATCGCCTTAAATAGAGTTATAATTAATTAGTTATAAATTTTCAAAGTCAGTCGATTCTTTCTATCCATTGCTATCTAGCAAAAAGTGGAGAGCTAAATTTCTATAAAATTTATATATGGTCCAGGTTGAGTTCCTTACCTGATGTCATGTCTAAATAGGGTCAACTTCCATATTAACACAAATAAAAAAGAATCCTAAGTTTGAATTTTTAATTTAAATTTTTAATTTTTTTTTTAATCACAAGAGCAAAGGGGGTCCTAAGTTGGGGTCTCTAATTCAACATTTATTCTAAGTCATGAGTTGATTCTAACCTAGGCTTAATCTAATCATTAATATAACATACATCTAAGGTCCTTGTGAGAATCTAAAACATAGGCTTTGATACCAATCTGTCACACCCCGAAAATCGGAACCCGAGTTAGCCAGGCCCGAACCCAAATTTCAGGACCGTGAGTTGTATTTAAATAAATATACATCGCAACCCACATTATTTCATGCATTTTTAAGGCAATCAAAGCAACTAAAAGGATACTAATAATTGTGATTAAATATTGTCCACTAATCAATCCTTAAATCTTTAATTACATTGACATAAATAAATAAATAATAACAACATACATTAAATTTTAATTAATTTCTAAATAAAAAATATAAAATATAAAAGTCTTCAATCTTGTCTAACCAGTTCTTCGTATACTAACCCTGCAAAACAGTCTATATGGGTGTGAGCGCGACGGCTCGTAGGGTCACATCCTTCCCAAAATTGAAAATTTTACGTTAACACAAATAAAACTCAATAATACAAATATGACTAATTACGAGTATTGAATCGTCATTGTACATGACAACAATAATAATGTATTTTTTGTAATAACAAAATAAGACAATGCCGTTATCTAAAATCATTTTTGGTTCAATCCAGGACAGATCGCCCGTGTGTGTTGATCCTTTTAAGGAATGACCCTCGGCAGAGCACCGGTGTTGATCCTTTTAGGGAATGACCCTCAGTAGAGCACCTAATGAATAGACTTTTAGGGTAAATACCCAGGGCAGAGCACCCGTGTGTGTTGATCCTTTTAGGGAATTGCCCAGGGCAAAGCACCCGTGCCAATCCTTTCGGGAATGACCCTGGGCAGAGCACCCGTACCGTGCTGATCCTTTCGGGAATGACCCTGTGCAGAGCACCCCATAAAAATAATATAATGGTCCTTTTAGGGTAGAGCACCCATAATATAATTAAAATCATTTAACAATAATCAAATGAATTTATTTCATATATTACAAATCAAATAAATGCATTCTACATCACGTAAAACCAAAATCAAATGACTTAAATCAGAAATAAATAATTAATGAAATAAAAGTATATAATAATGTAGTCTTTTCAATTGGGAAAATCACCTACCTGGTGTGTTGAGTGGAGGTTTTGAACGCTTGCTGTTAAAATCTTCTTGGGTTGATGGTGAGCGGCCTGAATTATTTGGTGGGTTCCACCGATGAAGAATGGTGGAAGAAGAAATATGAGAGTTTGAATGGGAGAGGAAATTGGGAAGAGAGGTTAAGTCGTGCGGTGAGAGGAGTGAGGGATGGGGTTGGTTACGGTGAGAGGAGTTTTGTTTTGTTTTGTTTTTTTTTTTTTTTAATTATTTTAGAGTGGGCCCTACAAGAATGATGTGACAGATCCACACCGTTCATCAGTTTTGCTAGATGATGTTAGGCATAACCCAGGAAATGAGGTAGATTCAAGGTTTAAGTGGGCCACACCAAAATATAAAAAAAATGGAATATAGTTTCCACCGTTAAAAAAACAGACAGGTTGTTACATCAATGACCCTTGTTGGTTGACAGGATTGAGTGTCGGATTAGTGTTTAAATTTAATAATTCGGGGGTCGTTTGAACTGACATGTCCTCGATCGAAGGTGGTGCAGTTGGTGTTGAGGGTTTGGCCCCAATAATTTGATTGCTCATTCTATACATATTTCTGATTGGTCAATTTGCAATGTCGCACCGGTAAGTAATCTAAAGAAAGGGTCCCGCCGGACATCCTCAAGATGTTACCTCATGGTTTTAAATTTAATCATGTGGTTTGTGCAGGTGTGCCGGAATCGAATGTGAGACTCAATTCAAACCAAACAACTAAGAACCAAATAGCCAAGATAGGCAAATACATCAGAATCGACCATCTATGATAGAGATCGAATAAGATCGGTTGCCTATTTAGACACTTGCACAACACTGTTTAAGATGATTAGGCAATTATGATAGGGTGAGGTTCATCCTCTGAAGATGGATTGCACCTTTGCCTTCTGTAGGAATGGATTTTTCAGTACAAATAAAACAAAAAGGAAATTCTTACAGTCGACCGCGAAGAACAACTATAGAGTGCCTTTCTGAATTGAGAACTTGCTTGATATTTGAATTGAGTCCAGTGTATGAGCCTAGACCCGAATTACAACTAAAGTTGATAGCTACTCGATTATTTATACCGATTACACTAAGAAATGTAAATGACTGAGAATGTTAAGGATCATAAAGTAATTAAAAGATAGAATTGATTTGATTTAGTTGGTATGAGGCGTCTTTTTCTACTGAATTTCCTTGCTATTTATAACCTTAAATGGACCATCTAAATGCTTCCTATGTTTTAATGGTTACTATAACCGTTTTACTACTACTAACCTTTTGAAAACTTTCTCCTAAGCTTGTCACCTCTCTTGGTAACTGCTTTGGGCTTCCTTATTAACTTGACCATATTCCGCTCGACCACTCTTGCTTTGTGGATGACGTGGTACTGCTTGATAGGAGCCAACTATATTACTGTAAAATCCTCTTTAAGTGTCTCTGTAAATCTTGATTATAACACGTAACTTTCATAAAATTACCAATATGTCTTTCTGTTTGGCTCTCATAAGAACAACCATAAATAGGGTAGAACAATGGACGATATAGCAATCTCTCCACGGAACAAGTTGCATGATGTTATATCAAATCAAGTTAAAACATCTAGTGGGTCATTTTAGTGATTATTTATATTTGAAAATCCGCACTAAATAAGCAATCTCGTCCATCACCTTCTTCAATATCACACTTGATATTTGGATGCATGTACGTTTAGGGGTCATTTGGCACCTTAGATTTCGCAGGCTTTGAGGGATTTGCCCAGCTATGTTTGGCAACATAAAGTAAGTGGGGGTTTCAAATCCCCTCAAAAAAGGGATTCGAAATCTAAGGAGAAAGCTTGGATTATATCTAAAATCCTTTCAAGAGTGGCATGTATAAATATACATGTCACTAAATTATTAATCTATTGGGCACGTGGCCTATTGGTAATATCCCAAAACAATTATTTACTTTAATACAATGATATGCACCATTTAAATATTGTCCATGTAAATGGACAGTTAAAAATCATTGGTTAGCCACATGGATGTGTTCTTGTGCTTGTGGCCTATCTGAGATTTGAAATTTCACCATTTTCAAGCAAAGTTTATATTTCACTGGGCTTATTACAACCACTGTGTCAGACATTACATAAATATGCTAATTAGAGATATTAAGTTAATTTAGTAATTAAAATCAAATCCCTGTAAATATACTTATGCATGGGTACTTTTAGATTACATAGGAATCCGAGTGCCAAACACAACATGAGGATTTCAAATAAGGAGGTTATCTAGGGGTTTACAATTCCACGCTCCCAAACAGTCCATTATTTTTAAATCATTTTACGATCTACTGTTGATAGAAGCAGATGGATGGACCAGACTGATAGATCACAGCGCCACTTCTATTGTAAAGAGGTGAAAGAGATGACTTTACCAACTTCCGGTTGGTGCGTACTGCTTCATCTTCCCATGTCTACGCCCTCCACCTAGGGTGTCAATGGGCTGGGTCGGGCCTGAAAATCTGATATTGAATAGACCGGGCCTGACGCGCGGCCTGGAGCAGTTGAAAATCCGTACGGAGAACTACTCCAGCCCGGCACGCGAAGCTCAATAATTAGAGGATTTATTTGATAGTCATGCTGAGTATGGTGCTTGATAATCAGGCACTTAGAAATGGTAGGCGTGGTATATACTAATCAAATCAAACGGACTGAATTAGGGTATACTGTAGCTAAGTCACTTCAAGAAAATTAGATTGGTTGAACAACATTCACCTCTTGGTTTTCCAAATATGACCATCGGTCAAATAAATATCATCTCTAACTCAATAATTTTTTTTTTTGGTTCAAAATACATGTAGATTTCTTATAGTTATAATTTGAACGGTTTAGATTGAATTAATTATATGGCACTTGTGCAATTTTTCGGTAATTTCTAACTGTCTGCGCATCATCCACCACAGTCTGCTAGAGTATCAAAATATTTCTTTAATAATAATAGAGGTGATTATAGTCGTACAGATTCCCGAGGTTTTCTACAATACATCCAGATGTCTTGTTTATCTTACACGTGGATTGTAGATTTTGAGCCTTGTTCAGATTCAAATGATCTGAACCGTTCAAATGATGGTTCTCACACAATGTGTATGGGATATTATCATTTAATACTTTCTTATTTAGAAAATAAAAATCTACTCCGACTACTGTACTGTGCAATAATGTATTGGTTATCAGCCATCCACAGTGAGATTGATCTTATAAATTGCTTGGATCATTAAATCATGGCCCCAGATCTTAGAAAGCAGCAAAAAAATAGGCAATGTACTGCAGCGAACCTCCAGTTGCCTCCAGTGAACCTCCTGCTTCAACACCCGGTAAAGGGTTCGAGTATCCATGGGTGGGGAAATCCCACTACGGCGTGAGTGCCGGGTGCGTGTGAAAAAAAAAAAAACAACACAAAACCAAACAAAACAAAACCTCCAGTTGCCCATAATAAATAATCTCAAGACCAAGCACATGGCTTCGATTTAAAAATGGGAATACAGTGCCGTAGGAGTCTTCTCAAACGGTACCATGGGAGCAAAGGATTGCAAGTACCAGACACGGGGCCGTGGATCGGAGCAAAGGATTGCAAGTACCAGACACGGGGCCGTGGATCGTTCGATTGGTGGGACCTTCTCGTTGAATTCAAAGTTCATCATTGTCCGTGTTGTCGTGAGGTGTTTTAAAGAGACGGTCCACGTAGTTGGCCTACGATGGATCACTCCAAAGCCTGAAAAGTGACCTGTCAGAAACTATCCTCACAACCGGACGCGGATTAAGTTCCTGCGCTGAAAACTTAGGTGGGGCCTACCGTGATGTTTGTGAGAAATCCACCCCGTCCATCCGTTTTTTGAGATCATTTTAGGACTTGAAAAATCAAGAAGGATCCAAGACACTTGAAGTGGGCCGCAATAGAAGAAAATGTGTAAAGGGAAACTCCTGCCGTTGAAATGTTTCTGGCGTAGACAGTGATGTGTATATGCCATCTATACCGTTTGTAACGTCATTCATACTGGGATGAAATGAAAATAAAAATATTATCCTGATTCAAAGCTTGTGTGGCCACACAGATATTTCAACTGTTGTCGTTCAATACTCACATTTTTGGCCCACCTGAATCAGATTATGGTTCATTTTTGTCCTTATGTCCTAAAATGAACTCACAAAACGGATGAATGGAGTGGATTTCTCACAGACATCATGGTAGGCCCAACCTAAGTTCCCTCACAACCACCACGTTGGCTCTATACTTTAGTGGATGGATGAGCCGACCTGATGGAGGGCAAAGATTCACCTTACGGAGGGTCATGCATAAAGAATCAACTCGGTTGCGTGTAGGGAACGACCAGATTGCTCCGGAGGCAGATTTCCTGCAAAAGGCGAAGCTCCTGCCCTGGGAACCTAGGTGGAGCCCACCGTGACGTTAGTGAGAAATCCACCCATCCATCAATTTTTATTTTTAGATCATTTTAAGACAAATAAAAATGAAATGGATCAAAACTGAAGTGGGCCACACCAGAGAAAATAGTGTGGATTGAACATTTGCAATAGAAACATTCTCATGGCCACTAAAGTATTATATCAAGCTAAGTTTTTTGTGTTTTCAATCATCCCAGTGGAAATGAACTCATTTGCCATTGTTTTCTGCATTGGGTATGCAGGCATGCTAGAATTGGAATTGTGGATCCAATTCGAACCGAACAACAACTATCTCGGGTGCCGAGGTAAGCAGACATGTGGTGTATGACCTAGATTTGGAGAGAACGGTCGCCTATTTTGCCGCTCGCTTAATATGTAAATTGGATCAGGCGATATTCAGAGGGTGAGGTTTGTCCTCTAATAATGAGTCACACATTTGCCTTCTAGATGAAATGAAAATGAGAAGGATTCTTACAGTCAGTCCCAAAGAACAACTAAAGAACACCTTTCCGTCAGATGGACTGAGTCCAACATGCGAGGGTAAACTCGAATTACAACTATAGATTATCAGCTACTCGGTTACTACTACGGATTGTGCTATGGAATGTAAAACAATAAGCTTGGAAAGTAAAGATCACGCTAAGGAATGTGAATCGCTTAACAAGGAAAGTAAATGATTACAGTAAGGAATGTAAATCGACAAGATAATTTGAAAGATAGATTTGATTTGTTTGGATTGGCATGAGACAACTTTCTTTGTTGCATTCCTCTTCTATTTATAGCTTTGATCCAACTGTTCTAGATCCTTCCTACATTTTGAAGGTTACTATAACTTCTCTCCACCACTTAGCTTCTAGATACTTCCCACATTCTGCTTCCTTTGTTTCTTCTTTCGTCACCTATCATGCAACCACTCGAGCTCGATCGCCTCCCTCTCGGCCACTATAGTAACACACTGCATCGCCTGATATGTTCTGGTTCCACTTATCATGAAATCTCCTCCATACATATCTACAGATCTTTAGGCAAACCATGCGCATCTGTATAGATCACACATAATCCCCTTAGTTGGTCGTTCTAGGGTACAACCGTAATGGAACCCCCCCCCCCCCCCCCCCCCCCCCCCCCCCCCCCCCCGTGTTGTACCTCTGACAAAGAGGTGACAGTGACATAAGACCCCTCATTAATGGCGCATTAAAAGTTTGCACTCATTGCTTGGATGATAACCACCTTTGGCCGACTCCTTGTAATGTGTTAGCGTCGGTCGCGTTTAAATGATGCGTTGGAGGAACCCTATTTCGACACGTGTCTTTTATATCGTTCCTGACAAAGCCGTAATGATGACTTAATAAATGTATTCGTTCCTCGGCCAATATAAACGTTGTTTCGAAACTTCAAACCTCCATGCTCTTATTTCCTTTTCCCAGACTTTCTTCCCTAAAAAAATCTTGCTTTCCTTCACTCCTCTCTAATGGCTGCCTCTTCTTCATCTACTCCTTTCAATCAAATGGACATAATGGCCATGATGGACGTCCTTGGAGACAAGTGCATCGAAAACACGATCTTTGAATCACTTCTGGGTAGCGAATACAGAGGTTTGGGTCCCACATTCTCCACCGGGATAAAGGCTGAAGAAGTTCAGCCACTGGATCCGTTCTTTCCTATCTGCCCTAGGGAAGATGTGCTGGTTCGATCTGGAACCATTCCTGACACCATGAATGCTTGAAGACTCCTGGGACATGGCCGAAGATCCTTCAAGACTGGGAATCTTGGTTCATTTGCGTGTCATCCCAAATGAGGAATCTCGAAGAATATCCAACATCTATGAATGCATCGAAATCTCTATCTGAGAGTATCAAGCAAATTCGGATCTCCTTCTTGCTATGTCAGCGTTCTGGAGCATGTCAACAAAGTCGTTCTTCTTTGGTTGCTCTCCGATGAGCCCAACCATAATGGATATCTTATTTATGACTGAGTTGCTACCATTCAGTATGGCGGTTTATCCAAACACTATCTCCAGGCAACATAAGAACTTCCTTGGAAAGACCACCAAGGCCTACGCCAACTTCATGAAGACCTACCACAAGCTTAACGGTCCGGTCGATGAAGATGAGCACGTGGCATTTCTACTTCTCTGGATCTGCTGCCATATACTGTCCGAGAATGCCCAGTAGGTCACCACAGAAAATGTTACTCTGGCCGAAAAAATTCCTAGGGCTACAAGATCGCTCTATTGTCTTACGTGCTCGACCACTTATACAGGGGGTATCTACGAGATAATCCACAAGGGCCAGTATTTTGCAGGAGGACCACTGTGGCTCTTGTAGATATGGTTTTATGCCTATTTCATCCCTTCTCTATTATGTCATTCTATGCATAAAGGGAAGTCTTACACTTCTTTTGGTGAACGAATTGTTCATTCCCTCCAGGAGAGTTTCTCATGCAAACTTTATCTTACTGCCCTCCTTTCCTTAAACAAAACTAAGAAAAATAAGACTTTCATGCCATTCCCAGAGGCAGAAAAATATGGGCCCGACTGGTTCACTGGCCAGTTTGAGTCGTATGATGAGGAATCAGCTAGTCGGTCGCATTAGGCATGTGGGAGTTATCTCCTTGGTCACGATCTTTCATATGGGGGGACGGTCAAGCAAGGTAAGAATGCCAAGGCCAGGGTCGAACAGTACTACCCTTCATTATTCGCTCGACAGTTTGGCCTCATGGTGACCGATACGAGCCTCTATTCATCCCTCCATTCTTCATTTTGCAAAGGGGCGAACGCTCTTGAGCTCCCTAGCTATCATAACCTACCTTAGGAGATGGATAGCTTTCTCAAGTGGTGGGAGCCTCACTACAACAAGTCGCTGGGCGACAGGGACCTAGCGAGCTCACTAGCTACTTTGCCTCACAGTTAGAGGCAAAGGGTAAGAAGAGAGCAATCGCTCCATTGACCACAATACCTGCTAAGAAGACGAGCAAACCGAAGACAAGATCGACCGCTTCCTCTCCTCCTCAAGCTCTAATGACAAAGGCCACTGCCCTAGTTAGCCAAGAGGTCATAATGGAAGATTTTGATGTTCTTGTGCCCGCTTCTCAGTCTCTGCCGCTCTAAAGAAGATCTCAGATTTGAGAGCTCCTCCCAATCCACCCCATAAAGTGCCAGTTCTCTCTTTCTGGCATGTCAGTCCTCTCAAATCTTCTCTAATAATAGAGGATTGGCCACTGCTAGCATCCTCAGGGTCTCGATGACCATCAGGTACTTCTTCGGCTGAGGCCATATCTTCCTTTGAAACATACTTCAAAATAAAGTACTAGCCCGGTCTCACTATCACTTACTACTCAAAAGAGATCGAAGAGGCCTTAAAACGACACTAGGAAGCTCATTTTAATAAGTGTTAGAATAAATGATGGCGGGATTGAGAGAGATTGAATAATCCCGATCTCCCCTTCGACGGGAAGTATCTCACCCATTATCATCATAATCCGCCACCATTCCCTACTTTTACTCGACCGTTGACAACCATAATATAAAATCCCCAGGACATTCGAAGTTGGCCCATGATCTATGCTATCCGATCGGACTTAGCTTAAGATTGCTTACCCATATATTTTCCTGTGTTGAACTTTCTACTTTTATGTCGATTGACTTCTTTCTGTTCTTTTGTGGTTACTCGGGAATTGATGACTGTTGACAAATAGATGGTTATGGCCCAACCACAACAACAACAAACATCGGTGGTCGTTGATCCTGTGATCAGTGAAATTCTGACCATTGATTCAGAGCCAACGGTCAGTGCTGATGGCCTCCTTACTCATAGTCCACCTGAAGTCAGTAACATTCCTACTAACTCAAAATATATGATTCAAATCCCCTGCAGTCCTTCCTCACCAGTCACTCAAAGCCCGGGTTGGGCGCCTCCCACTCTAGCTAATGTTCCTCCCTACAGGACCGACTTTTATAACAGTTGAGGAGATCTCTGCTACAATTGGTCCTAAGGTCGCTACCATCAATACAGTAGTGGTTGAAGCAGTGGTCGAGGCCAAAGAGACACCAATTGAGACCGAAGAGACCACCATGGTCGAGATTGTAGAGATGACCCTAGCCGAGAATGTAGAGACAACCCCGACCGAAACTGTTGAGCCCAGTTCTCATTTGCCATTTGTTCTAGAACTTGAATCTGTGGATGATGCTCCTGTCTTCAACAGCGAAGATCTTCCTCCTATAGACGATATCATTTCTTCATTTGAGGGAGCCTTCGTTGGAGAAGTGCATGTAGCTGAGTCTCCCTCACCTTCCAGCAACCTACAGGATGTGAAGGTTGAGCTTTATGGTCTACTGCAAATGGGATTAGCAGGGTCCCTTGATGCCAAGTCAGTTCAAAAACTCGACTAATTAGTTGAATCGTACCGTGTTTATTCCTGGTCTGACCCTACTCTAGTTGACAAGGTATCTAGTCTCTAAGATCTTCAAGGGTTGCTCAAAACGTGCTATCACATTGGCGTCGTCGTTGACCGCCTTGAGGCCGGACGATTCACAACCAAGTCTAAGAGTGCCTCTGCACACTCTATCACTCAGGAGCTTGTGACCGAGAACACTATATTGAAAACTTCCTAGGTCGAACTAGATAACCTGGAAATCAGTATCACGGCTTTGGAGGAAGAGTTGATCGCGCTAAAGCAGGAGTTCATGGGAAGGCATGCAGAACACCTCCAACACAAAAAGAGGGTCATCCATCTAGTCACTACCATGTACTCTCAAACAGCAGATATTGGTCGTCTTTGTCGATCGGTGGTTAAGAAGGACGCTACATTGCAAGACGTAAAAGGTCAATTGGGGGTAGTCAACGAATCATTGCAGCGCTTTATCTCATTAGAATTGTAACTTTATAATTGTCTCTCTTTTCTATATAAATGACCACTGAGCCATTTTTGCATCTTCTCGCCCCTTTAATTTTCACTCTTGCTGTTTGTAACTGATCGTTGACTTGTCCCTAAAAGTTTGGTGGGATGTGAGTTACTTCAGAACTTTATGCCATAACTATCTTATGCTCTCAACCATTCAAAACATATACCGATTTTCTAGCCATGATCAATCTAGATCATGGGCGCCTAAACTACCTATTTAAGCAGCATTTAGCGCTTGCTCGACCTCACATCATCTTCCTTTTACACTCCTCACTCAATGTCCATGGCTTCCAGCTCTCCCTTCCTTATTGCAAGTGTTAAACGTTATTTGAGGGATATTTTCGAATGGGTTTAAAAGAGTACTCTCATTCCTCCTTGTTGTTTGATGCCAATGGTTTTGCGATGCGTGCTTTATCCACGGCTGAATCAGATGCATTACTTGAGAAATTTCTCCAAATGTTGAAGTGTCTGTACATTATGGGAGATCAATTTCGTGAGCTGACCTTTGCTAAATAAATAAACTTGGAATACCTTTAATAGAAGGCTTTGTCTAAGGAGGAATCTGTAGCAATTAGCAGAAAACATGAACTAGCATGGTATGGATGATTGCAGTGCATTCAGATTCATCGATTCAACCGCACCATGCTGAGGATGTTGCAGTCCTAATGAGCTGGACTAATGGAGGAATTGAAGAAGCGAGAATACACCTTCTTCGCCAAGGAGATGGATGATCCAGAGGATCTTACATTCATGGATGAACAGATTGCCCTATATCAGGTGCAATTGAAGGCAAGCTTTAGTGCCAAGAGAGTGGATGAGGACGTAGTTTCTTATAGCGCCCTTTGTGTTAATCAGATGTTCCATCTCCTTCCGCTCATTATCGAAAAAGGGGCCATCTGGGCTTCGTCATAGGAAAAGAATGAAGCAGAAATGCAAGTGCTCCTCGAGGAGTTCGAGAGGATGAAGATTTATGCTGGTTGACCGCTTTTAAGCTTCCTGTTTCTACTTTCCTTCTGCTACGATGTAGTTGATGACCAACATAGCAGTGAATAAATTCTGATGCTAATAAATTTTTCTTTTCTTTTTTTTTTTAAAATTTTTTATTTATTTATTATTATTATTATTATTTTTTTTATGGCATAGGATGTACTTCTCTTTCAGTAATGTTGTTTATCTAAAGGATGCTTGACAGTATCTTAGCCAGTGGCCGAGTTTCTATGCTACCATACAGCCGCGTGGTACTTTGCCATTTCTTTTCTTTTCATGGATGCGTTGACTCAGACCTGGTAACTTAGTCACATTTTTTGAGGGGATCCCATTTATTTCGCTACATTCCCTCATGATCTTAGAGACGAATCGACACGATAGCCTTCGATCTCAGGTTCCCAACCATCACACCTTATCCAATGTACATTAATGGCTGAATCTCATGTCTATAAAAGCACTCTTTAGGATTCAAAATGCACCACGAACGAGCACAGGTAAGGAACACTGCAAACACTATCTTGGACCCCATGGATTTTCTTTCTCTATCCATCAAGATCATGGAAGAAATTTTTGCAGAAGGGCTTGACTCTTTCTCCCACTTTTTTTTTTTTGCATGACCCTTATCCTTTTTCTCAGGGATGTTGCTCGATTACCCGAAGATTGTAGGCCTCCATATGAGGTTTTAAAAATCCCTCCAGAACTTCATCAGCTTAAAGAAGAATACTCTAGGGCTGACCGAGAGTTTGAACATTGCACTACTTCACTGTCACATTTGTCAGCCATTGGTATTGAATCCAGAGCTCTCTTAGCTCGCCATGAAGCAGCTTAGAAGAATCAACTGCGTCGGACTCAAAAACATCGCTTCAATAGGGAGAAGTTGCAGTCGATGCAGATTGTGTTCAACAACCTATCTGCCGACCTCATCGAGGCCCATTGGCTCTACCTAGACCGTGATAAGCCTGAGAATGATGAGTTGATTGTGTTCATCGAGTCCCAAATAATGCTCTATCGGGGCCGTGTGGAGTCCAGCAGGGCTGAGAAAAAGTCAGCTGATTTGGAGTGTGCGGCCCTCAACCGACATCTAGCGTTGATCACCCATTCCTCTAAAGAGCTCGTGAGCTAGCACGCATCGTGGAGCGAGAGACAAATGATGGCGATGAAGGCAAAGGCATCGGTCGCTGAGAGATTCACAAAGCTCAATTCAGCCCACTCGTAGTTCGAAACCCTGACTTGCCAAATCTTCTCTTTCTCTTTTGTATTTATTTCCCTAAAATCAATTGGCCTTTATTCCAGGGCTTTTATTCAAATGAACTACATATTTTGCTAACTCTCTTCAATCTAACTTTTGACTACTTCCCACAGTGAAAGGAAGCAAAGTTTTAAAAATTGACTGTTTATAAGAGCCTTTGCAACCTTCCCATCCATGTCCCATAAGACATAGGCTCCTCCCTTAAGGACTTACTTGATGACATATGACCCTTCCTAAGTGGGTGACCACTTCTTGCTTAGGGATCGGTCCTTCTGACAGATCGGCAGTACCATCTTCCAGACCATATGGTCTACCCTGAAAGACTTTCCTTTCATATTTTTGTTATATGCGCGAGCCACGACGGCTTGTTGGCAACGATCGAATCCAAAGCCCTCATACGGACCTCGTCCAGCTCCTCGAGCTCGACCAACATTGCCTCTGTGAACTCTGGAGGAGTTATCTTGGCCTGATATGCAGTTCGCTGTGATGGTACCATGATTTCCAGGGGCACGACCACATCATGTCCATAAGTTAATGCAAAATGGGCTCACCCCAATACTGGTACGAGGTGACGTTTCGTAGGCCCAGAGAGCCTCAAACAACTTGGTATGCCATTCTTGAGAATTTTCATGAATCATTTTTCTCATAATGTTGTTGATTACCTTACAACCTTATTGCTAGTCTTAGCGTGGCCATTAGCCTATGCATAATACGGGTCGAACGTAAATATTTTATACCGTATCTATTGGCCATCGCCCACAATTCCTTGGCGAAGAAAGTTACACCTCGGTCCATGGTAATGGACTCTGGTATCCCAAAACGGTGGATAATGTTAGTTTCAATAAACCTAATAATCTGTCGGTGGCCGATTCCCCTCGTGGTCTTTGCTTCTAGCCACTTGGTAAAGTAATCGGTCGCTAGATGATGGAACATGTTGGATTGGCCTGTTCCTTTGGCAAACCTTAGAACCCTTCATGTACTAGATGCAATCGGCCATCATCTTTGGGCAAAAATATCCATAACATCTTAGTGTAAGCTTCATCTTTCTCCTGGCCTGGTGGGCCCTACATATCCCTTCATAGACCTCTTCCTTGGCTAACATGGCTTCTTTCTTTGATAGACACCATGATAAGAATCCATCGGCCCCCTTTTGATACAGCTTCCTACTGACCATTACGTAATTCACGACCAATCTTCGTACATTTCTATCAGTCCTGGTATGCGAACTTTGCAAATAGCCCGTGAGAGGAGCCCTCCAATTGTCCTCTTCTGCTTTTGCCTGGCAGACTTCCAGTGTACTTTTTCTCTGAAAAACTGAGAGTCATGATCTCCTTTGAACTGTGATGGACCTCTGTTGAGGGTCAAATATTGCATATTATCCCCCATTTATTACTTGGTTTTATGAACATGATATTACTTAATATTATATTTTATACCTATTTGTGTTGCAAGGTAAATCTGAGAGCTTGGATTGAAAAGAATGTTAAAAGCATGGATTTGATGCTCAAGAATCACCAAGCCAAAGGTTGGATCTTAGAAAACCAAGAATGAAGAATTCACATGCCAAAGATCTAAGGAAACCAAGTGAGGAATGAAGAGAATCGAAGAGTTGAAGTAAATTTGCGTGATCTTCGACTAGTCCAAGATATGCTTCAACTCGTCTAAGCTCCTGCTCGACTAGTCAAGGAAACTTTGACTCGAACCCCAGCAACATCAGATTCTAAATTTGCGTGATCTTCTAACAGTCGAAGGTGGTGCTCGACCAGTCGAAGGTAACCCTCGACCAGTCGAGGGTTACGCAGATCTTGGATGGACTGCGTAAATTTGAGGCGGTTTTTGGATTTTTCCAAGTCAGTTTGTAAGGAGGTGATGCACAACTATAAATAAGAGTTCCTAGGATGTTCTTAGGCATCTTCTAGGGTTTGAGGAGTGCAGCAAAAGGGTGGAGCCACCGTCCAGGAGTTCTTCTTCTTCATTAGCTTATTTTTACGCTTTTCTAAAGAGACTTCAATTCAATCATGTCTATGATTAGCTAAACCTCTTGGCTAGGGCAAAGAGGCAAAGCTTGTGGCATGATGGGCTATTTCTTTTACTTTGATTCATGTTTATCTTGAACCTTCTTTGATTATAGTTTGATTTTAAAGGAATACTTTCAGTTCTTAATGGTTCATTGTGACTCAAATTAAAGTAGATCTGCAATAGCTTAGAGTATCTTTTTTTCCTGATTTTGAGATTGTGGGATTGGTAAATCCTGTTGTTAGCCATCGTCCCATGGACATGGTTTGGTGATGGAATCTCTTCCAATTATCACAATTCCCCTCCATTGAGAATTAGGTCAAGGAAAGTTTAGATTGATCTTAATTATATATCTTCCAATTGGATAGGATAGGACTCCAATTCCAATCGTGTGACTTGAATCAAGTAAGAGGGCTCCCTGATCTCTACAAGTGGATCCTTGGAAACGCTAGTTACCACCTTTGAATTTGTTACTTTTAATCAATCTAATCACAATTTTTCTTTCAATTATTCAGATTTAGTTTTAGTTCATCTAGTTCTAGTTCTAGTTAAATTCAGAAGACACACAAGTTCAGTCCCTGTGGATTTGACCTTAGTCTCACCGAGATTATTACTACATCGCGACCCTACACTTAGGGTTGTGAACAAGTTTTTAGCGTCGTTGCCGGGGATTAACGATTGCATTTTTTTGAGATTAACTACTTTTAGAATTAGGTTAGGATTAGAGTTTGTTTACTTTTTATTTTTATGTTGGAGTTTTTCTGATTTACTTTATAATTTTAGGATAAAAACTTTCCTAATTTGTTTTAGGAAACTAGTTTGCTTTCCTAAATTGTTTTTAGAAACTAATTTACTTTCTATTTTGAGAAACTTTCCTTTTTCTGTTTTTAGAAACTAGGTTACTTTCTTAGTTCCTTTTTAGAAAATAATTCACTTTCTTTTTTCTTTTGCAGGATCTCAATATAGAAACTTCTAATTTAGTAACTTCTTTCTAGTTCTCTCTCTTTCTATTTCTAGATTTCTATTTCCCTTTTTCTTTTTAGGTTTAGGTAATTAGATTATGAAATTAAGGGCTGAGAGTGTTTCATGCCCAAGTGGGTCCGTGATAATACTCGACGTCTCTGGAGTGAAAGAGGATTGGTTGAGGGGTTATCTATCCATCACCGGATTAGACAACACTCGAGATCCACAGAGTTAACTGAAGTTATGGCTGCTAATAAACAAGTCAATCAACCTCCAAATCCACCTCAACCTTGGGTTGAGAAATCCAGGATGAAAACGAGGTGCATTGATCACCCCCGCCTCGTACTTTACACTACTATTTACAACCGGCAGAGGTGAGCACCCCTTCCTATATGGTCTTTCCAGAAAATACAGGAAACATGGATATCAAGCCAGGAGTAATCCAACTCATTCTAAAGTTCCTTGTACTTGAATTTGAAAGTCCATATCTACACTTGAAAGAGTTTGATGAGATTATAGCCACTTTATACTTTCTTAACGTGTCTGAGGACATGGTCTGGCTGAAACTCTTTCCTTTCTCCTTGAAAGAAAAGCTAAGGCGTGGTTGCACTCACTACATTTGCGATCTATTGGCACATGGAATGACATGATGAAGGAGTTTATAAAAAAAAATTCATACCATAAGACGAACACCCTTAGGAAATCGATCATGAACTTCGCCCAAAAGGAAGATGAAACATTCTTCCAATGTTAGAAGTGGTTCAAGGATCTTGTCAATTCATGCCCACAACACGGTTTTGAAACATGACACATAACAAGTTTCTTTCATGATGGATTGACATCTTCCATGTGCTAATTCGTCGAGATAATGTGCAATGGGGAATTCGTGAACAAAAATGTTGACAAAGTGTTCGATTACTTTGACAAACTCGATGAAACTGCACAATCATGGGACATCTCTCCAAAACCTAGCACCACATCTAACTTTACTCAATCAAAGGAGAAGGGTGATATATACTTGTTGAAAGAGGATGATGATATAAAAGCTAAAGTGACCAATCTCACAAGGAAATTCGAAGCCATGAAACTTAAGAAGGATAAGGATAAGGAAGTTGTCTGCGGTATTTGTGCTTTCAACATTCATACAACTAAAAATTGTCCAACAATACCTACTTTTCAAGAAATACAGAATGAGCAATCGAATGCCTTACCAGAGGCCTTTCAAAGGAACCTCCTCAAATACCTACAACTCCAGCTGGAGAAATCATCCAAATTTCAGTTGGAGGAATGGACAATCTGCTATGGCTCAAGGGATCCTTAACCAATTCTTGGATCAAAGGAAACCTCAAGAGGACTCGGTTCTAAAACACATTCAGGACCAAGAGCTACTCAGTTAGAATAATGCATAAGCATTCCAAAATATCAGATCAGCATTGGGAATGCTTGCGTCATCTATTCAAAGGATAGAGTCACACTTAACAGTTAGGGAGAGAGGGGTGCTTCTAGCCCAACCTCTCCCAAATCCTAAACCGTAATACGGAGTTAGTGAACCAGGCTCTTCAAATCGAATGCAGCAGGCTAAGTCTATCACCACTCTTAGGAGTGAGAAGATAATTGATAAATCTATTTCGGTAAGGGCTGAGAAGCCTAAGGACCTAGAAGTAGATGAGACTGATAGACCTAGCGATGCTCCACATGAGGTAGAATCGGAACTTCAAAGCAAACTAGTTGCACCATTCCCCCAACGGTTGATTGTACCAAAATCTATCTCTAACTCTCAGGACATTCTAGAGGTGCTTAAACAAGTAAAGGTCAACATCCTTATTCTGTATGCTATAAAACAAATTCCTTCATATGTCAAATTTTTAAAAGACCTATGCACGACCAAAAGGCGGTAAAGCATAAAAAAGAAAATTTTTCTGATAGAAAAAGTGAGTACCATCATAAAGCAAGATGTGCCACAAAAATACGAAGATCCTGGTAGCCCAACCATCCCTTATCTAATTGGGAACTACCAGATTGATCACGCACTACTTGACTTAGGAGCAACTGTAAATCTGATTCCTTACTCGGTCTACGAACAACTGAGTCTGGGTGAATTAAAATCCACCCGAACTACATTACAACTTGTCGATCACTCAGTTCGTGAGCTAAGAGGGATAATTGAGGATGTGTTGGTCCAGGTTGACAAATTCTACTACCCAGTAGATTTTATCGTCATGGACACTCAACCCATCTTGGACATAAGCACTCAAATTCCTGTCATCCTTGGTCGCCCATTCCTTGCTACATCAAATGCAATAATTAATTGCAAGAATGGAGTATGAATCTATCTTTCAGGAATATGAGATTGGAGCTCAACATCTTTTTCAATATGAGCAAACAGGTAGAGGATGATGATGATACCCACAACATTAATATGATAGATACTTTCGTGGAAGATAGAACTCTTATGACCTTATCCTCTGACCCTCTAGAAATGTTGAAAAGGGTGAGCTTACCAGTCCTAGAGGAGGGGTTAATAAGACTTTGCCAAATAAGAATAAACTTGTTGAGATAATAAATAAATTAGGAAATAAACTCTCACTAATATTGAAAAAGTGATTCAAACTTAGTTCGTAGGACAACCTACACCCAAAACAAAGTTTAGGCACGACAACCTTATTTCACAAACAATCATAAGGATTAAGATCTCAAACTAAAGCAAGATCCAATAGAGCTATTTATTATAAGCATTCACCACATTTGCATAAATAAAATTACAAACATTCTCCACATATGCAAAAAGTAAACATTCACCACAAACAGCAAGAATTATAGTGGTTCAGTGTGTACACCAACTGTTCTCAAATAACCACACCTACCCCACTCCCAATAAACACAAACCACGTGATATTTGCTTTCACTATAAACAAGGTTTTCACAGGGTCACCTTAAAACATGATACGGTTGTGATTTTAAAGGGTTTATCACAAACAAAAACCCCACACTGAGATTTTTTGGCTTTCTCAGTCAAAACCAACACATGAGATTTTCTGGCTATCTCAGAAAAACCAAAATACAAAGAATAAAAATATACTTATTTTCACTTTGAAGACGTATCTCTTGATGTAGCCTGCAGAACCGCTTCTCTTGAAGTCGAATGTTCAATGTCTAGTCACATAAACAACAGTTCCAGGTTCTAGATTGATTTTAAATTAATTCAAATCAAATGCTACTTGTTTGAATTCCTCAAGATCTCAAAGAAGAGTGATTACTCTCTTTAAAAATAAGATTCATGAAAATGAGATCTAGGAATTAAAATAAAAAGCTATTTAGGTAAAATATTAAAATACCATGCAATAACTTGAAGATAGTGGGGACTTCTCTCTTTCTCTCTTGATGATGGCTTTTACTAGCCTAGATTGGTAATTTCGGATTGAGAGAAAGCCTTTATTTATAGGCCGAAAAGTTGTTTCTTCGACTCGTCTAAGGTCTCTTTCAACTCATCTAAGATTTAACAAAATTTTAAAATTTGGGTGCGATCGGATAAAACTGCTCTTGGACTAGTCAAAGGCCCTGTTCGACTGGTCGAGGGCCCTGTTCGACTGGTCGAGCATGAGCTTCGACTGGTTGAGGGTGTCTGATTTTAGTTGCTGGACTTCGATTCGAGCAACCCTCGACTGGTCAAAGGTCCCTCTTCGACTGGTCGAGCCACAGCTTATACTAGTCGAACTAAAGCCTAGACTAGTTGAACTTGCCACGCCCAAAATCCAGAAATCGGATTCGTAGGAATCCCGATCGCCGAATCCGGTACTAACAGCCTCTGTAGTACCCCATTCTTAACTGTCAGCGTTCATATGCCAGGTTCTGATCCTAAGATCCTACAAGGAGGATTTTCAATATGAATTTGTCTCATAAGAAGCATAACCACAAGTATACCCAAATCATAAGAACAACATTATCACCACATATCCACTAATATAATCATTTGAGTACAATACTGAAAAGGAAATACATGCATATAATAAAATCTCCAGAAGCTCTGCCGCATGCTCCTGCCCCAGTTCGACTGCGTCCTATCGTCACCTTCACGCATCTATCGTGCATAAGCTTATAGAAAGCTCAGTGGGTGGTGTAAGTGTGTGCACAAGATAAGTACTAAGTATTCAATACAATGCCTTAATCATACAATATCAAAATTACTGGCATGAATCATATGATATCAGAGTAAGCGGAAATACTGCAAGTCCATAAAAATATCATCAACCTCATCCAGGATATGCGATGAAAAGACATAGCAAGCTAATGTCATATACTGAGAAAGTAATGTAAATCAACTATGTAATGTGGAAACATAATGAACCAGATATCAGATATCGAGGATGTAATACAATATATAATTCGGAAGAGTTACTAATACCATCAGCCTTATCTAGGTCATATAAATGCAAAAATATAGTAACCCAAAATGTTAAATGTTATGGATGCAATGCAATATGCGGTGCGAATGAAATGACCAAGTTGGAGTGAAGTCGGGATGATAGTACGTAGTATCGCAGGCTACGGGGTCCATCACAAGGGACTTCTATCCAAACCAGTCCCATACCTAAATTTGGATAGATAGACTCAATGTGGTAAACTCCTGGTCTCAGGTTAATCACACGCCCAACAGAAATCCTAGCCATGCGAAGGTACACAACAATTAGTTACGTACCACCAGCCCGAGGGGATAGTGAATGAAATGAATGTATGAGTATGCAACTCCTGCTCAATAAGTCCACATATCAGTATGGTTCCTCTCTGAGAAATAACCGGGGTCTATTACACTCCAAACCTGATTGCAGCCCCATCGCGCGTAACAAGGTGAGCGGAAGAGACCTCACTATCCGCTTGCTAATATCGGACCCGGCTCGTCGATAGCGGATCCATTCCTCGAGCTGGTCAGACTCAACCTAGCATTGCCCCCTCCTCTTGGGCAGGTAAGGCCGTACCCCCTTCCAACCGACCACGACACAGTAGGAGACGCGACATAATGGTATACGACCCTCATGTGCTCATGCATCAACTCGGTCTAGATGTTGGAGCAACCTCTGGAATCGAGAGGGTTTAGGGACTTTCACCTAGGGATATATATATAGCACCCCATGTAGAACAGATTTTTGGTATCCCATCTGGCCATCCACGAAATACATGTGGAGGCTACGACCCTGATGTCGCTAGGGCATATGGTGGTCATGTCACACAAATGTGAGTTGCATGAGTCACACAATCCAATCATGCATCAATCCTGCGCATACCGTGCGCTCATGTGGGGCAACTCCACCTATCAAGGAGCCCCATGAACAACTTGTCCTATGACATATGCAATGGTCAATCACATCTCATAACAAACATGCAGATGATGCATATGGGCAAGTATTATGATGCTATGCTATCACATACTCATAATCAGTATCAATAACCGGCCTCAATAATCGCCATCGACATTCGGCCTCGACAATGTGGACATTTAACCAACATTGCCCCCAAGGGGTGGACCACATAGGGTCAAATATATAGTGGACTCATGGCCTCACAAAGGGCCTGATATACAACACCGTGGGCCTCACTCAAGAGCTTAAAACACATCATGATGGGCCTTTCACATGGGCCTAACATACATCACAATGGGCTCCATCGCCTAGCCCTCAAATGCATCACAATGGGCCTCATCACATAGGCCTCATATATATCACATTAGGCCTTAAACACGAGATGAATATACATCACAATGGGTCTCAAATATAGGCCGTATATACATCACAAAGGCCGAATACACATCACAATGGGCCTCAACTACAGATCGCATATACATCACATAGGTCTCGACAATCGGCCTTGGCAATCGAAATTAGCCTCGATAATCGGAATCAGCCTCAACAATCGGAATCGACACTCGAAATCGGCCTCGACACTTGGCCTTGACAATCAGAATTGGCCTATACAATCGGCCTTGACAAATCAGAATCGGCCTTGATAATCGGAATCGGCCTATACAATCGACATATAAACAAGGCGGGGTCCATAGATGAAAAGTCGATCAAGCATAATATAAAGATCAACCCTCAGCCGTGGTTATATCAAATCTGATAGCACAGAGCCATCCGTCTATAGTGAATGGGGCCCACTTATTTGGGTTAACCCATAAGAGAATGATGAGAATGGGCCTAACAAGGCCTAAGGGAAGGTCACAATGTGGACATCCAACAATCATTGCCCATCAATGTGGACATCTAACCAACATTGCTCCCAAGGAGTGGCCCACATAGAGCCAACACATCATAGTGGGCCCATGGCCTCACACAAAGGCCTAATATACATCGTAATAGGCCTCACTCAAGGGCCACATATACACTACATCAGGCCTCATTAAATGGGCCACAAATACATTACAACGAGCCACATACCTGGGCCTATATACATCATAATGGGCCTCATCTTATGGGTCGGGAATACATCACAATGGGCCTTATTGCACGGGCTTTAAATACATAACAGGTGGGCCCTGCACATGGGCCATTAACACATCTCAATGGGCCATGACCCATAGGCCTCAGTGCATCATAATGGGCCTAATTGTATGCGTCGAAAACATGTCACAATGGGCTACGACATTGGGATGAAATTACATTACAATGGGCCGGGCCATAAATACCAATAGGTGGGCCTTGCACACGGGCCTCAAATACCTCAAGTGGGCTGCATCATATGAGTTGCACCAATGGGCTGAATCAAATGGGCTGATTCAAATGGGCTGAATCAAATGGGTTGATTCAAACGAGTCGAATTAATGGGCCGATCAAATGGGCCGAATCAACGAGCCGAATCAAATGGACCGAATCAATAGGCTGAATCCAATGGGCCAAGTCAAATGGGCCGAGTTGAATGAGTCGATCAAATGGGCCGAGTTAATGGGCAAAATGAAATGGGTCGACTTAAATGGGTCGATCAAATGCACCATTCATCCATTGTTAGAGATCATTATAGAGCATTAAAAAAATGAATCATATCCAAAGGATCATCTGGACCATACCACAAATGGCGGTGGTGATAATGATTTTCACAATTAAATTTCTAGTGGGCCCACCGTAGTATTTATTTTCCATCCAGTCTGTGTATAAGGTCACAAAGACCTGGATATAGAGGGAAAATAAATATCATATTGGTCTAGAATCCCAAAGGGTTTTCAATGGCGGGCATTCATCCCACTATTCTTTGCAATGTGGTCCACTTGATATTGGATCTGCTTTATTTTTAGTGTCAAGCCTGGAGACAAGCTCACTAAACGGATAGACAGTAGGGATACAACACATAAATCATGGTGGGGCCGTATGCACGTCAGATGGATGGACGACATGGTTTACATCACGGTGGGCTCCACCCATAAAAATGGATGGACGGCACGCCTCACATCACGTGGGCTCCACCCGTAAAAATGGATGGATGACATGACTCACATCACAGTGGGCTCCACCCATAAAATGGATGGACGGAATGGCTTACATCACGATGGGCTCCACCTGTAAAATGGATGGACGGCATGGCTGTCATGCTTGCTGCATCGTCCAGCAACTGGACGGTGTAGATATAACCATACATCATGGTGCGGTGCACGTAGTGGCCCACCAATATAATCTTATATTATAATATATATAATATAATATAATATAATATATAATACACTTACAGTGGCAAGAGGCTGCCCATACTTTAGCGTCTCTAGACGGTGCATAAAACATGATAAAGGTGGGTCCCACGTATCAGTAGCCCACCACAACATCCCTCTCTCATAATATATAATTTATATACATATATATAATATAATATGATATAATATAATATAATATGATAATATATATTATAAAATATTATAATCATAATTAAATGCCCACCATCCGGACCTCTGGACGGTGGGATACAGAATACTTTCATCAAGGTGGGTCCCACGTAGGGCCCACCATATATCATTATATGTATATATAGTAAATATATATTATATATATATATATATATATATATATATATATATATATATATATATACATATATATTTATTTATATTAAAAAAAACTACATGCATTAACACTCCAGCGTCCAGGTCTTACTGGACGGTCTGGATAGCACACGTCCAATGGCTCTAGCCCACTGGTCTGGATGGCTTGGATGTACTATCATGTATATCAGGTCAGAGTGGGTCCACGGCCGCGTGGCCCACCTTCAAGCTGATATTTGTGTGCTTCTTCATCCGTGCCTGTCCAGACGAACGAATAGCAATCCCATTCGTTAGACAGTCCATCGAGGTGGGTCCAATGCATGAATGGCATAGATATGATACATACTTCATGGTGGGGTCCATTCGGATGGGTCACATGGTTTCATCATCACCACAAGAAAAAAATGAAGAGGAGAGGGAGAGAGAGACGAGATGGAGGGGCCCCACCAATATGGGCCCCTCTAGATTACAACACATACATGAAAGTGGGTCCCATCACAAGTGGGCCATTAAATAAAAAATCAACAGTGGATCACCCACCTATTGCACTCCTCCTTTAGCTCATTGGGATCCTATGCTCCTTGCCTTCAATTTTAATGGAGGTAGATGATAAATGAATGGTTGAGATGGGAGATGAGAGGGTAAGAAAATGAGCCACTCTTGGATTTGGGAGAGAGCTTGGACGTTGGACTTTTTGTTGCTTGGGAATGGGTTTGAGAAATGAGAGAGAGAGAGAGAGAGAGAGAGAGAGAGAGAGAGAGAGAGAGAGAGAGAGAGAGAGAGAGGGTTGTAAGGAGAAAGAGAGGAATGGGTGATGGAGTGATGGGTGAGGTGAGTGATGGGTGTGTAAGAGCTTTGTTGACTTTCGGGATAGTTAGTGTAAGAGGGGTATGGGTTGCGTAAGGGATTGTTGACTTATGGGGTTTCTTGGGGATGGGGTGTGAGGTGATGTGTACTTGACCCGTGATGGGATTGATTGATTGGTTGATGTGATATTAGGTAGAGATTCTCTTGGGTTTTGCAATGCGCTACGTTTTCCTTGAACTGAACGCCGACCCACATCTCCTAGCTCAAGTATCGCCTCGACGCGCAAGACGTGGCGTCGAAACTGCGGTGATGGCGCGATCGCAAGGGTATAAGTTTCGAGTCGAGCCGACTCTGATATATGGGACACGACTCAGGATCGCGCACAAATGTCGACAACAGATCGCGGGTCACCGAAATTTAACCAGGGAGACTGTGGAAGCTTATGGAATAGTACGGGCTAGGATACGGGCCTCACAACTCTCCCCTCCTAATAAACACTACCAAAAAATTGACCAAAGGCTATGGATTATGGAAGTTTTTTGCTACGGATATAAACCGTAGCTATATTTACTACGGATTTAATCCGTAGCTAAAAACTTGCCACACCATTAATAATTAACCGTCGTGTAAGGGGCTTTATAGGGCCCAGAAAAATATATGTATTCTATCTAAGCCATCCATCTATCTTGAAATATCATTTTAGGGCATGAAACCAAAAATCAGTTAGATCAAAGGTTCAAGTGGACCACACGGTAGGAAACATAGAGATTAAATCACATGTGCGTCCTATGGTGTGGTCCACTTGGGCCTTCAATCTACCTAATTTTTGGGATCATGAACTGAAAAAGATTATTAAAACTAATGAACGGCATAGATATAACGCATACATCATGGTGGGCCCCACGGAGACCGTCGCACGGCTCTTGAAATTCGACGCCCAAAAGGGGCGCGCGCTCAAAACAGAGCCGCGCCCATCCAAAACCCTAGTCCCCTCTCTCTCTCTCTCTCTCTCTCTCTCTCTCTCTCCTCGTTCCCTAACCCTCTCTCTCCCGATTCTCCTTTTTCCCTACCTCACCTGCTCCATCTCTCTCATTCTCCTCCCTCTATCTCTCCAATGCAGCCGTGAAGCTCCTCCCCAAATCACAGCCCTTGCCGTTTCAGCCAAAAAACAAAAATGAAAATGTTCCTGCCCCTTTTTTCTTGTGGCCAACCCGTTTCTGTCAGCAAACCCTTATGACGAATGTCATTGTAGAGTATGCCAAAGATGATGGCCAGCTGCAACAGTGATTGAAGACACGCATCTTTAACTGGCAACGTTAATGGCGGCTGGGAATGGAGTTTGTCGGGGTAAGAGATGGGTCTAACAACGTTAATGGCAGTTGTAAATGGGTTTTTTTGGTATGGAGATGGGTGTGGGAAAACGGAGATGGATTCAGGCGGGGTTTTACAGGGGAAGGAGATGGGTTTGGGAGGGGTTTGCATGAGTTTAGGGTTGGGATTTTTGGTAGGATGCAAGAGAATGGGATGATCGGGGATGGGTTCAGGAAGGGATTTGCAGGTCAATGGGTGTGACGAATGGAGATGAGTTCAGCAGGGGTTTGGAATTCTGATTGTTGGCAGGGGATAGGATTGGGTTTGGGTTTTTGGCTGGGGTTTGGATTTCCAACAGGGATATGACTCATTGCTCATTTGGATCTGTGTTCATGCATTGTTATTATAGAAGGTTTATTTTTATTAAAAAATAAAAATAAAAAATCACAGCCCTTGCCCTTCTCAAAATCGCAGCCCCTGCTCAATTCAGCTACCCAAATCGTAATCCCAACTCGATCTCACTGCCCCTGCCATAGAGGATAAACCCCCCTCAAACCTGCCTACCCCTGCCGCTCCATCTTTCTCATTCTCCTCCCTTTCTCTCCAATATCTCTGCCGTCTCTTCTATCTCTCTCCATTGCAACAGCCGTAAAGATCCTACCCGAAGAAACACATGCCATTCGAAACCCTTCTCATATCTTTGAGGTATAGGTTTGATATCTTCCTTTCATTATGTATATTTTTCTGTCTTTCAGATTTGATGCATGCTAACTGTTTGATGAAATGGCTAGATGAAATGGCATGCTATCTGTTTGATGAAATGGCTAGATTTCATGCATGCTATCTGTTTGATAAAATGGCATGCAAACTGTTTTTTGAAATGACATGATATATGTTTGATGAAATGGCTAGATGAAATGGCATGCTATTTAATTTGTAAACTTTCCTAGTTCTGTAAATCAGTTCATTGTGGTGATGCCAACGGTAAGTATATTTAGGATCCTATTGTCCTTTTACACAGACATTCTAAAGTTTGTTAGTGTTTTTAAGTGGAAGTGTTAGTTATCATATTACCATGATGCAGGCTTTACTGCTATTAATGGATCAATACCTCCAGGGTTTGTTTGTTCTCACTCATGTCCCGTCTGCAGATGTGCGAAAATTGGTAAGTAGCTTCTCAATGACTATTGGTACCTGGGCATGATATGAGATTTATATAAGTATATGACATAATTCTTTGTATTATGTTTCCCATGAACTGATGTCTAGATGAATGTTCCAAATAGATTCTTTGATATTTTTGTCTGCCAAAAAGATTTTCCAGGCATGTTATTTTTTTCTGCCAAAAAGATTTTCTAAGCACACTTAGGTAGTTTAGTTCTCCTATTCGAGTCTTGGAAACATTGTATTCGTTTCAAAAACTCTTCTGAGATTTGAAAAGGGTTCTCTAGTTCCTAGTTTGATTGATTCAAGTTAATGAAAAACTCACCAAGATAACAAAATATCAGGCAACTCTTTTCTTTTCTTTTTTCTTTTTTGTTAAGTATGTAAAACAAAGTTGTGAAAGTTGATCCTTCACTCAACTGATATTTTATACATAAGATTATGGGTGGGAAGCTATTCATGAGCCCGGTTGCCTAACTGAGTTTCATTTAGTTCTTACAAATTCCATTTTGTTATACAGTCCATGTTCGGTTTATCACTCGTCTACTGAATCACACATTTATTTTAGCTTGTGGTGTATTCTAATATTCTGCGGTCTCTATTTCACTTGCAAGTGGTGTTTCTGTAATTTGTAGGAGTGTGATGCTAGAATTATGTTCAGGTTGTACACTTCTCATCTTTATCTATGATTAACACCCATCAGGTTATCAAGATAACCCTCACATTTATATTTAATTCTTGAGTTGTGAATTAACTCCTTTATGGGGATCCATGGACATTCTTGATTCTGAACTTAGGTTTCAGCTTGTGCTCATTTATCATTTTGGAATCAGACTCACACTAGCTTGATGGATAGTTATACTTTCCTTTCAACAAAATCTATTTGTTGCCGATAAGAACAAAAGACTCGATGTTCACTTATTTTATTCGATCAACAGCAAGAAATCTTATTAAGAAGTGGAAAGAAGAAATAGAGGTAGAGAAGAATGCATAATGTGGAGTCAATCAAAGAGCTGGGAAACATTCATGATATTTTTTGCCTGCAGAAAATAAGATCCTGTTTGGATGCTTGCATCCGTCAATCTTGGAGTCATTAATCTAAGGATTTGCCTCAGATCCAATGTTTGGGGCCTCCAGGGTTTGGCAAGTCTCATGATATGTGCTGCTCCCATTTTGAATCATGCTTCCAACTTCTCCTACTTCTTCATTGTTTATGCTTGCTAACATTTGAAATGGATGGTTCCCTGCTCCTACACTCAAATTTGTGCCACTTCCTTGAAATGAAAGAAAACAATAAAAAAAGAGGAACCTAGAAAGAACATCACATTGATCCTGTAAGGACCTACTACTTCTAGTCTACGCCGACAAATTATTGATTGATGAAACATAAACAATCATGCGAGAATCATCTTAAGGCATAGTAATTTGTATCAGTATAACTGGCTTTTTTTTTTTTTTTTTTTAAAAGAAGTTTAACATTCACATTGGTCTTACAAGGACCTATTACTAGTAGTCTAAACATTAACACATCCATCCAATCTTCTTCTCCTCTCTCTCTCTCTTATTTATTATTATTATTTTTTGTCTGTCAGCACCAAGTTGATGAGAGATGATGGAGGAATTAATGTGATCAAGAAAGCCATCGAGAAGCTGGGCCTGTGACACAAGGAACACATTTCTGCATATGGAGAGGGCAATGAGAGAAGATCGACGGGTCGTTATGAAACTGCAGATATCCTCACATTTTCTTGGGTAAGGAAAATAAGTGGGTTAAAAAAAAAAAAAAACTTGTAAGATTGTCAGGCTGGAACCAACAGTGTATTTCATTTCAGGCTGGTTAATTGTCATGTAGACCATACATTTTCTAAAAAAAATAAAATTGGATGGTCTAGAACAGTTTTAAGTTGTAAATTGTTTTGGTCCATCTGTTGTTTTCATATCATACCTGCAGTGAAGAGAAATGGGTTGGATTTTATAAACGGGTCGTGTACTTTTATAAATGGGTTGGATTTTGTTAAATAAAATGAAATTGCTGATTTTATAAATGTGTTTCAGATAAAGATATTGGCCGGAATATCAAGCTGGGATGTGGTTTAACTAAATCCTGTTGTACTAGGTTCACTGTTTGCTTTGAAGTTGGACTTGAAAGAAAGGTAACAACAATTTGAGGGCTCCTGCCTCATTATGAATACTAGTAAATTCTCACAAAAAAAAAAAAGAAGAAGAAGAGAAAACAAAAAAAAAAAGAAGATATTGGCCGGAGTGGTGTTGGGTTCAAAATAATGTGATATTGGCTGCTATTCATGGTGGTGCCCAAAAATGAGCCCTTCGCTGATGATATTCCACAGTTTGAGGTCCCTATTGCTGTGATCCATCCTGTTCCAAGTCCAGTAAGAAATGAAAGTATTTTTATTTCTCTTGATGTGGGCTCGTCTGTTCTGCATTTTTCAGCTAAGACACATCATTCGTTCTCCTTCTTACAATTAGGATACAAAGATACTCCAAATAGTTAACATATTTGCATTGTATATCATCGTATACTTCAATTTCAAGTGTAAATATGAAACTCATGGCATATCAATGTTGCAAGTGGTACAATAGACCAGTCGGTGCCGTGCGTGAGGTTCCAAAGGGAGCCACAGGGGTTGTTTAATGACTGATGTTATGCATTTCAGTGGTTGGCAATTTCTTTCCAGCAGGGGCAATTCCTGTTCTTGTGCAGTGTCTTTCATTTGGATCACCAGATGAGCAGGTCCAGAAATTTTGACTTTTTGTCGTGGTAGTATATAGCTAGTTTAAACATTTCTTGTATACACTACAAGATAAGTGAGAGTTAGTGGCGCTTTTCTACTTGCATCTGACATAAAACTGCCCCATTAGATATGAATCACCGATGACTTCGTGAGGTCGGCCCTCATGTGGGAAATGACCGACTGGTTAAAGTCCAAGGAAAGCACAAATTCGTTAGCTTTTATCTCATTTCTCTCGTCTAAAAATAAAAACCCTAAAATTTCTCTCTCTATCTCCTTCTACTTGCAGCTCTCTCTCTCCAAAGATGATAACATCTTTTCCTTTTCCTTCATCTTTATCATCATTTCTTCCAGATACTTCTGAAATCTCTCAATCGAGAGTTGCTTCTATGCTCTGCAATGCTTAGAGAAGCAACACCTACATTCCAAAGCTCAAGCCTTTTAGCAGGAGCAAGAGCGATCGAAGAGTCAAAGAGCCTTCCTTGCTTCAAAAATCAGATAACAAGCTTGACGATATGATTTCCTTTTCCCAATTTCTTTTGTAATTTTTGACAATTTTTGAACTTGAATCAACAAAGATCTGTCATTCGCACAGGTTTGATCTTTTGAAATCGATGGAATCAGAGGCTTCTATCTACAGGTTCGATCTCTTCCTCTCTATGTTGCTCTTTCTCTGTTCTTTGCTTACATTAGGGTTTTCTCTCTAAGCTCTCTCTCTCTCTCTTAGATTTTGTTTTGCCTTTCAGATTTTTGGTGCGTGGACCATAATATCGTCATTTTAGGTCACTTAAAAATGGGCACGCTTGTGAAAACTAAAAATTCCCCTATGTAATACCTCTTGTATTTCATGCATGCTAATTGTTTGATGAAATGGCTCAACAAGCAATGTTTTGTGTGGATGTAACTAAGCAGAGGGAGTTTTTAGTCCCCTTTCAGATTTTTGGTGCATGGACCATAATATCATCATTTTAGGTCACTACGATGGGCCCATTCATAAAAAATAAAAAGCCCCTTGTGTATACCTCATGTATTTCATATGGACTCCAATATGCAGGTCATATCAATGATTCTAATATGTGACTATCATCATCTAGACAGTAGCGAGTAGGAAGGGATGCAAACTACGTACCAAGGAGACTACATTTCATCTTATCCTCTTGAATTCGGAAAGCCATGACCAAGTAATCAATTGTTATTGTTGGTGAATGCTTGGAAACTGTAGTTCTCCTGCACACACTGTCAAGAGCAAGTGAATGTCAGAAAGATGTTATGAATCTATCATTAGAAGTAATAGCCATTGCTGTGTCTATATCAAACTGAAGTTCATTCACAGGTAATGAAAGTTCTTACAACTGTCCTATGTTGATGTATTATTCTTTTAATTGTTTATTGGGTTGGGCCTTTGATGTGTCTATCAATTTGGGTGCTAATGTGGGACACCAAGTTTAAGTGGTTGTCTGTAACAAAACAATGGTTACAAAGGATTTCTCTCTAATTGCACTTTTTTTTGCCAAATTCAGTTTATTTTCAAGAACTCATTAAATTATATTTATCTCATTAACTGTTCAATTTCAGGAAGTCGATGAGATTAAGAGCAATGCTATGAGGCTGGTTTTTCGCCTTGATCAGATTCCATCCTTTGCAGTTCAATTCCAAGAAGTTTTGTTGGCAATGCCAGTATAAACAGCAACTTCGGGTACACTTGTTGCAAAGTCAAATAACTACATTTATTTATTTATTTATCAAGATGATTTGATACACAGGTACCCATAAACAGCATGCATTTAATTCAAACTAAACCTACTAAACTGTTAAACCATCGTTAGTTCAGTCCAGAAATTAGATTTCTTGAACAATCCTAACCTCTGGTTTTTGGACCCTTGTTTGTTGAAACAGGACCATTGAACATTTTTATTTTTATTTTTAACCACCCAATTAGTATCCACCAATCTAATATTCATAAATAACAAATAATCTTGATTTTTGGTTCATGATACATCGAAACAGGAACCCATAATTTGGCTAGCTTAATTTGAATTAATTTTATGCAGCGTATGCAACTTGTAAGTCATAACTAATTTCTATTATGCATCCTCCACCACTCTGCCAGATTGTCAAGTTTTTCTTGAAGCTGAGTTCACGAATATATGAAATTGTAAATATTGAGGTTTGAATTCCTTATTCTTTCAAATTAGGGAACTTCTCCATTTGGAACTTAATTTGTATATTTGGAGCCATGGTTTGTATATGCTAAACATTGGTGTGACAGCTCCCATCATGAATAGACTAATCCCAGAATATCCTTTCAATTGATCAACTATAAGAAATGCACGAACAAACCATATTCAACAAACAAAAGACAAACAAAAGACCAACTACTTCCATTAACACTACTATCACCCCTAACCAACCATCATACCAAGTAGACCCACCGACACCATTACCTACCAAACAAAATCAACAACTCCACCTACAACCCGCATCCCTACTACTCCAAATAGCATAATCAAAACAGAGGACATCCAACCACCCCACCCAAGCTACTGACCAGTTCACTACCCACTGCCACCTCAAGTATGCATGGGATGAAGTTGCTGATGTAGGTACTACAGAAGGTGAAGCTGCAAGGGACCTAGATCCTCATCAAAGCTATTGTTGTAGGTGGAACTTAGGCTGATCTGTTGCATTTGGAGATGGAAAAGTTATTTCTTCATCAGAAAAAACACCCTGTTACCATGAGGACTAGCAGCACTAGAGCTGGTTCATTCCTCTAAAAAGTTATTTGGGGTAAGGTTTTTATTTATTTATTTATTTATTATTATTATTATTAAGAAGAAAAAGTCATGAAAATTATGTCTCAGGGCCCTAATGTGGATGGCCTGTTTGGTGGACACCTAAAACAGAGTTCTTCTCGCTTTATTTAACAATAGTTATGTATTAGAGATCTTGATCTCTAGTGCATAATAAATTAATGTTACCGTTAAATAAAATGGATGAACTCATTTTTAGGCGTCTACCAAACAGGGCATAAGAATTTCTAATTGAGAATAACCGCATTCATGTTAGATAATTCTCACCAAGAGAAGTTTTTTACTGTGCCATTTTTCAAGTTTTAGGTTCAGTGACAATTGGAGTAATTTAGGTAAGAAGTACAAAAAGGCAGTGATGGTTTCATGCAGTCACAATCTTATAAAATGCCTTTCATATTTGATACAGTAATACAATGACCTTTTGTTTTCTAGCAGATCATATGTGCTTCTTCTTCTTTTTTCTTTTATTTTTAAAATCAAGTTACATTCAGTTTTAGCCATGAACAATTCTTCCACGGGATTTTAAATGAGTAGGATTATAAAATCACTGTGACAGGTATGGGACCTGATAAAATTGGCAGACTATCTTACACAGAGGGAGTACATTGATTCTTCTAGAATAGGGATTACTGATGAATATCTTGGAGGTTAGATAAATATTCATTTAAGTTATATTGAGGGCAACTTGAATTTGTAACAGTTACAAATTACAATTGAAACTTGAAAGATATGAATCTCATTTACAATTTCCTTCATGCAGGCATGCATGCATGGTTTGCTGCTGCTATCGATACCCGTTATGCGGTGGTTGTCCCCATAATCGGCATTCAGGTGGGCAAGATAAATGATTTCTTGTGATTTCTCGTGATGTACCAAACACATGAATTGGAAAAGTTGCATCTATATTGTTTGCAGGGATTTAGATGGGCCTTAGATAATGATAAATGGCAAGCTAGGGTTGACAGTATAAAACCCATGTTTGAAGGTGAGATTACAGGTTTAAGTCCTTTTTACTAATCCTACATGCACAACTATCTGGCACAACCTTGTGTATGGCTGCACCAAACTCTCTCATGCTCTTAAAAAGGCTTCCTATTTGATTTGCTGCATTTGTAGCAAGTAACCTGACTTGGCCATGCCCTTGTCAGGAATTCAGGATGTGCACTTGGTGTCCTGATGACGCCGACAAACCAAGCATGCATTAATTAATAAATACATACGGACTCACATGCTTCATTTTAAATATAAATAAGTATTTCTTTTGGTTGCAGAAGCACGGATTGACTTGGGCAAGAGCACAATTGATAGAGAACACTACAACAAAAGCTGGATTACCCGACGATTTGCGTGGCTAGTTTACCGACGCTAATTAAAATGGGGCGTCGGTCAGTTGTGCATAATCTTGGAGGTTGTACACTTTACTAGTTCAATACTTTGAAGTTGTGCACATGCTTCATCAGATTGCACAACCATCAGTTGTATATCTTGTTTTGGGTTGTTCTTGCTCCATTTTTTTCAGGATTATTTGGGTAATTTTTGCTGTATAATTCTGTTATCTTGAGAAATCTAATATTTGAAGTAGGACAGAGTCTGAATTTTAGAGATTTTTTTTTTATTTTTATTTTTATTATTTTTTATCATGTACACCTCAGCATGTGAACCATTTGTTTATTGCAGGCATGCGACATATAAAGATACAAAGTGATTATGGCTCAGATCTCATTTATGCATGCCATGTGTACAGAAATAGATTGCTTGAAAGCTGCTTTAATTTTATGCCAATTAGCAGGGGCCACAAGTGTATATCACTAGCAAATCACCAGGTTAATTGTTTGAAAGAGCCACCTGTCTATGTTTGCTATGAGAAGTATCATTTACCTGTCTCTGTGTCTGTTTGAACAGATTGGCTAGCATCAGGTGAGATACATTGTTTAGATCTTCTGGATTAAATCAAGCAATCCTACACCTCAGGTTGGCCAAGACATATCAAAACAAATGAATGTCTAGAGGAAAAACAAGTTTAATCATCAATTTACTTTGTATGTTGTGACCCACCTGAAGAGTGAAATTGTCTGATTTTTTAGGCAGAAGGTATAAGCTTTATTTCCAATCTTATGGAAAGCTATCTCACACCTGTGTTTCATATTTCCATATGTGCCCTTGTGTAGAATTAGCAAACCCCCATAATATATATTGTGAGTATTAATGTTCTCTGTTTGATTTCAGGAATGCCCAACATGCCTTCCTCTATGCTGGCTACAAGGAATCTGTTAGCACCTCCTTTCTTTCTTCATGCAACCATAGGCCATGTCTAACTTTGTTTTTTGGAGTTTTAAGTGTATATTTCTCCTTAAAATTGTAGGGCTAAGGATTATACTGCAGTAGAACAACCTGTGGAAGCATTCACGAATATTACATACAACCACCAGGTATGAACTGGGATGCAAATGTAATTTGTTGTTGGTTATGTTGTTGCTGCTGTGTGAAGATTATGCGTTGTTTTTCAGTTTAGTGAGCAAAAAATATTTTTGTTGTCTTCACTATGTTAGGTGGATGATCTCTCAAGGATGTATAGGCTATTTTGTAGAATAACCAAAAGGCTTAGATCCCGTTTCTCAAATATTTAAGCAGGTGGGGTGCATTTCCTTCCAAAGTTGCACTTTGGTTTTATAAATAGAACATAACAACTGCCCTCTTATGTTTATCCTGCCTCTCTATGGTTACTGAGTGCTTTGTGATGCAGCATGTTACTACTAAAGGAACCACCCTGGTTAAACAAGCAGAAGATGCAGCAAGTAACAAGAAAGTGAGTTCTTCTCATGTATGTAATGTTTCTAAAACAGGGTCACATTCACTCTTATGGTTGAACATTGTTGTATGGCTACAGTTATTGGCCTTTGCATATGCATCAAACTAATGCGTAGTCTACCTTCTCATTACAAGGTATCACTACACCAAATTCGTCAATTAGGAACGACTATATTTTTTGGCCTTTATTGCTATGGTACATTTGAGTGTTGGATCTGCTTATGTTTGTGTATATAACTTTTAATGATACGAGAGAAGGGATGGACAACGTGGATAAACAGATACGTCACGGTGGGTCTGCCCATAGAACTGCCCATTTATGGCTAGAGAGATGGGCGTAGGCGGGGTAGTACGCAATGCGCGTCCAAACAGACGATGAAAAACTGCTGACGATTACACCGAAGTTAGGCTTTGCTTTAATCTCAACAGTGAGTTGTTTTTTCTTTTTAAAAAAAAAAATTAAATTAAATTACAGGATCTGAAGAGTAAAAAAGCAAGGATTCTGGAGATGGGTTTTCTACTTTTTTCAGTCAGCTTAATTAGTTTTTTTAATCTCAGGGGTTAAACTGTAAAAAGGTAGAAATCTGGAGGTGGTTTTTTTTTAAATCTTCACAGCCGAAAAAATTCAAGGTATCTCTACCACCAACTAGGTTTCGTTGTTGTTGTTTTTTTGTTTTGGGTCTTAATCAGCGATTTCACTACCAAAAAATCGAGCAAAGGCTGCGGACTATGGGGGCTTTTAGCTACGGTTTAAAGCCGTAGTTATATTGCTACGGATTTAATCCGTAGCTAAAATAAATATAGCCGTAGCTAAATCGGTGAAAAATAATCCGCCCGCTATTTCATTCTCGCGGGTCCTTTCTATCATTCCCTCTCTCCCAATATCTCTCAAACGCCCTTTCCCTTTCCCTGCCTCCACCTCATCCCCACGCCCTAGCTCCACCTCCACCTCTCTCTCTCTCTCTCTCTCTCTCTCTCTCTCTCTCTCTCTCTCTCTCTCTGATTTCTCCTTTCAAGTGCCCTCTCTCGTTCCCATTTCTTTCCCCCTTTTCTTCTTCTAGGGTTAGGATTTTTATTTCCCATTTCCGATATTTTCTCCACCTCTCTTCTACGCAAGAGGGAAAGCATTGGTGTTGACGGTAATTCCGTCAATGGGGGCGATTCGAGCATCAGCAGCAAGTTTGTAGACACTGAACAATTTCAGATGTAAGTAACAATTTCAACGTTTCTCCTCCTCTAGAATGGCCCTCTCCCTCTCATTCTGGTCTTCTCCTACTGCGTCGTTTCTCTCTCCGCCTCGGAGATTCCTTATCCCTTCCTTCAAGCTCCATGCCTCTGTTTCTTCGTCCATTCGTCCTCCGCCCAAGGTCGTCCTCACAAGGGAGCTCGGCAAGAACAGCAAGCTCATCGATGCTCTGGTTCTCTCTCTCTCTCCCTCTTTTATTTTTTATTTTCATTTTCCTTTAAAAAAAAACATTCGTGCATGTAATTGGGTCTGGAAAGTCTGGTTTTTTTTTTTTTTTTTTCATACAATTGCTCGGGCCGAACACCAAAATTTGGTGCAGTGACCATTCGGGTTTTCATTTTGTACAAGTGGAGGGTATGGTTGGACGATCCAAACTGTTGGTATGACGGGTCTCGCTGTTGATTGACAATGGACAGAAAATTTCGGAGATTGGCAGATCCCAGCCGCATTTTATGTGGACTTTTTCTTGGTTGGATATGAATCGTTTGCTGTGTTTTCTATCTTGGCTGCCTATTGGTCCACAGCTTTTTGAAGGGCTGGGATTCTTTAATCAACTGTGTGGCCTGTAATATCAACTGTTTGGATCACTGAAATGCTGGCCCCACTTGCCCAAGCTTCAAATCCGAATGGTGAGCATTGTTTGGTACCTGGGTCATTGGCACTCCTTCATGAGAGTGTTCTCCACCGCTTATCTGGATGTTTCATCCGGGGGTGGGCCCTGCGGTTGATAGGGGTGAGAGCTTGAAATTGCACTGATCTGATGATGCTCATCGTGTGAACAGTGCGTCTTGCAAATGTAAGGCCGATATGGGAAATGGACATTGTATACATTTGACGGGAAAAGGCCGATGGACGATCTCCGTGGTTTTCTTTGTCCATGGCCCATCCTAGGTGGGGCCAACTGGTGTGAGTCACTGTAAAAATGGTCAAGTATACTTTGGGTGTTGGTTGATATTTTCCCCCCCTCATGCCTTGTCTGAAAGAAGAAAATGAAAATCTGGGGAAACAGCTGAGTGGAGGAGATGTTTATAGCTTTTATACATGTCAGTTATGATGACCAGTAATGGTTGGTGTAATCCATCATTATACACAATGTCCAATCAAACTTTTTTTCTCAGGATAATTAGTACATGTGGGCCCCACCTGTTGTTTATCCAAACCATTCATATAGTGGGCCACATTTGTAAATGGAAGATGCTGAAAAATCGCTTCCATCAGATAATGATCTTGTCTGATTAGACCTATCTTTCTCCCTGTAAAATGTGGAATCGGTAGCTATAGTCATTATTTATTTATTTATTTATTTATCAAGTGACTAATAGGGGAGAGATTGGGGTATAGCCCAACTCATGATGAGGAGTCTCACTAGATGAACAGTTTAGAATTTTTAGCTCACTAAAAGGTTGCCCCACTTGTCCCATTTGGGTTGGACGAATGTGTCAATTCTTTCGGTCGAGTATATTATTATACCCTCCTATACAACGACTGATGACTGCTATTTTTATTTAATTTACAGATATAAAAAAGCAACAATTTCAATGGTGATTCCGTAAATGGGGGTGATTCCCTGGTTTTGCTCAGTGCTTGCCATCTTTTCCCTGTTCTGGCTTGATAGTTTTCATTTCTTATCATGATTATGTTGAAATTACAGGGAAGAAGGTTCTATGCAGAGGAAGGTAGAGGTACTTCGTGATTTGAGGCATTTGTTGTCGAAGTCTGAGGTGCCTCTTGTTGAAGCAGCCTTCAAAGCTGGGGAAATTCCTGTTCTTGTGCAGTGTCTTTCATTTGGATCACCAGATGAGCAGGTCCATAAATTTTGACTTTTTGTTGTGGTAGTATATAGCTAGTTTAAACATTTCTTGTACAGGTCATTCTTGTTAGAAATCGGAAGCTAATCACTTATTCAACATTCACAACCTAGGAGTAAGATTTTCCTGTTTATTACATGCTTTTGGGAGTGCATGAATTGGTAATGTTCATTCATATTGTGGGTGCGTGCTTGTGCTTCTATGGCTGTGTGCAATATTCTACTTCTCTAATGCCTCTCACAGGAAAAAGAAAAAAAGAAAAGAAAAGAAAAGAAAAAGACAATGCAGCCGTTAAGGGAATTTTTCATTATTTCTTTGCTGTTATATTGCAGTTGCTTGAAGCAGCTGGAGAACCAGAACAGACAAAGGCTCTATTGCCTACATTACCTCTGAATGTCCCTGAAATTTCTTTATTTACTGCTACGTTTGAATGTCCCTGTTATTTGGTTCTGATTCTCGCTATTTACTCAATCGCTATCTTAACAAGCACCTTTGCATTGTTATGGTTCTTTGAGTTCAGAACTTTTCTGTTTGGGATTCTTACAGTGGAGAAATCTACTTTCATGGAGAATGAGGTGGTTGCAGCAAATCAAGGGAATGGAACAAAGAGAAAGAGCCAGTTCCAACTTAAATCTGTGGAGAGTTTTTATTTGGGTATCTTTAGCTCTCCAACTTCTGTAAATTCACTGATTTGGTGGTTAGGTTAATTCTATCCTTCCTCATCTCACCACCGATCATCAATCTCAAATCTCAATATCCTCATTTCAGCCATGCTTATCCTTAGAACATGTTGTTCCATAACTGACTAGCATTTTTTATTTATTTTTGGATCAACCATGAGTATATGCACTTTCTTGTATGTTCCAACTTCTACCATTGTTTGGATGAGTTTATTTAGAGTAGAATGAAATACTTCTGTTGGTCACATACCCATCTGTACATGTTACAAGCTGGGTCAATGGTATTTCTCCCAGATTATGGAGATGAGGATGTTGAAGTAGAGGTATTAAAGTTTTGCAAATACCATTTGGGTGTTCATTTCGCACAAGTGGTGCAAGCGGAACACCCACTGTCCAAAGATTCTAACAGTTGACATCATAGGCACCTCTGTGGGTGGGCCACAAACCAAATATTTTCCATTCGGCTATCAATAAATAGATGGTTAAGCGGAATACCCATGTACATGAGTTCATTTTCATCAACTAGTTTATCTTGCTTGCGTAGTTCAAAAGCTTTGATCTATATCAGCTTACAATTCTAAGATAAAAAACCATTATTCATGGAGGACATATGAGAAGTCTTGTCGTGAGCCATTGACATGTTTTATCTTCTCTTGGTGTGAGTACGGATGTCTAGTTCAGTGACAACTTACACAGAACACCGTATTTTCTTTCAAAATAATTGAATGAACCTGTGGGTTGTAGTATCACGTGGTCTTATGGATATCATCTGATGGGGTATCAGAACTTCGGATATGCAATACAAGAAATAGTGTATTCCATGTTTCATCCTTGGTATCTTAGCATGCAAATTTCTTGTTGCAGGATGCATTTGTTTTGTGGGACACTTATGGGTTCCCTGTAGATTTGACCCAGGTATGCCGATTAATGGTTTTACCTTGTACAAAATTTTCTTATGCAAGGCTTGCAACAATATAAATTTGGTGTCCTCACTTTCTTCTCTTTCAGCTAATGGCAGCAGAAAAAAGTTTAACAGTTGATATGGAGGGTTTCAACAACGCCATGGATGAAGCCAGGGATAAGTCTAGGAAAGCATCTAATAAGGTATCTGCTTCCAAGCCTTTTCATTATCTCTCACTCTCTCTGCTTGTCATGGATGAAGCCAGGAAAAAGTCTAGGAACTCATCTCATTTTGGTCGTGTACTGACTTCAGTTTGGAGTTTTCTAATAGGTTGGCATTTTTTGGTTTGTTATCTGCAATTTTGTCTAACATCTGGAGGTTATGTTAATTCTTGGCAGCAAGTTGGTGATTCCATAGCGATGGATGCTGATGCACATATTCTGTTTTCAGGTCAAATGGTATCAGGTCAGTATACTTTTTGATCCACATATTCTGTTTTCAGAATTTCACTCGAGATTATTAAATGGGTTACCATTGAATCTTTGGTACAATTGTATCATAAATGATGTAGAGTGATCTTTTCATATTTTCCCAATGACAAAAAAAAGGGGAAGTAAAACATGTATCATTTCTAATAGTTTTACTTAATGAATAGTTTTTTTCACTGTTAGCAGATTTGTAGAACTTGGTACAAATCAGTTCACCAGCCCACCTGGTACAGGTGTCACTTTGGCACATGGGATGTTTGTGTTTGGCACTCGCAAATGGATGTTGGGCAACAGTAGCAATCATCTAGCTCCAATTTGCCTGTGCTGTTGGTTCACTCAATGTCGCTGCAATATGATGCAGGAAGTGCTTGGGGATCATGTTTGGCACTCGCAAATGAATATGAGCTGTGCATCATGTCATGCCAATGCCCCTCGAATTATAGATTTCTTCATTCCAAGAATGCATAAATGCATAACTGTGTCATACAATTATACAGCAACTCATACAAACAGCTATGCACTCTTATGAAACAAAAGACTGGCCATTAGCACATATTAGCATGCCTATGCTTCTTATTGCTAGAAATGTTTTCATGTCCTTTAAATGATAAATGCCCAGTTGTGGTTGTTTCTGTTGTTTCTTGGCTTTTGTGGTGTGGAAATTTACCTCGTCTTTCCCCGGACAAGCATTTTCTGCATACAACAGATGATGGCTAACCCAGAGTAGAATTTCATGCCCTCCTGCAACTGTGTCATGTTTAGGATCTGGGCCATTCATCAATTAGGCTTCCACTGTTCATGTGCCATGATATGAAAGTTGACCTGATCCTATTATGAAGGTTGACCACATCAGCATGGAAAAAAAGGAAAAAAGAAAAGAAAAGGAGAGTGAGTATTGAGAACTAACAAACACTACATTCTTCCTGCACATGTGTCAACCTGATGCCCAGACCACCATTATTTCTAGCCACATCACAGAAATGTTGGGGTCCAGCCAATCAACATACCAACTCCCATACACAGACTCAAAATCCTTTCTCATGTCTTTCCATGGAGCTCACGCAATATTTTTCTTGTGAAAAGACAGACATAAGTTCATTTTTTACCCCATTGCCAGATAGTAGCTTCTCTGAAAAGTCGTGTAGATGCTGCTGCAATTCCAGCAGCTATGAAAGCAGATCTCAGAACAGAGATCTCCTGACTGGATGTAAGTATAGCTGGGCCACACCAGCATTTTCTTATCACCACCTTTTATAACTGGTTCAATCAATCATTTCTTGTGGCATTAGATCTATACTAAACATAACTATATATACATTATTAGGGTGAAGTTAGAAAGGCACAAAAGAAGATTGGGGAAGAAAATATTCAGAAATCAGTGAAGGTAGCAATTGAAGTTGCAGAGACTGCGTCTTCGGAAGGTAAATTGTTCTGCATCACTCATGTCGACGTGGGTGTGGACGCAACTGCGATCCATGAAGCAGTTCTTAAGGTCTTGGAGCAGAAGGTAATCAACTTCCCTGCACAAGTTTCTTAGACGTGTTTGTCTGCATGCATTAGATGCATATACATTACGTACGTACATATGCATTAGATGCAAAAATACCCATTTTCCTGCTTGACACATTCAGTCATATATGCTGATGGTACTGTATTTTGTTGTTGTTTTTTCATGAAATGGCATCTTAATGTAGGACACATTTGGGTTATTTTTCTCTTCAAAGACTGAACTAAAATATCCATTTGCTTGCATCCATTGCATGTATGTATGTATGCATGAATTTGTGGATTTGGCACTTTAGGTGGTGTTGGACACATTTGGCACCTTTCTAGGCCTAAGAGTGAGTTATCAGTTCCAGTCAGCCTTTATATAAAGAAGGGAACCATATATTGGTCTCAGTTTACAGGTGATTGCGTGCATCCGCAGGGAGTAGTCTTCACAAGGGTCGGGGACACCCTGCCATAATCACCCAAAAAAAAAAAAAAAAAAAACCGCTTGAGGGCTGTTATTCACCTGGTTGTGTAGATTTAACAAGAAGTTGCATTTAGTGGTGTGGAGCATGGACTGTCATTTGTTGTCATCTTCCCAATACTAGGTACATCAACTGGTTGTTAGCTAGTTTTACAGGGGTGAAAGCTGGCCCTAGTTTTGGGTTACATTTACTGAAAAAATCTACCATTTTCCTAACATTCCCCAATGTTATGTCAACAACCTTCGCTCCTATCTCTGAAGCAAGGATGGTGGGAAGTAAAGAGTAAGAATAGAAAGCTAGTGAGCTTTGGAGATGTGATTTCTCTGTTTGTCTCCAACTTAACCATTCTTTATAAGGGCAATAGACATTGAGTCATTCTTTGAATGATCTGGGCAAGTGGCTGATGTTTCTGTTCCAGTTAGTAGGGATTCTAAAAGACACCCACCCAGAGGAATTGCTTTCCTCTGCTTTAAGAGGAGGGAAGCCATTAATGCCGTCAGAATGTCGAACGGAGTGGAATTCATGGGGCATATTGGGGTTGAGCTCGTAAAAGTGCCGACAAGTTCAGAGGCGAAGTCAGATGCCAGTCCTATGCTGCTCTGCCCTCTCCAAAAGCTAGAGATCTTTGGTGCCACGACAATGCTCCCCCTGAATGTGAAGGGCTGTTTCAAGGATGCCCTCATTGGCTCCCAGCTAGTCATCTTTAGAAGAGCTAGGAGGAACGTCAAAGGTGATATTGTTTTTATGGAGTCTTCAGCAGCGGAAGACAAGATATCCCTTTTGAAAGCAGTGTTGGTTGGCATTACAGATTACCATGTGGAGGACCGGCTGCTTGAGGATCTCAGAAGTTGGGCTTCAGCTGACTTCTCCCTGCAAGGCTTTAACGAAAATCCTTAAGCTGCATGAGAATCAAGTCCTCTTCAAGTCCTTAAGTTGCAAATCCAAGAGAATTACAGCCGCACACAAGAAAACTCTTGTGTGCTTTTTTTCCCTTCATTCATTGTTACTTCTGTTTTGCCTATAGTCTTCATTAGAACATGTGGCTTTCCATTTCATCATCATCACCAGGTTTAGTTTAATCCACTGATGAATCTAAAACAAGCAGGAAGCAACTGCATGCCATTCTATTCAAGTGAGGAGCCTAGAGCCTTGGGGCTTTTTCATTGGGGTACATTGGACTTAGATTGAAAAAAATAGAGAAAAAAACCTTTCTTTTGGACTTAGATTGAAAAGTCTATATAAGAGAGCTGCTAGAGTCCGTTTGTAACTAAGTCAGCAAGCTTGTAAGCAATATAAGAATTACAAAGTTTCTCCTCTTCTACGAGTCCAGTGAGCTCAAACCCAAGGCTTTGTAAAGCCAAGATAAACTCTAGCTAATATAGCCAACAAACTGGTATCAGAGAGCACAGGTTCTTTTCCTACAGGAAGTCTTCCAGTAGTTATTCCAGCTAAGAACAGATTTTTCTGAAAAAAAAAATCTGTTTAAGAAAAGTTCTTTTGTTTGTTCCCTGGTTGGAGTTGTCAGCAGTTTTTCAGAGAAAAAATCAGATTGCATTCAGATTGCTGAGCAAGTCTTTTGCTGCGTGAAGTTGCCAGCAGTTTTTTGTTTTTTCTCCCAGCCAAGAAATAAAAATTCTGTTCAAACAAATCAAATTCCAGCAGTTTTTTTGTCAGCCGAGAAAAATAAAAAATAAAAAAATCAGACTTCAGTTATTTTGTTTTTCAGCCAAAAATCTGTTAAAAAGAAAAAAAATCAGATTTCCGCATTTTTTTTTCAGCCGAGAAAAATCAGATTTCAGCAAAAAAAAAAAAAAAAAAAAAAAAAAAAAAAAAAAAAAAAATCAGATTGTAGAAGTTTTTTCAGCTAAAAAAAATCTGTTTTTATTTTTTCCTATTATGTGGCTTACTTGCATTTTGTATCTGCTCCATCAGCTAGACATCATCATGATTAGGAAGTCAAATGGACCTTCATCAGTATGATGTAAGTATCTGTTCTTCCATTGTTTCTATTATTGCTTTTTAGTCTAGTATATTAATCAGTAATAATTTTTTGATTACTCTTATTGATGAGGATGATGGTCAAGGTGGTCCCAGGTCTTTTTACAAGCATTTCCATATATACATTATATAATTTGGCATATCTATGCATCAATCTCTCTTTCATAACAATGTTCACTGACATGTGCTGCAGAAGATGTTCTCACTTTATGGGACCTAAACACAAATGTTCTTGTAGCTGTAACTAGAGATACTCTTACAGTGATTGTCTGAATATCATTATCTAATTGTGTTGTGTGTGTAAAGAAGATGAGGCCTTGGTGCAAAGCAAGAGTGCCGTAGAAAAAGGTTTTTTTTTTAGTGTTTTTTTTTTTTTTTTTCATGCAGAATTCTCTGTTTTCATTGACGATTTCATTGAATTGTAGTTGGGTTTCTTTGGAAATTGGTTTGGGATCTGTTTGATAGTATTTTTATGTTTGTTGAGTTGAATTCTTGAAGAAACGATGACCAAGAAAAGGAGGCGGTTGATTGATAAACAGCCCGATGGCAGTAGTGGAGGTTATTTGGGTGGGATCCATGATCTTGAAACACAACTCAAGCTTTTTGGTATGGATTCCAAAGAACTCAAGTGAATTTTTCTTTTCTTTTCCTTTTTTCCTTTCTTTCTGGAAGATGACTTTGAAATGGCATTCGGTTGTTTTGTTTCTTTGAATTTGGCTCTCCAATGCTAGAAAACGGTGACTTTCATTTTGGGCTTTTAAATTCCTAGGGCCTCAACTGGAGAAATTCAAAACTCAAATCCAAATTTTGATTTTTGGATTCAAAATTGTTTGGCATTTAGAGAGCTAAAGTTTTTATGGCCTAAACATAGATGACTTGACCTTTTGTTGCGCAGATGTAGAAAGAAATAAAAGAGCTAATCCAACATTGAGATCTTGCTTAATCTCCTCTCAAGGGCTCGTCTCTTTTCTCAACACTTTTCAGGTATATTGGAACAAACGGTGAGATTGATGAATGAATGGTGGCCCACTTCATGTTATCTTTATATCGAAATTCTCACTAGTTACTTGTGGTGGAGGATGATGATCCACCCAAGTTTTCAATGGTGACTTTAAGATGGTCTATCAAGGCCAGATTGTGATCATTGGGTTTGTCATGTTCGCTTCTGACTCACTGCATCATGCTGGAGCCCAATTATAAATTATCACAATATTCACCTACCCAAAAAATTCCTGATGTTGGTTTTTTTTTTTTTTTTTGGGGTACCTAATATCTTACATTTTACGAAATATGGAATGATAAAGCTGTGGAATGAATATTCCTGCTTGTTGCATTAGTTGTGTTGGTAGTTCTAGTGCTTCTTTTCTGTTGATTTTAGGGTGACACTGCATGATTTTTTATTTTTGGCCATGAGAGATTATGCAAAGATGCTTGTGAAACAGTTGCATGAGGATGCCAAGTGAACTCCTGCCCTTTGGAGAATATTGTGCGTATCTTTGGCCCTCTGGGTCCTCTAAAAGTATTGCATGATGATTGACCAATAGAATTAGAAAGGGCAAAGTTTTGGTGGGCCCAGGGATGGACACAAGGGATGTCCTTACTGTAAATCCTACCAATTCCAATCAAGTGGATCCTGATTACTCAGAATCTCAAAAGAGACTTGACAAGTGGATCCTGATTACTCAGATCGTCTGGTCAGTGTGATTTCAAGCTATGATCCATCCACAATGGGGACCTTCATTTGTCATTATACAAAATTCACAGCAGCATGGCTTCTCAACTTGCAATTTCATTTTCTCAGGCGCATGCTTCATGAGGATATATAGCTGTTGCCATTGATTCCCGCTACCATGGTGAACAGGCTAGAAATACAACCACATACAGAGATGTATGTAATCATTTGCAAGTATCTAGTGTTAGTTGTATAAGGAGATTTTCTTTTCATGGAGTCACAATCATAAAAAAAAAAAAAAAAAAAAATCAGTACTATGTGGTGTTACTTATTTTCGTGCTTCCATTTAAAGCAGCTGGAAATAAAAATACAGTTATTTAGCAAGTGTCATGTCTTAATAAAATAGTCAGTTTCAGTTGTTGGTTGTTTTTGGAATTTGAATGTAGGCTCTTGTATCTTCTTGGAAGAATGGTGATACAATGCCTTACATATTTGATACTGTAATACTATAGCCTTTTGTTTTCTAGCGGATCATATGTGCTTCCTTTTATTTTTTTATTTTTATAAATCAAGTTACATTCAATTTTAGCCTTGAACAATTCTTCCATGGGATTTTCAATGAATAGGATTATAAAATATAGAGGCAAGTATGGAATCAAGTTACATTTGAAGCAATGAAGAGAACATTGGGCTGGAATGGGATCTTCCCTTGCTTCTGTTTCCACCATTGCTTCTTGAAAATCTGCTCAAGGGGTGAGGATGAGGAACTGTCAGGTATTTGTCTATTTGATTTGGGCTGGATGAGTTCTTTTGTATCTAATCATGTCTTTTGGTAATTGATTGTAATGTTACAAAATTTCACAGTTTCTCAAATTCAAATTTCACATTGGGCTGGCTTGCTAAAAAGGTGGTTGAACCCAATGGTAATCACATAGAGGATAAACCAGTAAGTTCCTCAGACTTTTTACTCTTGGATGTCATAAGACAAAAATTATATCATCTGCTCATTGGCATGGAAATAAGTTTTATGTAGAATACGTTTAGTATCATTAATATTGAGGTATACATAAAGCTGGGATCTCAGCTTGTGGGCCCAGTTGAATCATACAAGTTGGGATGTTATAGTTGGTTATGTGAAAAGTAGGACCCACCATTTTATAATCAATTTAGAAATCTGACAAAAATCGCTGAATTTTATACTCTATATGTAAACATATTAGACTCCATTTGGTCGTCACAAACCAAATGGAGGCTAAGCCCCTTTTTAACTCCGCCAATGCAACTCCTTGCATTGCCGGTCCCAAGCCCGGGTAAAGGAGGAGGGAGAATGGGCATCAAGGTGAGTTGTATGTAAGCTCATGTATTTTTAGTTTACTGTCTTCTTCTATTATCATTTGAGGACCTCAAAGGCCCAACTAACTTGAGATTTTTGTATGCAGGCTCATGTATTTTTAGCCCCACAGATCAATGTTGCCACTACAAGGTTCATATTGAAATGGTAAAGTTTTTAACTATTTATTTTATCTTTGAAATTGTTATTTTTTCATTCTTATAATTTTTTTGCTCTTTCAATGCAGCTAGGTACGACCTTAGGCAGTTATCTTGCTCTGGGCACCTATAGTCTTGGTATGTCTCATCCATTATTTGTGCAACTAATGTCTTGGAATGTTTTACAATCTTTAAAATCTTTATATGTAAATTTGTGCCCATTTGCATTGTCGGAAAAACTAAAAAATTTACTCATTCTCAGATTGCAATGTGGAATATGCATCCATTATTCAAAGAAAGGGCGACATTCCAAGCACTCATACTTCTCTCCTTGCTAGCTAAATTGGTGAGTCTTCTTTCCTTCATACTATATGATTCATTGAAGAAGTGGCCTGGCCATTTGGACAGTCGGTTTCTTTTCTTGTTCTATCATTTGTATTTACTATCTATCTGTGTCAAACAGAAATTGTGCCTATTAGAACTGTAAACCGGCAATGCTTATCTGGACTCCAAGCATTTGCTGATGTTGCTGCTGCCATTAAAGCTGGATTTTATGACATAGGTATGCATGCATCCTATTGAGAGGCTTGATGGTCATGTTATGTTGTTTATGAAGTCTGGATTTATCTTTATTATTATTATTGTTTTTTTTTTTTTCTAAATCTTCTTAATATAGGGATTGGGGCTACATTGGAATCTATGACAGTAAATCCAATGGCTTGGGAAAAGGGTTAATAAATCCCAAGATATGTTCTCGCTGAACTCTACATCTTCTTTTAAGTTTCGCATGTTTTTTGCTTTAAGAAAGGATGTTTCTTGCACTCAACAAAGATATTTTATAATGTCACAGGTTTAGAGTTTCCAGCAAGCTCAAGGCTGTCTTCTACCCATGGGTGTTACTTCTGAAAATGATCTAGATCGCAGAATGGGGTACTCTCATCGACGGCCAGGTAACCACGATTTCTACTTGCACAATCAGTCCACTATTCATGAACTAATGCACCATCCCCCTAGTCTCTTCTGGCATTCACCAAAGAGTACTCATCCAAAATTTGTTTGAAATGAACATCCAATCCCTCCCTTGGCTCGGTCCACTAATCACATAGGCTAATCAGGTATGTCTTATTGTCCTTCAATAATTTAATATATCGAGATTTCTTTCCCATCATCATTTACATTTTTCTTCTTAATCGATACTTGGAAGTTAATATAATCATTTACTCTGTTTTACAATCTTTAAAATCTTTATTTGTAAATCTGTGCCCATATGCATTTTTGAAGAAACTAAAAAACTTACTCATTCTCAGATTGCATTGTGGAATATGCATCCATTATTCAAAGAAAGGGCGATATTCCATGCACTCACACTTTCTCTCCTTGCTAGCTAAATTAGTGAGTCTTCTTTCCTTCATACTATATGATACATTCATGAAGTGGCCTGGCCATTTGGACAGGCCCATGTTTATATATTATCTCAAAATTGATGAAACAGATCCGGATGTGCGTCGGAGCTATCCGGATGTTGAGCGGGGGTCCGTGGAAGGTGGGAACCGCTGTTATGACCGTGATGAAGTTGTCCATTTCCTATGGACGGCATTGGAGGGGCCTGACCATTTGGACAGACCGTATTTATGTATTTGCTCGAGATTAATGGAGCAGACCCGGATGTGCGTCGGAGCTATCCGGAAGAGCGGGGGTCCCTGGAAGGTGGGAACCGTTGTTATGACCATGATGAAGCTGTCCATTTCCTATGGACGGCATTGGAGGGGCCTGGCCATTTGGACAGGCCGTGTTTATGTATTTGCTCGAGATTAATGGAGCAGACCCGGATGTGCGTCGGAGCTATCCGGAAGAGCGGGGGTCCCTGGAAGGTGGGAACCGTTGTTATGACCATGATGAAGCTGTCCATTTTCTATGGACGGCATTGGAGGGGCCTGGCCATTTGGACAGGCCGTGTTTATGTATTTGCTCGAGATTAATGGAGCAGACCCGGATGTGCGTCGGAGCTATCCGGAAGAGCGGGGGTCCCTGGAAGGTGGGAACCGCTGTTATGACCATGATGAAGCTGTCCATTTCCTATGGACGGCATTGGAAGGGCCTGGCCATTCGGACAGGCCGTGTTTATATTTGTATTATATTTGTATTTGCAGGGACCACACCCGAACCCATTCTCAAAACCTATAACCTATATCAAAACCTATAACCTAAACCAAAACCTAAACCTATAACCAAAACTCAATTCCCTAATGCTAAACCTACACCTAATCCTAATCTCAACTCCCTAACCTAAACCTAAAACTTAACTTGAAAACCCAAACTTAAACCCAATCTTGAACCTGAACCCGATTTCCTAAACCTAAACCATAACCCATTCTCAAATCCAAAAATCTATAACCTAAACCTAAACTAAAACCAAAACTTATAACCTCTACCCGAACACATTCTCAAATCCAAAAATCTAAACCTTAACCAAAACCTATAACCTAAACCCGAACCCATTCTCAAATCCAATAACCTAAACCTTAAACTAAACCAAAACCAATAACCTAAACCAAAACCTATAACCTAAACTCAAATCCCTAAAACCTTAACCTATAACCTAAACTCAAATCCCTAAACCCGAACCCATTCTCAAATCCCATAACCTATAACCTAAACCAAAGCCAAAACCTATAACCTAACCTAAACCTAAACTATAACCCATTCTCAAATCCCAAAAAACCTATAACCTAAACCTAAACCTAAACCTTAACCTAAACCTTAACCAAAACCTGTAACCTAAACCCGAGCCCATTCTCAAATCCCAAAACCTATAACCTAAACCTTAACCAAAACCTATAGCCTAAACCCGAACCCATTCTCAAATCCCAAAACCTATAACCTATAACCTAAACCAAAAACTACAACCTAAACCAAAACCAAAACCAAAACCTACAACCTAAACCCGAACCCATTCTCAAATCCAATAACATAAACCTTAACCTAAACCAAAACCAATAACCTAAACCAAAACCTATAACCTAAACTCAATTCCCTAGAACTAAACCTTAACCTACAAACTAACATAAACCTAACTCCCTAACCTAAACCTAAACCTAAACCTAAACTTGAAAACCCAAAATTAAGCCCGATCCCGAACCCGAACCCGGTTTCCTAAACCTAAACCTTCACCTATTCTCAATTCCCAAAACCTTAACCTACAACCTAACCTAAACCTAACTACCTAACCTAAACCTAAACCTAAACTTGAAAACCCAAACTTAAACCCGATGCCGAACCCGAACCCACTTTTCTCAACCTAAACCTTAACCTATTCTCAATTCCCTAAACCTTAACCTACAACATAACCTAAACCTAACTCCCTAACCGAAACCTAAACGTAAACTTGAAAACCCAAACTTAAACCCGGTCCTGAACCCAAACCCAATTTCCTCAACCTAAACCTTAACCAATTCTCAATTCCCTAAACCTTTACCTACAACCGAACCTAAACCTAATTCTAACCTAAACCTAAACTTAAACTTGAAAACTCAAAGTTAAACCCGATCCCGAACCTGAACCCGGTTTCCTAAACTTAAACCTTAACTTATTCTCTATTCCCTAAACCTTAACCTACAACCTAACCTCAACCTAACTCCCTAACCTAAACATAAACCTAAACTTGAAAACCCAAACTTAAACCCGAACCCGATTTCCTAAACCTAAACCTTAACCTATTCTCAATTCCCTAAACCTTAACCTACAACCTAACATAAACCTAACTCCCTAACCTAAACCTAAACCTAAACTTGAAAACCCAAAATTAAACCCGATCCCGAACCCGAACTCGGTTTCCTAAACCTAAACCTTCACCTATTCTCAATTCTCAAAACCTTAACCTACAACCTAACCTAAACCTAACTACCTAACCTAAACCTAAACCTAAACCTAAACTTGAAAACCCAAACTTAAACTCGATGCCGAACTCGAACCCACTTTTCTCAACCTAAACCTTAACCTATTCTCAATTCCCTAAACCTTAACCTACAACATAACTTAAACCTAACTCCCTAACCGAAACCTAAACGTAAACTTGAAAACCCAAACTTAAACCCGGTCCTGAACCCAAACCCAGTTTCCTCAACCTAAACCTTAACCAATTCTCAATTCCCTAAACCTTTACCTACAACCGAACCTAAACCTAATTCCCTAACCTAAACCTAAACTTAAACTTGAAAACTCAAAGTTAAACCCGATCCCGAACCCGAACCCGGTTTCCTAAACTTAAACCTTAACTTATTCTCTATTCCCTAAACCTTACCCTACAACCTAACCTCAACCTAACTACCTAACCTAAACCTAAACCTAAACTTGAAAACCCAAACTTAAATCCAATCCCGAACCCAAACCCGATTTCCTAAACCTAAACCTCAACCTATTCTCAAATCCCTAAACCAAAACCTACACCTAATCCTAAATCTCAACTCCCTAACCTAAACCTAAACTTAAACTTGAAAACCCAAACTTAAACCCGATGCCGAACCCGAACCCAATTTCCTCAACCTAAACCTTAACCTATTCTCAATTCCCTAAACCTTAACCTACAACCTAACCTAAACCTAAACCTAAACCTTAACCTATTCTCAATTCCCTAAACCTTAACCTACAACCTAACATAAACCTAACTCCCTAACCTAAACCTAAACCTAAACTTGAAAACCCAAAATTAAACCCGATCCCGAACCCGAACCGGTTTCCTAAACCTAAACCTTCACCTATTCTCAATTCCCAAAACCTTAACCTACAACCTAACCTAAACCTAACTACCTAACCTAAACCTAAACCTAAACTTGAAAACCCAAACTTAAACACGATCAAGAACCCGAACCCGATTTCTTAAACCTAAACCTTAACCTATTCTCAAATCCCTTAACCTAAACCTACACCTAATCCTAAATCTCAACTCCCTAACCTAAACCTAAACCTAAACTTGAAAAATCAAACTTAAACCCGATGTCGAACCCGAACTAAATTTTTTTAACCTAAACCTTAACCTATTCTCAATTCCCTAAACCTTAACCTACAACCTAAACTAAACCTAACTCCTTAACCTAAACCTAAACCTAAACTTGAAAACCCAAACTTAAACCCGGTCCCGAACCCGAACCCAGTTTCCTCAACCTAAACCTTAACCTATTCTCAATTCCCTAAACCTTAACCTACAACCGAACCTAAACCTAACTCCCTAACCTAAACCTAAACCTAAACTTGAAAACCCAAACTTAAACCCGATCCCGAACCCGAACCCGGTTTCCTAAACCTAAACCTTAACTTATTCTCAATTCCCTAAACCTTAACCTACAACCTAACCTAAACCTAACTACCTAACCTAAATCTAAACCTAAACTTGAAAACCCAAACTTAAACCCGATCCCGAACCCGAAACCGGTTTCCTAAACCTAAACCTTAACCTATTCTCAAATCCCTAAACCTAAACCTACACCTAATCCTAAATCTCAACTCCTTAACCTAAACCTAAACCTAAACTTGAAAACCTAAACTTAAACCCGATGCCGAACCTGAACCAAATTTCCTCAACCTAAACCTTAACCTATTCTCAATTCCCTAAACCTTAACCTACAACCTAACCTAAACCTAAACCTAAACTTGAAAACCCAAACTTACACCCGATCCCGAACCCGAAACCGGTTTCCTAAACCTAAACCTTAACCTACAAACTAACCTAAACCTAACTACCTAACCTAAACCTAAAACTAAACCTAAACCTAAACTTGAAAACCCAAACTTAAACCCGAACCCGAACCTGAACCCGGTTTCCTCAACCTAAACCTTAACCTATTTTCAATTCCCTAAACCTTAACCTATAACCTAACCTTAACCTAACTCCCTAACCTAAACATAAACCTAAACTTGAAAACCAAAACTTCAACCCGATGCCGAACCTGAACCCAATTTCCTCAACCTAAACCTTAACCTATTCTCAATTCCCCAAAGCTTAACCTAACCTAAACTTAACTCCCTAACATAAACCTAAACCTAAACTTGAAAATCCAAACTTAAACCCCGTCTCGAACCGAACCCAGTTTCCTCAACCTAAACCTTAATTTATTCTCAATTCCCTAAACCTTAGCCTACAACCTAACCTAAACCTAACTCCCTAACCTAAACCTAAACCTAAACTTGAAAACCCAAACTTAAACCCGATCCCGAACCCGAACCTGGTTTCCTAAACCTAAACCTTAACCTATTCTCAATTCCCTAAACCTAAACCTAACTCCCTAACCTAAACCTAAACCTAAACTTGAAAACCCAAAATTAAACTCGATCCTGAACCCGAACCCAGTTTCCTAAACCTAAACCTTAACCTATTCTCAATTCCCAAAACCTTAACCTACAACCTAACCTAAGCCTAACTACCTAACCTAAACATAAACCTAAACTTGAAAACCCAAGCTTAAACCCGATCCCGAACCCGAACCCGATTTCTTAAACCTACACCTTAACCTATTCTCAAATCCCTTAACCTAAACCTACACCTAATCAGAATCTCAACTCCCTAACCTAAACTTAAACCTAAACTTGAAAACCCAAACTTAAATCCGATCCCGAATCTGAAACCGGTTTCCTAAACCTAAACCTTAACCTATAACCTAACCTAAACCAAAGATTTGTATTTTCAGCATTATTGTAATTGTAAATTGTAATTGTAATTCATTGAATGAAAGATTGTAATTGTAATTCATTGAATGAAGGATATTTATTCTTTCAATTCTTTATCTTTGAAATTTCAGGGTGAAGTCGAGCAAATTTCCCTAATGAAGCCAAAGATTTATATTTTCAACATTATTGTATTTGTAATTGTAATTCATTGAATGAAGGATTGTAATTGTCTGAATGAAGGATTGTAATTGATTGTAATTAAATGAATGAATGATTGAAATTGATTGTAATGGAATGAATGAATGATTATACAGGTGGTAATTGAATGATTATACAGGATGATTATACAGGTGGTAATTGAGTGATTATACAGGATGATTATACAGGTGGTAATTGAATGATTATACAGGATGATTATACAGGTGGTAATTGAATGATTATATAGGATGATTATACAGGTGGTAATTGAATGATTATACAGGTGATAATTGAATAAACAAATAATCCGTAGCGTTGTAACCTATAGCTACGGATTCAATCCGTAGCTGTTGTAATCTACAGCTATGGATATCAGTGCTACGGATTATATCCGAAGCGATTGCCAGATATAGCTACGGATTCAATCCGTAGCTGCTGTCATTAAATCCGTACCTGTTGTAATCTACAGCTACGGATATAATTGTTACGGATTATATCCATAGCTATTGCCAGCGATAGCTACGGATTCAATCCGTAGCTGTTGTGATTAAATCCGCAGCTGATGTAATCTACAGCTACGGATATAATTGCTACGGATTATATCCGTAGCTATTGGCAGATATAGCTACGGATTTAATCCGTAGCTGTAGTGAATAAATCCGTAGCTGTTGTAACCTATAGCTACGGACATAATTGCTACGGATTCAATCCGTAGCTGTTGGGACTTATAGCTACGGATTAAATCCGTAGCTATAGGTTCCAGACCTATTGTTACTGCACCTACGACTACGGACGTGCTACGGACTAGAACCGTAGCCATAGGTCTAAGGCTACGGATTTTATCCGTAGCCTTTGCCCCTTTTTTTGGTAGTGTTTTCTTTAAAATATAAGGCATTTCTACCTATGGATTCTCACACATGTGCTATCATCAGCACGTGTCAAGAGGGTGGCCATCTCATTGTTCTTGTAAATGTGAACTGATGCAATCCGCCTGTGCTGAAGACCGCCTGTCACAAGAATCTCTCTGATCCAATTATTAGGTGGGCCACATCCTGTACATTCAATCACATCAACAGGAGTTTGAATTACTGCAGTCTTGACATAGAACCATTTCATTTCGTTTATGGAATTTTCTAATGTAAATTGATATCTTCTACCACACTACTGATTGATTTGCTTACACCCATTTCAATTCCAGGAATTGAACATAATACGAATATTTCAATTCACCTTCAACACACCAGTTAATTTATTTTATTTTTTAAAAAAAATCATGACCAAATCGAGTGGTTGTAACAAATGCTCAGTGAGAATCTACTTGGCCTGGGATCTTTATTTTGCCAAAATCAGATTTCACATACATTATTTCAATGCATTCTTTGTTAGATTCTGATTTTTTTTCCTATACATTTCTAATGATAGATTTTGATCTGCTTATGGTAGGTACCTTGAAGAGCTTGAGAACAACCCAGTTGCAACAAATTCAAAAAATAACAAATATAACACTTTTTTTTTGTAGAAATTTTAGCTATGGACCTGCATTAAGTGGGCATTTTTGTTTTTGTTTTTGTTGCTGCTTTTCTTCATGTTACTATAGTTGGCATGCATGTATGGCCTTTTCTCACATGTTTGGGGGTGGATATGATTGCAGTATAAGATTTCAAACACAGAAGGAGATTGAGTTGTTGAATGCATCTACGTCTATATAATTTTTTGAATTGCTGATGCTGCAGAATGTTTGGGAAAGGCTCCAGGAATCTCTGCCAGGAACTGGAGGTGGCAGGAACCCTAATGAACAAATTCTAGTCAATTTTCTATTTCTCCTTCCCATGTCTTGTTTCTTTGTTATTATCGATCCTTTCTTCAGGTTAGCACCTTCTAGACCATTATTCTTCACTAAAAATAGATTCATGCACATTAAAGACGACCTATTGTATTCTGTTAACAGGAGAAGATCTACTGGCCATTGCTGCCGATCAACCTTTCCGTTTCCCTGCCACTTTCACATTTGTTGTTAGAGCCTTTTCAGGTACAGGAGTTAGGAAAGCTAGTCAGTTCATTGCTAGATATCATTATCCGTAACTTTTTGCTCATAAGAGAAAATTTCATCTATGCAGTATTAGATGGCATAGGGAAGGGACTCGACCCTCGATTGGACATTATGGAGATTGACATGTTTGTGTTTTTTTTTTTTTTTTTTTAAATTTTAAATTCTCTCCATAAATTTTTTGACATATGTTTATTTGCTTGAAGTGTCATCCAAGATTACAGCTGCAGCACAACTATTACTGTTTGTTGAAGGTAATACTTTTGTCCTTCTGTATCATATGTATGCAACTGATGCTTGATGTAGAAATCTGGCCCTTTTGAACCTTCCCTAATTGCATAAGTGGCTGAACCAGCTCTGTATGTTACACATAATTTGTCATCCACTAGTTTCTGTAAATGAAGATAAGAGGATTGATCTTAACAGTATGGTTGTCATGCACATAGACAGAAAATGCTTGCAATGAATGTTTATGAGTACTTGGTAATTTTGGAGTCCTTAGGGATTGGGTTGAAAGTACGAGTGCTGGAGCCGACGCTTTCGGAGTCCGAACTCATTCTTTTGAAAAAATAGAAAAATGAGAATATTAGTAAATATGGATTTTCTTGTTAAGAAGAAAATGGAAGATGGATTGAAAAAACATAAAGAGATTTTTTTATATATATAGTACATTTTCCCACACACACACACACACACACACACACACACACACACACACACACATATATATATATATATGCTCACACATAACTAATGGATGGGAATTTCAGGTGTGATGCAGAAATGTTCTTTATCATTAGGGCTGCTTTCGCCGGGTTTGATGCAGAAATCGTTGCCAACTTCACAGAAAGACAAATAGCATCAGTGGCCACAGATTGCAACATGGATTTAAACAAGGTTCGAGGTACCATCAACAATGCTAACAGAATCCTCCAGGTCAGATTGTTGATTGGACTTGATTTTATTTAAATGATCTTGATAATTCATTTTATTTAACTGAGCATACCCGGATGTGCGTCGGAGCTATCCGGATGTTGAGCGGGGGTCCCTGGAAGGTGGGAACCGTTGTTATGACCATGATGAAGCTGTCCATTTTCTATGGACGGCATTGGAGGGGCCTGGCCATTTAGACAGGCCGTGTTTATGTATTTGCTCGAAATTAATGGAGCAGACCCGGATGTGCGTCGGAGCTATCCGGATGAGCGGGGGTCCGTGGAAGGTGGGAACCGCTGTTATGACCATGATGAAGCTGTACATTTCTTATGGACGACATTGGAAGGGCCTGGCCATTTGGACATGCCATGTTTATATTTGTATTTGCAGGGACCACACCCTTAACCTAAACCCGAACCCATTCTCAAATCCAAAAACCTATAACATAAACCTAAACCTTAACCTAAACCTATAACCTATAACCTAAATCAAAACCAAAACCTATAACTTAAACCCGAACCCATTCTCAAATCCAAAAACCTATAACATAAACCTATAACCTAAACCAAAACCTATAACCTAAACCAAAGCCAAAACCTATAACCTAAACCCGAACCCATTCTCAAATCCCAAAACCTATAACCTAAACCTAAACCTTAACCTAATCCTATAACCTAAACTCAAATCCCTAAACCTTAACCTACACCTAATCCGAATCTCAACTCCCTAACCTAAACATAAACCTAAACTCAAAAACCCAAACTTAAACCCAATCCCGAACATGAACCCGATTTCCTAAACCTAAACCATAACCCATTCTCAAATCCAAAAACCTATAACCTAAACCTAAACCAAAACCAAAACCTATAACCTAAACCCGAACCCATTCTCAAATCCAAAAACCTTTAACCTAAACCTAAACCTAAAACCTATAACCTATAACCTAAACCAAAACCTATAACCTATAGCAAAACCTAGACCTAAACCAAAACCTATAACCTAAACTCAAATCCCTAAACCTTAACCTATAACCTAACCTAAACCTATACTTATAACCTAAAACTATTCCCAAATCCCAAAACCTATAACCTAAACCTAACCTTTCCCTAAACCTATAACCTAAACTCAATTCCCTAAAACTAAACCTACACCTAATCCTAATCTCAACTCCTTAACCTGAACCTAAACCTAAACTTGAAAACCAAAACTTAAACCCAATCTCGAACATGAACCCAATTTCCTAAACCTAAACCCGAACCCATTCTCAAATCCAAAAAAACTATAACCTAAACCTAAACCTTAACCGAAACCTAAACCCTAAAACCGAAACCAAAACCTATAACCTAAACCAAAACCGAGACCGAAACCTAAACCTAGAACCTAAACGCAAAGACCGAAACCTTAACCTAGAACCGAACCTAAACCTAGACTTATAACCTAAAACTATTCCCAAATCCCAAAACCTATAACCTAAACCTAACATTTCCCTAAACCTATAACCTAAACTCAATTCCCTAAAGCTAAACCTACACCTAATCCTAATCTCAACTCCCTAACCTAAACCTAAACCATAACCCATTCTCAAATCCAAAAACCTATAACCTAAACCTAAACCAAAACCATAACCTATAACCTAAACCCGAAGCCATTCTCAAATCCCAAAACATATAACCGAAACCTAAACCTTAACCTAAACCTATAACCTATAACCTAAACCAAAACCTATAACCTAAACCCGAACCCATTCTCAAACCCCAAAACCTATAACCTAAACCTAAACCTAAACCTATAACCTATAACCTAAACCTATAACCTATAAGCTAAACCAAAACCTATAACCTAAACCAAAACCAAAACCTATAACCTAAACCCGAACCCATTCTCAAATCCCAAAACCTATAACCAAAACCTAAACCTAAACCTATAACCTATAACCTAAACCAAAACCTATAACCTAAACCAAAACCAAGACGTATAACCTAAACCCGAACTCATTCTCAAACCCAAAACGTATAACCTAAACCTAAACCTTAACATAAACCTATAACCTATAACCTAAATCAAAACCTATAACCATTCCCAAATCCCAAAACCTATAACCTAAACCTAACCTTTCCCTAAACCTATAACCTAAACTCAATTCCCTAAAACTAAACCTACACCTAATCCTAATCTCAACTCCCTAACCTAAACCTAAACCTAAACTTGAAAACCAAAAGTTAAACCCAATCCCAAACATGAACCCGATTTCCTAAACCTAAACCCGAACCCATTCTCAAATCCAAAAACCTATAACCTAAACCTAAACCTTAACCTTATCTTAACCTAAACCTAAAACCTAAAACCAAAACCAAAACCTATAACCTAAACCAAAACCTAGACCTAAACCTAAACCTATAACCTAAACTCAAATCCCTAAACTTAACCTATAACAACCTAAACCTATACTTAGAACCTATAACCTAAACCTAAACCTATAACCTGAAATCCCAAAACCTAAACCTAAATCAAAACCTATAACCATTCCCAAATCCTACACCTAACCTAAATCAAAACCTACACCTAAACCTAATCTCAACTCCCTAACCTATAACCTAAATCAAAACCTATAACCATTCCCAAATCCCAAAACCTATAACCTAAACCTAACCTTTCCCTAAACCTATAACCTAAACTCAATTCCCTAAAGCTAAACCTAAACCTAATCCTAATCTCAACTCCCTAACCTAAACGTAAACCATAACCCATTCACAAATCCAAAAACCTATAACCTAAACCTAAACCAAAACCATAACCTATAACCTAAACCCGAACCCATTCTCAAATCCCAAAACCTATAACCTAAACCCGAAGCCATTCTCAAATCCCAAAACCTATAACCGAAACCTAAACCTTAACCTAAACCTATAACCTATAACCTAAACCAAAACCTATAACCTAAACCAAAACCAAAACCTATAACCTAAACCCGAACCCATCCTCAAATCCCAAAACCTATAACCTAAACCTAAACCTAAACCTATAACCTATAACCTAAACCAAAACCTATAACCTAAACCAAAACCAAGACCTATAACCTAAACCTGAACTCATTCTCAAACCCAAAACCTATAACCTAAACCTAAACCTTAACATAAACCTATAACCTATAACCTAAATCAAAACCTATAACCATTCCCAAATCCCAAAACCTATAACCTAAACCTAACCTTTCCCTAAACCTATAACCTAAACTCAATTCCCTAAAACTAAACCTACACCTAATCCTAATCTCAACTCCCTAACCTAAACCTAAACCTAAACTTGAAAACCAAAACTTAAACCCAATCCCGAACATGAACCCGATTTCCTAAACATAAACCCGTACCCATTCTCAAATCCAAAAACCTATAACCTGAACCTAAACCTTAACCTTAATCTTAACCTAAACCTAAAACCTAAAACCTAAACCAAAACCTATAACCGAAACCAAAACCTAGACCTAAACCTAAACCTATAACCTAAACTCAAATCCCTAAACCTTAACCTATAACCTAACCTAAACCTATACTTATAACCTAAAACTATTCCCAAATCCCAAAACCTATAACCTAAACCTAACATTTCCCTAAACCTATAACCTAAACTCAATTCCCTAAAGCTAAACCTACACCTAATCCTAATCTTAACTCCCTAACCTAAACCTAAACCTAAACTTGAAAACCAAAACTTAAACCCAATCCCGAACATGAACCCGATTTCCTAAACCTAAACCATAACCCATTCTCAAATCCAAAAACCTATAACCTAAACCTAAACCAAAACCATAATCTATAACCTAAACTCGAACCCATTCTCAAATATCAAAACCTATAACCTAAACCCGAGGCCATTCTCAAATCCAAAAACCTATAACCTAAACCTAACTACCTAACCTAAACCTAAACCTAAACTTGAAAACCCAAACTTAAACCCGATCCCAAACCTGAAACCGGTTTCGTAAACCTAAACCTTAACCTATTCTCAATTCCCTAAACCTTAACCTACAACCTAACCTAAACCTAACTACTTAATCTAAACCTAGACCTAAACTTGAAAACCCAAACTTAAACCCGATCCTGAACCCGAACCCAGTTTCCTCAACCTAAACCTTAACCTATTCTCAATTCCCTAAACCATAACCTACAACCTAACCTAAACCTAACTCCCTAACCTAAACCTAAACTTGAAAACCCAAACTTAAACCCGATCCCGAACCCGAACCCGATTTTCCGAACCTAAACCTGAACCTATTCTCAATTCCCTAAACCTGAACCTACAACCTAACCTAAACCTAACTCCCTAACCTAAACCTAAACCTAAACTTGAAAACCCAAATTAAACCCGATCCCGAACCCGAATCCGATTTCCTAAACCTAAACCTTAACCTATTCTCAAATCCCTAAACCTAAACCTACATCTAATCCTAATCTCAACTCCCTAACCTAAACATAAACCTAAACTTGAAAACCCAAACCTAAACCCGATCCCGAACCCAAACTCGAACCCGATTTCCTAAACCTAAACCTTTACCTATTCTCAAATCGCTAAACCTAAACCTACCCCTAATCTAATCTCTAACTCCCTAACCTAAACCTAAACCTAAACTTGAAAACCCAAACCTAAACCCGATCCCGAACCCAAACCCGATTTCCTGACGTTTATTTTGGCCCTACAAACCATATGTGAGACCATTTCTTTTGTGTCAATTTCATTCCTCTTTGAGCTTTATTAATTCATTAAGAAAAAAAGAAGAAAATGGTTATACATGATGCACTTCTTTCACTTTGTTTTTCTTTCCTCCAATGGTCATTCTGATTTATGAATGCCATGACTATTTGTAGGATGATGTAATATACGAAGTTGTTGCAGGAAGTTACTTTGTCATTACTAGAGGTTCATTTCGAGACGACTCTTCAAAGTACTACATAAATGACTGTGGAAGTAATTTTACAGAGGTCACTAAGAAATTGAAAGGAAAAGGAGTGGACTGGACAACAATCGGTTTTTTATTCTTCAGGTGGGTGATGGCTAAAAAAGGCCTATTTACTTGTGAAAAAAATATCAAACCGTCAAAATGTATCTTCTCTTTCAATTCTTTATCTTTGAAATTTCAGGGTGAAGTCGAGCAAATTTCTCTAATGAAGCCAAAGATTTGTATTTTCAGCATTATTGTAATTGTAATTGTAATTCATTGAATGAAGGATTGTAATTGATTGTAATTGTAATTGATTGAATGAAGGATTGTAATTAATTGCAATTGTAATTGATTGAATGAAGGATTGTAATTGATTGTAATTGAATGAATGAAGGATTGTAATTGAATGAATGAATAATTATAATTTATTGTAATGGAATGAATGAATGATTATGCAGGTGGTAATTGAATGAACAAATAATCGTATATATATTTTTTAATATAGAATTTGCTACGGATTATATCCGTAGCTGTTGTAAACTATAGCTACGGATTAAATCCCTAGCTGTTATGCTTAAATCCGTAGCTGTTGTAACTTACAGCTACGGATATAATTGCTACGGCTTAGATCCGTAGCGGTTGCCAGATATAGCTACGGATTAAATCCGTAGTAGTGGTGATTAAATCCGTAGCTGTTGTAACCTATAGCTACGGACATAATTGCTACGGATTAAATCTGTGGCGATTTCGACCTATAGCTACGGATTAAATCCGTAGCTATAGGTTCCAGACCTATTGTTACGGCACCTACGACTACGGTCATGCTACGGACTAAATCCGTAGCTATAGGTCTATGGCTACGGATTTTATCCGTAGCCTTTGCCCATTTTTCTGGTAGTGAAAATTTTCATCCTCGAAATTTACAGAACAAACAAGGGAAGAGGAAACATCATCAAGTATATAAGTCAAGGCACAATCAATCTACTAAAGGATGAAGATAGCGCTCTCTAATCTCAACCTCGCCCTCCCAAGACGCATCATTAACGATCGCATCATATGAGCCACACCAGTGGGCCGAATGAAATGGGGAGATCAAATGGGCCGAATCAAATGGGTCGATCAAATGGGCCAAATCAAATGGGCCGATTCAAATGGGCCGAATCAATGGGCTGATCAAATGGGCCGAATCAATGGGTCGAATCAAATGGGCTGAATCAATGGGCCGAATCCAATGGGCCAAGTCGAATGGGATGAGTTGAATGGGCCGATCAAATGGGCCGAGTCAATGGGCCGAATCAAATGGGTCGATCAAATACACCATTCATCCATTGTTAGAGATCATTATAGAGCATAAAAAAATGAATCATATTTAAAGGATCATCTAGACCATACCACAAATTGCAGTGGTGATAATGATTTCCACAGTTAAATTTCTAGTGGGCCCACCATAGTATTTATTTTCCATCCAATCTGTGCATAAGGTCATAAAGACCTGGATATAGAGGGAAAATAAATATCATATTGGTCCAGAATCTCAAAGGGTTTTCAATGGTGGGCGTTCATCCCACTGTTCTCTGCAGTGTGGTCCACTTGATATTGGATCTGCTTTATTTTTAGTCTCAAGCCTGGAGACATGCTCGCCAAATGGATAGACGGTAGGGATACAACACATATATCATGGTGGGGCCGTATGCACGTCAGATGGATGGACGGCATGGTTTACATCACGATGGGTTTCACTCATAAAAATGGATGGACAACATGGCTCACATCACGGTGGGCTCCACCCATAAAAATGGATGGACGACATGGCTCACATCACGGTGGGCTTCACTCGTAAAATGGATGGACGAAATGGCTTACATCATGGTGGGCTCCACCCGTAAAATGGATGGATGACATGGTTGTCATGCTTGCTGCACCGTCCAGCAACTAGACGGTGCAGATATAGCCATACATCATGGTGTGGTCCACGTAGTGGCCCACCAATATAATCTTATATTATAATATATATATATTATATTATACACTTACAGTGGCAGGAGGCTGCCCATACTCCAGCGTCTCTGGACGGTGCATAAAACATGATAAAGGTGGGTCCCACATATCAGTGGCCCACCACAACATCCCTCTCTCATTATATATAATATATATTGTAACGCCCTGAATTTCGAGGGTCAAGCAAAGCTCAACTCCCGAGATCCAACACATCACTTATGCAACATAGATAATGATGTTTAAATGTTGTTTATATTTGTGCATTTAACATGAGTGGGATTATACTAAAACAACATATCATACTCCAGAGATAATGTAATTTAGCAAGCGGAAGACTGAAATATATGTATTGAGATAAGTTAGCGGTTATCTGCCTCCAGAGTATGATAATGTAACAGGGTTGAATACATACATGTATGATTCCAAAATTTATAAAATATCAAAGTGTAACTGTCCAACTAATCTATGTAACCCTATAATCCTGTCGAATCAGAACAAGGTCTACGAAGACCCGCCTGATAGCCGAACATAGGAGAATTCCTCCTCATCCATAAAGTCCATTTCAACTGCATAGACTCCGTCATTACCTGCATCTACAGCAGAGTCTGGTTGGTGTTTTAAAACACCATCCTAGGTGGGAATGAGTAGCTAATTCAGTGGAACTATAAAGTAAAGGTTAACATGTTATCAATTCAGTCAAGCAGTAATAATAAAGCAATACATCAAACAATCTTAGATACTCTTATTAATGCAGGGATGATATGTGGATATGATACATGCCCTCGCCTGTACTCCCTCAATGACTTCATCTCACGGCCGCGCATGGAAAGCTCCCTAAATGTGCGCTTCCTCGCCAAAGCATATGCAATGCGGTGCATGGTCGTGTTAACCAAGTAGTTAATTAGGCTTATTCGTACAACAAATTCGGGAAGTTAAGGTACCTTCCTTTATATCATTAACACAACGGGGATCCATCTAGGGTCGTCAATCCTAGTTAATCACATACGATAGGCAAGTTGTAGGGCATCACCCCTAATAAAAAGTAGTCGATAGGCAAATTTAAAAGTTTATACTTGAGGTCACTCCACCAACGCCCTACCAACTAGAGCACTATTTTCGAAGGGGGTCTGGATCAGACGGTTCACCCCAACCCATGCTGGGACTGCAGCCAGGCTGTGCCGGTGTAGGTCGACAGCTCAAATACAGTATCACATACCACCGTATTAGGCTCACGAGTTTAGGTTGCTCACTGGTCACTACAGGGAGGCTCGTCACCCCAGCGTAGGCCGACAGCTCGACCACGGTGTCCCATACCACCATGCCTGGCTCATGAGTCTTAGCGGATCGTGGTACCATGGTTGAAACAGACTTTACATTGGTAAGGGGTACCTTAGATTCAGGCAGTAGTGTCCATACATGGTGAACTTCCAATAGGCCAATCAGTTTGTTAGGAAAGTACAATTTGTACGGGCACAGGCTGATTTAATCAACATGGAGTGTATAAGCACCCTGTGTGGCCTAACCATTGTCGACAACTTTGTGCAACCCAGATCATCGGGTTTTTCCAAATGTGGCGTGACTAATTCAGCCACCTGAATAAGAAAAGTTACCGATTGCCTGAGCTACGCGGTAGCCCCAATCTTACTCAGATGCAGCAAATAAATACATGTGATAAGCATATCAACATTTGACAAACAATCCAAGTAAATACTTCATTTGAGCATTTTATCAAACACCTTGAACATGGTAACAAACACTTGCATTTTATCCATAAGTTTCGTAGAGGCAAATATGATTACATGAAATAAATTATACGTACATACAAGGTAATGAAAAATACTATCTTAATACTCGTAACAAGTACAAATCATCAACAATTTCTCATTCAAACAATTTAACAAACACTTAGACTACACTATACCAAATACATAGACTAGGTTATTTATGACATGAACCATAACAATTTCCTACACAACATAGGCTATAACGCATACAACAAACATGGATCTTAGATTAGAAATCATATCAAGCACAAATCATAATTTCAAGTTCATTTAAACATTTCAACAAACACCTGAAATGCATCTTTTATCTAACACAGTTCATACATGTATATTATACAGGAATCGGCGTATCTAAAACAATATGGCAGCAATCAAGTCGAACATAAATCATTAGCTGACATTGAAAGCATTGAAAACCATAACCTAAACGTTTATAGTATGCACCTTTCGTCGGTACGCCCGTTACGAACTCGGTTCGTACACTACGACTCCGTCTACAGCACAACGATTACCTAAATCATGAAATAAGTTAGCTATTTCATCGTTTCCTCTATTTGGATTCCTAAAACAATATTAGGGTTAGGATTTCTTACCCAAATTAAAGCTAGAATCGACGGTGTAGCGATGATTGGTTGGTGATTTGATACGTGGAGTAGTGGGAGTGAATCCAGGCAACGATCTACTGATCTCACTCTCTTCTCCTCACTCATTCCTCTTCTTTTCTCTCTTCTCTCTCCTAGAGTTAGAGAAATTCGTATGGAATTAGAGAGGGGTTACATGGCCCCAGGGCCATGGTATACTTAGGTTATAGCTAAAGGGTGTCCATTTCGGCCAAACGGGACCCCTAGGAAGGTCCATTTCTCACCCAAGTCATGGAGCAAGTTCCCTAACAATGGATCTATGCCGGAACTGTGTTTATGGTGCGATTTGACAAACTGATTGGCCGAGAAAGACCTATATCAGATCAACGGTCGTCGTTACTCGATCAGGACCACAAGCATACCGATATGTGTAGGGAAATTTCCCTGATCCATGAGTAAATTTTGGTCAGAAACTAATGGTCTGAAGTCTTCAATTTCTCTTGCAAGAGAACCGCCCAATTTACTTAAGTTTGAGTTAATTTTCTAAAGATATTCGCGTTTCTCACACACTTTACTCAGGGCTCTAGTTGTGCATTTCTGGATACTACTCGGGCTCAATTCCTACGATGGTTGTTAAGCCCAATAAGGTGGTCATAACCTTATAGTTTCGCGGTAATCGGACTTTCAACGCGTGGTCCAGTCCGATACGGAGTTTCAATGCGCTCCCGAGAGCAATTGGGTTTTGAGATTGCTCCTATGTTTTTAAGTAATGTTGAGCTAGCGATTCTAATGGTTTTGGGTCTTGTAGTTCGTATAGATAGTGGTTTAAGCTACTCCATCAATTAAATCAGTTTAATACTTAATTAAACTTCGCCTAAATTCTAAAGAATTCGGTCCTTAGTAATTTCTTCCTGAGGTGGTACTCGGGTCTTTGTACGGATTTTTCTGAGACGTTACATATATACATATATATAATATAATATGATATAATATAATATAATATGATAATATATATTATAAAATATTATAATCATAATTAAATGTCCACCGTCCAGACCTCTGGACGGTGGGATACAAAATACTTTCATCAAGGTGGGTCCCATGTAGGGCCCACCATATATCATTATATGTATATATAGTAAATATATATTATAATATTTATATTTATATTTAAAAAAATACATGCATCAACACTCCAGCGTCCAGGTCTTATTGGACAGTCTGGACAACACACTTCCAGTGGCTCTGGCCCACTGGTCTAGATGGCTTGGATGTACTATCACGTACATCGGATCAGAGTGGGGTCTACGGCAGCGTGGCCCATCGTCAAGCTGATATTTGTGTGTTTCTTCATCCGGGCCTGTCCAGATGGACGAGCAGCAATCCCGTCCACTGGACAGTCCATCGAGGTGGGTCCAATGCATGGACAGCATAGATATGATACATACTTCATGGTGGGGTCCATTCAGATGGGTCACACGGTTTCATCATCACCACAAGAAAAAAATGAAGAGTAGAGGGAGAGAGAGACGAGATGGAGGGCCCCCGCCACTATGGGCTCCTCTAGATTACAACACATACATCAAAGTGGGTCCCATCACAAGTGGGCCATTAAATTAAAAATCAACGGTGGATCACCCACCTATTGCACTCCTCCTTTAGCTCCTTAGGCTCCTATGCTCCTTCTCTTCAATTTTAATAGAGGTAAATGATGAATGAATGGTGGAGATGGGAGATGAGAGGGTAGGAAAATGGGCCACTCTTGGATTTGGGAGAGAGCTTGGACGCTGGAATTTTTGTTGCTTGGGAATGGGTTTGAGAAATGAGAGAGAGAGAGGGGGGGGGGGGGTTGTAAGGAGCAAGAGAGGGATGGGTGATGGAGTGATGGGTGAGGTGAGTGATGGGTGTGTAAGAGCTTTGTTGACTTTTGGGGTAGTTAGTGTAAGAAGGGTATAGGTTGTGTAAAGGATTGTTGACTTATGGGGTTGCTTGGGGATGGGGCGTGAGGTGATGTGTACTTGACATGTACTTGACCCTTGATGGGATTGATTAATTGATTGATGTGATATTAGGTAGAGATTCTCTTGGGTTTTACAATGCGCGGTATTTTCCTTGAACTGAATGCGAGCCCACATCTCCTGGCCCGGGTATCGTCTCGACACGCGAGACACGGCGTCGGAAACGCAGCGATGACACGGTCGCAAGGGTACAAGTTTCGAGTCGAGCCTACTCTAATATATGGGACACAACTCAGGATCACGTGCAAATGCTAATAACAGATCACAGGTCACCAAAATTCGATCGGGGGGCCGCGGAAGCTTATGGAATAGTACGGGCTAAGATACGTGCCTCATAGAACTTAAGCCTAACAAAAGTATAAAAACCCATATAAGTTTGTCTTTTGAAAACACCTAAGTCTAAGATCTTTATAGTGTCTGTTATACCTGAGAAGACTGAACACTGAAGTTCTTCTTCTTGATTCTTCAGTAGAACATGTAGTTGAAGATGGAGCTTGATCTTCTACTAAAAGTGTAGTAGAACTTGAAGTCATTTAAGCTTGAACTTTCCATCTTGATCTGCTTCATGACTTGTACTTCAGTAAGGTCTCCATAGTAGATGTTGAACTTGCTTAACTTGAGACTTGAACTTTCCATCTTGATCCACCTTAGACGGACTACCTCATAAGATGTTTTGTTTCAACGAAATTTGGCAAACAAAGATGTCCTTTATACAATATAGCACTTACAATCTCCCCCTTTGTCAAATTCGTGACAAAACACTCAGTACAACAATTACAATAATATCTTGAATTCAATGTTATAGTAGAAAGTGCAGGCGTAGGCATTAATGAATGTGCAATGAATTTGCTGCTACTCCCCCTCAATGTGAGCTTCTCCCTGCTTTAATCCCCTGTATTATAACATATACCATTCCAATGCACAACTCCAACAACCATATAACATTTTCCATTTAGTCATCATTCTACTCAATCAAATTAAATATCATCATTCATTCATCATTCACATTCATATTCTACTTGTAAATCAGTAAATTCTCTCCCCCCTTTTGTCACAACTTAACAAAGGAAAGAACATGAATGTGAACATAATGAAACCATAACTGAATAGGAACTAGAAAATGCATATAATTATGTCCAGGAAAGGAGTTACCAAAGTTATTAAGAAGCATAAAGAAAGCATACTTAAACAGTTAACAAGCCAAGCACACACATAGTTAAAGTTTATACAACTCAACATGAAAGAAAATTAAGCTAATCGGATCTAGAGGAGGATGGAAGAGGTATGGAAGGATCAATCTGGTGAAGTCCTTTGGTAATGCGATGAAAATATTTTTCACATATACTTCACGGAAGCTTTGTGACTTTCAACCAGAGTATCCTGTGATACCTTTAACTCAACAACTTTCTCTTCCAATGACTAAAGTCGATCATCAACCTGGGAAGGCTGATAGTCAGGATCAGCTGCATCATCCGATTCAAGTTCAGCAAAAATGTCATCCATAGACATGTCTTCAGGTAAATGTGCGTCCTCTTCTTCTACTTCTTCATCCTCATCTCTCTAGCTAGGTAGGTAATCCAGATTCATCTTATGAATATCCGTATTATCAAATGGGAGGACTGCCTCTAGTGCTTCAGTATGAGGAATGACAACATTGCAATGAATAGCAAGGCTTGTCATGAGATAAGCAAAAGAGACATACCCATGGCCAGGATGGATACGAAATTGGATAATTAAGTAACATATTAATGAGGTAAGACAAATAGGAATCCCAGACATAACCTCATGTAGAACACGAGACATGAATGTCATGCCCCAAACCCAGAAATTGGGCTCACAAAATTCCCAATTGCCGAATCCAGTGCCGACAGCCTCCATAGTACCCCATTTTTGGCTCCCAGCGCCCATACATCAGGTTCCGATCCTGGGATCCTATAAGGAGGATTTTCCAATGTACATTTGTCTCATAAGAAGCATAACCACAAGTATACCCAAATCACAAAGGCAACATCATCATCACATATCCACTAATATAAACATTCAAATATAGTGCTGAAAGGGAAATACATATGTCAAAGTCAAAGCTCCAGAAGACCATTGCACGCTCCAAGCTTCATGCTGCTGTAACCTAACATCACCTAGATGCATCTATTGTGCATAAGCTTATAGAAAGCTTAGAGGGTGGTGTAAGTGTGTGCACAAGGTAAGTGTCAAGCATATAAATATCAAAGTAAGAGGAAACACTGCAAGTTTATAAATCATTCAATATCAGAATATGCAATGCGGATCGACTATGCAAATGCAGAATCATAGAGAGCTAAATATCAAATGCCGATGACGCAATGCAATATGCAAATCTTGAAGAGCCATGAATACCATCAACGTCATCTAGGCCATACATCAAAACTGCGCGTATCGCGCGATCAAGCGTGGATAACTCCGTCTCACAAGGAGTCTCATAAACATCTCGGCTCAATGGCATATGCTTTATTCAATCATCCATGACATGCATACGAATGATGGGGTCCACAGAAGAATGGCGGATCTAGTCCAAATATCAAGATAGGCTCACTGATTTAAAATGTGTCACGATAGTTAAGGAAAAATTCAACTTATAGCCACCACAACATCGGACGATGCTTCCGATGTGAGATAAAGTTCTATCTTCATTGTGTGCACAGTTGCCTGCCAATCACTGGTAGCTCGCTCAGGTCCTCATGCCCCGCCCACTCAGTGTCCGCTCACGTACGCCCGCCCACATGTGATCATAGTAATGGAGGTCCCAATATCCCCCAGCGAGGGCAGATCTGAGTCTAAGTGCAATAAGTGGGCTTCCTTACCCTCTCTATCGTGCAATAAACTGGACTTCCTTATGGGGCCCAATATATACATAAGGTGGGCTTCCAAGGTGTAGGTATCATGATGCAATGCTGTCACATACTCATAATCGATATCAATAATTGACCTCGATGATCGGAGTATACAATTGGCCTTGACAATCAAAATAGTCCTCGACAATTGGAATCGGAATCAACCTAGATAATCAGAATCGGCCTCGACAATCGGAATCGGTGAGAATAGGCCTAACAAGGTCTAAGGGAAGGTCACAATGTGGACATTCAACCATCATTGCCCATCAATGTGGACATTTAACCAACATTGCTCCCAAGAAGTGGCCCACATAGGGCCAAACATATAGTGAGCCCATGGCCTCACACAAGGGCCTAATATACATCGCCATGAGCCACACTCTTGTGCCTCAAATACATCACAATGGGTCACATGCATGGGCCTCAATTATATCACAATGGGCCTCATCATATGGGCCAGAAATACATCACAATGGGCCTCATCATATGGGCCAGAAATACATCACAATGGGCCTTACCAAATGGGCTGAAAATACATCACAATGGGCCTTGCCAAATGGGCCAAAATATAACCACAAATACATCACAATGGGCCTCATCATATGGGCCAGAAATACATAACAATGGGCCTTACCAAATGGGCTGGAAATATATCACAATGGGCCTTACCAAATGGGCCGGAAATACACCACAATGGGCCGCGTCCCACGGGCCTCGAATACATCACAATGGGTTGCACCACCTAGGCCTTATGTACATCAAATGGGTTGCATCAACGGGCCACAAATTCATCAAATCGGGCCGTAATACAACACATCATCAAGGTAAGCCCTTGGACGATGTGAATATAGAATATGTACACCAAGGTGGGCCCTATCACATAGGCCTAATATGCATCACGATGGGCCGCATCAAATCAACTCATACCATAACGTTATTTTCTATCCAATTTGATTATAAGGTCACATAGACCTGAATTAGAGGGGAAAAAAATTTCACATTGATCCAGAACTTCTGCATTCCCAAAAGGGTTTCAATGGTAGGTGTTCAATGCTCCACAGTTTCTACAGTGTGGTCCACCTGATAGATCTGCCTCATTTTTAGTCTCAGGCCATAAGACGAGCTGACCGCTTGGATGGACGGTTTGGATGTAACACATACATCATGGGAGGGCCCACCGTCTGGACGGTGTGGATAAAACATATACATTACGGTGGTACCCACTATCCAGATGGATGGTGAGGATAAAACATATACATCACAGTGGTCCCCACCATCCACGTATTGGACGGTGGGATTCAACGCACATCACAGAGGTCCCCACCGTCTAGATAGACGGTGGGATGAAACACATACCGTGGTGGGACCCTCAAAGCCTGGTGACGTCATGGCTGGCCCACTGTCCAGATGATGGACAGTCTGGATAGACAACATATACATTAAGGTGGGTTCCACGTGGGGGCCCATCAGATATAATATATAAATACATACACCTGCTGTGTGGATGGTGGGGCCAGATACTTGCTGACGTCAGCAGCAGCTGTTGATGTAGCAAAACAGATGCACGACGTGGATGAAATCCACATCACAGTGGGTCACGTCCAGACGGACGGACGGTTGATACAACACATTCATCATGGTGGGGCCACATACCTGCTAACGTCGGGTAGTAGTGGGCCCCGCCATTCCAAACAGACAGACGATTTGGATATACAATAAATACATCTAGGTGGGTCACAAAACATGTGGACGGCGTGGATCCACACGTTCATCAGTTGGGCCGCAATAGGAAAGAGAGAGAAATAAAGAAGAAGAGATAGATTGGTGAGAAGGGGAGGGACCCCACTACTATGGGCATTCCCTAAACAATGCATACATCAAGATGGGTCCCACTACATGTGGGCCCTCAAATCATCAAAGATCGAGATGATGAACACCCACTATTTGCTTCTTCTTGGCTCCATGAAATCCCAAACACCTTGGCTCTATCTTTGATGGAGGATGATGAGATTTGGACGGTTAGATGGTGGAGATGAGTGGTAGGAAGTGGGCCACATCTAGCTCACCCTCATGGAGCTTGGATGTTGGACTCTCATGGGGTTGCTTGGGAGTAATGAGGGAGAGATGAGAGAGAGAGAGAGAGAGTGTGTTGTAAGAGAAGTGATGGAGAGAGGGATGGTGAGTGGTGGGGTGTGATGGGTGAGTGAGTGATTAGTGTACTTTGTTGTAAGAGAAAGTTAACTTTGGGGAGGGTGGTTGTACTTGGGGATGGGTGTGAGTGATGGGAGTAATGTGTACTTGATTGATGGGATTGATGTGACATGTTCTCTTGGGTTTTGCAAAGCTCGGTGTTTTTCTCGAACTGAACGTGGGCCCACATCTCCTGGTCCAGGTATCGGACCGGCAAGCGAGACACGACATCGGAACCGCGGCGATGGCGTGGTAGCAAGGGTATAAGTTTCGAGTCGAGCCGACTCTGATATACGGGACACGATTCAAGATCACGTACAAACACCGATTACAGATCGCGAGTTGCCAGAATTCGACCGGGAGGATCGTGGAAGCCTTCCTAACGGTACCGGATAGGATACAGGTCTCACAGCTCTCCCCACCTAAAAAAATTTCATCCTCGAAATTTATAAAATAGACAAGGGAAGAGGAAACATTATCAAGTATATATGTCAAGGCTTAATCAATCTACAAAAAGATGAAGATATCGCTCTCTAATCTCAACCTCACCCTCCCAAGATGCATCATCAACACTATGGTGATCTTATTGAACCTCGGATTCCAAATCAGAAACGATCGAAACTGGAATACTATGCAGCCTCATAATCTCAACGGTAGGGAGCTATGTCAGAAAATCTCTAAGTTATTTGAACTCGGGTATCTAACCATTCTAAGTTCTCAACAATCATAGAGTGCAGGGTAACTATCAGCAGATATGTGATGTTATCTTCAGGTATTCCCAAGTTATGCTCTGATACCATCTTCTCTCATGCCCCAAACCTGGAAATCGAGCTTACAAAATTCCCGATTGCCGAATTTGATGCCGACAGCCTCCGTAGAACCCCATTCTCAGCTCCCAGTGCCCATATGCTAGGTTCCAATCCTGGGATCCTACAAGGAGAATTTTCCAACTCACATTTGTCTCATAAGAAGCATAACCACAAGTATACCCAAATCACAAAGGCAACATCATCATCACATATCCACTATTATAGACATTTGAATATAGTGCTGAAAGGGAAATACATATGTCAAAATATATGAGGGTGGTGCAACTTAACATCACCTGCAAGCATCTATGATGTATAAGCTTATAGAAAGCTTAGAGGGTGGTGCAAGTGTGTGCACAAGGTAAGTGTCAAGCATATAAATATATGAGTAAGCGGAAATACTGCAAGTCTATAAATCATTCAATATCAAAATATCCAATGCGGATCGACTATGCAAATGCTGAATCATAGAGAGTTAAATATCAGATATCGATGATGCAATGCAATAAACAAATCCTGAAGAGCCACGAATACCATCATCCTCATCTAGGCCATACATCAAACCTGCGCGTATCGCGCGATCATGTGGGGATAACTCCGTCTCACAAGGAGTCCCATAAACATCTCGGCCCAATGGCATATGCTTTAATCAATCATCCATAACATGCATACGAATGATGGGGTCCACAAAAGGATGGCAGATCTAGTCCAAATATCGAGATAGGCTCACTAATTTAAAACGCGTCACAATGGTTAAGGAAATAATCTAACTTATAGCTACCACAACATCGGACGATGCTTTCGATGTGGGACAAAGCTTTGCCTTCACTATGTGCACAGTAGCCTGCCAATCACTAGTAACTCGCTCAGGTCCTCATGCCCTGCCAGCTCAGTGTCCGCCCACGTACGCCCACCCACATGTGATCATAGTGATGGATCGTCACAATATCCCGACGCTCAGATTCATACATTCTATCAGTAATGATAGACATGGGTATGCCTTCATCATTAGCATTAATATCCATTAACCCAAAAATAAGATGCCGATAAACAGGGAATGTCCCTTCTCTAAAATTAATAGAGAATGTCAGATTATCTAGGGATAGTTCACCTATTGAGGCATACATCCCTTGTGCTATAGAGTGGTGTGTCCTTTCGTCCCAATTAAGAATATTTTCCCAACCAACTGTAGTAAGGATAGGTAAGAGCTGGAATGGAGCAATGTGATCTACGTTCACCGTCCTTTTTTATAATAATTTTTCGATTGCGGAGATCCCTAACATGCTCCGAATCTTCTTCGGGAGATCATAGGGTTCTCACCCTAACTGGAATCGAGCTGGAGGAGGAGCCACTAGGGCCCTTGCGAGTAGTCTTCCTCTTAGTGCGATGCTCCATTTAGTGATTACAATAGAGATTATTATAAATGATAGATGGGTTTAGAAATGATCAGATTTTTTGCACAAAACCCACTATAGAAAGGGTGTGAAACTCAAAATAAATCACAAAGGAAAGATTAACTAGCAAATATGAACCCAAATCTAGAAGGAAATATGAAATAAACCACTTACAATGAAGAAATGGAGATGGGTTCGACAAGTGGAGCCACGACTAGTCGAGGAAGAAAGGAAAATGGGGTGAAAATTGTGTTTTTCCCTCTTTTAATGAGCAAACCCGCGATCCTTGACCGGTTGAGTATGGTCCTCGAACCAAATCTCTTTTTTTTTTAAAAATATTTTTAAATATTTTGCATTTTTAAGAATTATAAATATATTAACAATAAAAAAAATGGATAAACAACATGATTTAATTAATTAGAAGTATACATACCAATATCATGTTTTAATTTGTAATATCTATTCCTGTCAAGCGGTTTGGTCATAATGTCGACAAGCTGCTTTTCAATCTGGATATATTCTAATGAAATGCTTTTGTCCTCAACTAATTCTCGAATATAATGATATCAAATGTCAATATGTTTCATATGAGAATGTTGAATAGGATTCTTTGACATATTGATTGCGCTTGAGTTATCACAATATAGTATCATTGTATCTTACGCAATCACTTAATCAGGTAACATCATTTTCATCTAGAACAGCTGGGTGCTAGTATTACCAGCTGCGATGTATTCAGCTTCAGCTGTTAAGAGTGATACAAAATTTTGTTTCTTGCTAAGCCAGGAAACTAAACAATTCCCAATGTAGAAACATCCACCACCGGTAGATTTTTTATTGTCAATGTTTCCTGCCCAATCTGCATCGATATATCCAGCAAGTTGTACAGTTGTATCATGCGGATACCATAGATCGAAATTAGTAGTACTTGCGACATATCTGATTATGCATTTAACAACAATTAGATATGATTCCTTAGGATCAGACTGATATCTACCACAGATTCCAACACTAAAAGCAATATCTGGTCTACTAACAGTTAAGTATAAAAAACTACCAATCATGCTTCGATATAAACATAAGTCTATATTTTTACATGTTTCATCCTTAGAGAGTTTGAGAGTTGTACTCATAGGATTATCAAACTCTTTACCGTTCTCAAATCCAAATTTCTTTATCAAATTTAAAGCATATTTGGTTTGAAAAATGAAAATACCCTCTTCCTTTTGTTTTACTTGTAATCCAAGAAAGTAATTTAATTCCCTGACTATATTCATTTCAAACTTGGATTTCATAAGATCTGCAAACTCAATGGACAAGTTAGTGCTTGTAGATCCGTAAATAATATCAATAACGTAGATCTGTAGAATCAATATATGTTCATTATATTTTTCGACAAATAATGTTTTTTCAACGCCTCTCATGATAAAGTTATGACTTAGTAAGAATTTAGTTAACTTTTCATACCATGCCCTGGGAGCTTGTTTTAAACCATAAAGTGTCTTTTTAAGACAATATACGTGATCTAAAAATATAGGGTCTTCAAAACTGGTAGGTTGTTCAACATATACTTTTTCATGTAAATCACCATTTAAAAATGCACTTTTAACATCTATTTGATATATTTTGAATTTTTTATAACAAATAATTAAAATAAATAATCTAATGGATTCAAGGCGCACAACCGGTGCGAAGGTTTCATCATAGTCAATTCCTTCTATCTGAGTGTAGCGTTGTACAACCAGTCATGCCTTATTTCTAATGATATTTCCCATTTCATCAGAGTTGTTCTTAAAAATCCATTTGGTTCCTATTATATGTTTATCAGATGGTCTAGGAACCAAAAACCAAATATCATTTCAGACGAATTAATTTAACTCTTCCTGCATAGCCATTATCTAATTTTCATCGACAAGTGCTTCTTTTACATTACTCAGTTCAATTTGAGAACACTCCAAGAAATAGGACTTTTACCGACGAAAATGATTTTCGTTGGTAAAAGTTAATTTTTCCGACAAAATTTTAATTTCGTAGCTAAGTCCTTTTTACCGACAAAAATTTTCGTCGGCACTGGCTGTTTTGAATTTTTGAAAAAAAAATTGAAAAATTTACTTTTACCGACGAAATTTAATTTTCGTAGTTAAAAGTGTTTTTGCGAGTGGACATGAATCGTCGGCAAAAATCTTGGACGATGTAATTATCGACAAAATCTATCTTCGTTCGTAAATGTGTTTTTCCCGACGGACATAAACCGTCTCATAAATCCGGTACAATGTTAATACCAACGAAAACTACTTTCGTAGGTAAGTGTTTTTCCCAACGGACATAAAGCGTTGGCAAAAATCTGGTAGGATGTTAATATCGACGAACACCATCTTCGTCAGTAAAAGTGTATTTCCCGATGGATGTCAACCGTCGAAAAAAATCTGGTACAATGTTATTACCGACAAACACCACGTTCGTCGGTACATGTTCTTCCCGATGGACATGAACCATCAGCAAAAATTTGGTACGATGTTATTACTGACGAAAACTATCTTCGTCGGGAAGTGTTTCGGTAATATTGCATTTTATAATTAAAAAGTAATATTTAAATGATTTGTAATATCACATGAAAAAGAATATTGAGCAGTTTAAAAATTTTAACAATGTTTGAGAAAAATTTTGAAAACAAAATGATGCTTTTGAAGAAAAAAAATCGGCATTTTGAAATTATTGAGAAAAAAGTTTAAAATATGAGAATTTTTGAAAATTTGAAGATAAAATTCAGAATTTGTATTTAATTTTTTTTAAAAAAATAATTTATAATAAAAATGTTATTTTTGTTAAAATGTTTTAAAAAATATACATTTTGAAACAAAAAGTTATTTTTAAATGGAAATTGAAATTTATGTTTGAAAAAAAAAAATTACTAAATTATTAGGCACATCCACTAATTATACCTTTAACTGTTTTTGGACAATCTAATCAATCTAGATTGAAGAGTAAATAACTTCATATGTTTAAATCAAATTTCACTAAAATTGTTGATCAATCTTGTATGCCCAATATCTTTTTCATATGTAACCTGATTGGGACGAGTAACTAGTGAAATTGAGTATTGATCAGAAAAATAGAGTGAATGGACCAGACATGTAAAATGGGGCAAATATTTTGGTCAAAATTGTGACCCAACTTTATTGACCTCGTGGGAACCTAAGTGTTGATGTTAGTAAGTTTTGTGGGCCCCATCATAATGTGTGTCAAACATCAACACCGTGAATTTAATGTGTCCCCTTAAGGTTATGAGATATGTAAGAAATTATCCGTATACGAAACTCAGGTGGGCCATGCCATCTAAAACCATGTGAAGACATCCTAAAAAATATAAAAGAACTTGGTGGGGCCCACATGAGTTTTGGATGTGGTTGAAACTTGGTCTGACCCCTCATCCAAGTGGGACACACATAATGAGTGGGTTGGATATCTGAATCACATTTAGGCAGGCCTAAAATATGATTATGAATGTTTTAAGGAAACCTCTCTCTCCACTACATTTAGGGCTTGTTTGATTTTCCAATTCAAAGGAAAATGCAGTGTAACTGCATAATGATCATTTCCTTGTGCATTTACAACACTCTTCCCTGTATTTGATTTGACCGCTTACTTTTTGTACACAAAAATTGAAAAGGCTGCAAAATGCTTGTGGGCCCTACCGTGATGTATATCGCTTATCCACATTGTTCATCCATTATGCTAGATGAATTTATGGCATGAGCCAAAAAATGAGGCATATCCAAAGCTCTAGTGGACCACGCCACAAAAAAAAAGTTTTGTCGTTAAAAACTTCTTAGGGCCATTGTTTCTTTTGGTGTGGGCCACTTGAGTGTTGGATCTACATAATTTTTCAGCTCATGTCTCAAAATGTTGTGGTAAAACGGATGGATGGAACATTTATGTCATATATGTCATAGTGAGGTCCAAAAATTTCAACTAGCACTTTTGAATGGTTTTCCAAGGCAGGAATTTCCAAAATTTTCCAAACGGGTGAAAGGGTCATAATTACCCATTCACTCGGTATTTACACTTGCAATGAGAAATTAAATAGGCCCTTAGGTGAGTTACTCATTACCCTTACTAGAGTAAACTCTGTGGGGTCCACCGGTTTTTATTTATTTAATCCACTCCATTAATCTATGTTAATAGATAATTTGAGGTATAAAGAAGAAATAGAAAGCATATCAAAAACCCAAGTGGACCACACCACAGAAAATAGTGTGATTGAACATGTACCATTGAAAAATTCTTAGAGGCCATAGAAGTTTTAGATCAAGCTAATGTGTTTGTGTTTTCTCTTCATTCATATCTTTTTGATATTATGAACATGTTGGATGTCAAATAAAATTACTGTGGACCCATGGAAGGTATCAACAATTGAAATCATTATTCCACACTATTTTAAATGGCATGATCCACTTGACTTTCGGATTTACCAAAAATTCGGGATCAACCCACGCCATTCATCCATTTTTCGAGATCATTTTAGAGAATTTTCCAAAAAAATGAATCATATCCAAAGATTAAATGGACCACACCACAAATAAGGGGAACAAATTGCTACTCCCCCTGACACCATCCAATGACTGGTGGTTGGTGCTCTGCGGGCCCCACCAAGATGTATGTGTTTAATCCATGCCGTCCATCTATTTTTAAAGATCATCTTATGGCATGAGACAAAAAAGAGGCATATCCCAATATGAAATGGACCACATTACAGGAAACAGTGTTGAATGAGCGTCAACCATTTAAGCCATAAAAGTTTTGGATCGAGATGATTTTTGTTTTTCCCCTTCATCTAGGCCTGTACAACCTAATAAACAGACTGGATGTCAAATAAACAGTATAGTTGGTCTTACGACGATTTTAATGATGGATAACCAATCACTATTGTTTTCATGTGGTGTGGTCCACCTGAGATTTATATACCTCTAATTCCACCATGATGTATGTTTTATATCCACACTTTCCATTCACTTGGAGGGATCATTTTAGGGAAATATCCAAAGAACGATTTAAATCTAAAGCTCCAGTGGACCCCTGTCATCCCCAAACCCGGAGATCGGACTCACAGGAATCCCGATCGCCGAGTCTAGTGCCGACAGCCTCCGTAGTTCTCCATTTTCGGCTCCCAGTGCCCATATGCCAGATTTCGATCCTAGGATCCTACAAGGAGGATTTTTTTTTCTAACGTACATTTATCTCGTAAGAAGCATAACCACAAGTATATCCAAATCACAAAGGTAAGATCATCATCATATATCCACTAATATAATAATTTGAATACAATACTGAAAGGGATATACATATATGGAAAATCAAAGCTCCAGAGGTCTGTTGCATACTCCAAGCTCAACGCTGTTGCAACCTAACGCCACCTGCATGCATCTATCGTGCATAAGCTTATAGAAAGCTTAATGAGTGGTGAAAGTGTATGCACAAGGTAAGTGCCAAGTAAGCAATATCAGAGTAATCAGAGTAAGTGAAAATACTGACAAGTCTATAAACTATACAATATCGGAGTACGCAATATAGATCAGCTATACAAATGAGGAGTCATATAGGGCCAAATATCAGATGTCGAGGATACAATGCAATATGTAAATCATGTTGAGTTCGTCTAGGCCATATAAGTGCAGAAACATAACAACCCAAAATGCCACATGCCTGCGGATGTAATGCAATATGTGATGCAAATGAAATGACCAAGCTGGGGTGTGAAGTTGGGATGATAGTACGTAGTATCGCAGTCTACGGGGTCCACCACAAGGGACTTCTATCCAAACCAGTCTCATACCTAAATTTGGATAGTCAGACTCAATGCGGTAAACTCCTGATCTCAGGTTAGTCGCGCGCCCCAACCGAAATCCTAGCTATTACGAAGGCACACGTAACAAATAGTTACGCACCACCAGTCCAAGTGGATAGTGAATGAATGAATGAATGAATATGCAACTCCTGCTCAATAAGTCCACATATCAGTACAATTCTTCTCTGAGATCATCACCAGGGTTTAATACACTCTACATGCAAATCGCCGCCCATTGACGCGTAACCATGCAAGTGGAAGAGACCTCACTATCCGCCTGACCAGTATTCAGCCAATGTGTACCTGCCATGTCGATAGCGGACCCATTCACGAGCTGGTCAAACTCAGCTTAGCTATGCCCCCTACTCTCGGGCGGGTAAGGCCATTCCCCCTCCCAACTGACCAGGACACAGTGAGAGACGCGGCCTCCTGGTATCCGGCACTCGGGCGCTCACGTATCCACTCGGTATCGACATTGGGGAATCTCCTGGACTCGGAGGTTTAAGGATTTTCACCCAAGGCCATCTATGGCAGCCCGATGCTAGTAACAGATTTCCGGTGTCCCATCTGGCCATCCACGACATGACTGTGGAGGCTACGGCCCTGATGTCACTAGGGCATACAGTAATCACAACTCACAATGTAAGATGCATGAGTCATACGATCCAGCATGCATCAATCCTGCGCATACCGTGTGCTCATGTGAGATAACCTCCGCCTATCAGGGAGTCTGATAATAACCTGCCCAATGACATATGCAATGGTCAACCATATCTCATAACAAACATGCAAATGATGTGTATGGGCATTTATCATGATGCTATGTAGTCACATACTCATAATCGGTATCGATAACTGGCATCGACAATCGACCACGATAATGTGGACATTTAACCAACATTGCCTCCAAGGAATGGCCCACATAGAACCTAACATATAGTGGACTCATAGCCTCACATAAGGATCAAATATACAACACCATGGGCCTCGCTCAAAAGCTTAATACACATCACGATGGACCTTTCATATGGGCCGAACATACATCACAATGGGCTGCATCGCCTGGCCCTCAAATGCATCACAGTGGGCCTCATCACATAGGCCTCATATACATCTCATTGGGCCTTAAACACGGGCCGGATAGACATCACAATGGGCCTCGAATACGTGCTGCATATACATCACATTGGGCCTCAAACACAGGCCGAATACACATCACAATGGGCCTCGAATACAGGCCGCATATACATCACATTGGGCCTCGACAATCTGCCTCGACCATCAGAATCGGCAATCAATCATGACAATCGGGATTGATCGATAATCAATAATCGACCACAACAATTGGAATCGATCGATAATCGGCCTCGACAATCGGAATCAGCCTCAATAATCGGCCTCAACAATCAGAATTTGCCTCAATACTCAGCCTCGACAATCGGAATCGGCCTATACAATCAGCCTCGATAATCAGAATCGGCCTCGACAATCGGAATCAACCTATACAATCGGACTCGACAATCAGAATCGGTTTATACAACCAGCCTCGACAATCCAAATCAGCCTCGATACTCGGCCTCGACAATCAGAATTGGCTTATACAATCGGCCTCGACAATCAAAATTTGCCTCGATACGCGGCCTCAACAATCAGAATTGGTCTATACAATCGGCCTCGACAATCGTAATCGGCCTCGATACTCGACCTCGACAATCGGAATCGGCCTATACAATTGGTCTCGACAATCAGAATCAGCCTCGATACCGGGCCTCGACAATCGGAATCGGCCTATACAATTGGCCTCGACAATCGGAATTGGTTTATACAATCGGCCTCGACAATCAGAATCAGCCTATACAATCGGCCTCGACAATCAGAATTGGCCTCGATACTCGGCCTCAATAAGAATCAGTTTATACAATCGGCCTCAACAATAAGAATTGGCCTATACCATCGGCTCGACAATCGAAATCGGCCTCGATACTCAGCCTCGACAATCGAAATCGGCCTCGATACTCGTCCTCGACAATCGGAACCGGCCTATACAATTGACCTCGACAATCGAAATTGGCCTCGACAATCGAAATCGGCCTATACAATCGGCCTCTACAATAGGAATCGACGTCGATACTCGGCCTCGACAATCGGAATCGACCTATATAATCGGCCTCGACAATCGGAATTGGCAATCGGAATAGGCCTATACAATCGGAATCGACAATCGGAATTGGCCTATACAATCGGCCTCGACAATCGGAATCGGCCTATATAATTGGCCTCGACAATCAGAATCGGCCTCGATACTCAGCCTCGACAATCGGAATCGGCCTGTACAATCGGCCTCGACAATTGAAATTGGCCTCGATACTCGGCCTCTACAATCGGAATCAGCCTATATAATCGACCTCGACAATCAGAATCAGCCTCGATACTCGGCCTCGACAATCGGAATCGGCTTAGACAATCGAAATTGGTCTCGATACTCGGCCTTGATAATCAAAATTGGCCTATACAATTGTAACATCCCGAATTTTTGCCAACCTGGGATTAGACATCCTTAGGCATTGGGTCAATCTTAACACCTGATTAACTTTTCAAACGCTCAATTCAAAGCCTCAAATCCCGTCTTAAACCATTTTCTTCACAAATCCCACCCTTCACTACCTTGTGCTTTCAATTTTTCAAAGCACTTTCGCCCTAGACACTATCTTAAACTAGCTAAGTAGTAAGACTTGGATCACTTTATATACAAACTACAAAGGCCTAATTACCATCTCAACCAGAAAACAATTAGGATTAAATCCTTTAGGAATTTAACAAAGTTAACTAAGTGCAAACTCGATTAGCCATGAAATCCGTTGGGATCGCTTTAAATACGATCTGCAAGACCCAAAACTTGCAAAATCAGTGACTCTAGTTTTCCCTAAAGTCTAGAGCCAAACTCATTACCCGTCTGCTCTCGGGACTGAAACGAAACTTCGTATGAGGTCTAGATCGCACATCGGGAGTCCGATTAACACGAAGCTAAGGAACCAGGACCGCCCCACTGGGCTTGACAATCATCTCAAAAATCAGATGATTCCGATGTCCCACGGCCATTGTTTTCACTCCGGAGCGAGGGAGTGTGAAAAACACTATTCCCATCCAAATGAAAATATCTGGAATAGTGATCTGGCATCTTTTGGTTGCGTGTCAGTATTAAGCAACCTGACCGTCGAAATCAGACCAAATTACACCCTCGGATTAAGAAAAATTTCAGGAACATTTACATGTACTCAGAAATTCTGATCGTGGCCCACGGACCGTTGAACTGAAAGTGGTCCGCCACGTGCGATCTGGGAATCCGATCGAGCCGAAAACGTAATCCCACGTAGATCCGCAGAGGGTGAGCTTAAGTCTGACGTTTGGCTCAAAGAGGGCTACCAGAACACTCCTTTTGAGCTGGAAAAGTGACGAAATACCTATATTAGCAGTACCTTTGAACAGGAGTCTATTTCGGTGAGTTTTGAGGCTATATAAGGACCTTAAACCCTCTCCCATTTCAGCCATACGAATTTGGATTTGAGAGAGGGAAAAGAGAGAGAAAGTGAGGGAGAAGTGGGAGAAACTCCCTGCCGTCGTTCCCTGCCACCACAACGGGCTGCACCATCTCGTTCTCATCGCTTTTTCGGCGATCCTCCCCCCGTTTCTAGGTAAGAAACCCTAACCCTAACCTGTTTGGGGGATTTGATAGTTGTAGGTTATGAAATAGCTAACCTATTTCCTTCTCTAGGTCGCCTAGTTTGCCGTATACGGAAGCTTAGCGAACCTATCAACTCCGTTACGATTCTACGACAAAGGTGAGGACTTTAAGCGTATAAGTTACGTTTTCCCAACGCTTTCAATGTCAGATAATGATAGATTCATGATCTGCATGCAAATGCACATGTACAAAGTGCTTTCCGTTTCCTGTTTCGATTAGCGATAAAGAATATGGATTTTCACACATACTCTAGATATACGTAGAAATACCGTATACGTATTTTTCTTGGGAAATGTTTGACATGTTTATTTAATGTTTGATTATATCATGTGTGGATAAAATGCTAGTTTGGCGAAAGGGATCGCAAAAATACATGTTCATGTGTAAATGTCATGTATGTTGAAATTGCGCATTCTAGAAATTCCGCATACGTGCGGATTTTGGAAATGTAATTGTCATGATTAATTGTGTATGAATACGGTATACCGCGGATAAAATAACCGCTTAGCGAAAGAAATAGCCCTAATACATGTTTGCTAACATACACTATGTATGTTGGAATAGTGTATTCTAAGTGTTTGTGAAAATGGCTGAATGAGTATAGAATTCTCATTCGTGCTCGCCATGACTAATTGTCATGGATTCATGATGATGTATTGGCGATACCCCCCTTTGACGAAAGGATTTGCCCTAAGTCACGCCACGGCCAAATACACTATATATGCTAAAATGTGTGGCCCAAGTGTTTGTGGAAATGACTGAATGAATATGAACTCGGATTCCTGCTTGCCATGACTATCCGTCGTGGTGTACGCGTGTTATGATTGGGGCAACTCCCTAGTGAAAGGATTTGGCCTAATGCCTATGTGATCGACATATGTCGTGTATGTTGATGTATGTTTGTTTAAGTGTTTCTTGAAATGTCTGAATGAGTAGTAGTTAGCAATTGTAAAGTATAAGGGTGTTGAGATATGATTCCTCAACCTCTTTTAACTATGTGTATGATCTCCTTTGATAGTTGTGTGATTAGAATTGAACATGTACAAACTCATGCTTGTGTTGTGATTCATACATGCTCAACTGCTTTATGATTTTAACTATGTAATGGGTGATGGGGGCGGAGCAACGAGTGCGTGCACAGCCCTGGCAGCCCTAAACGGATAATACCAGACTGATTGTATGATTTGAATCCTGATCCATTACTGCTTTATATCTCTGTAATTGATTGTGTTTGGGGCTATGATTATAGTCCAGGCATCGGTAACGAGATTGAACTCGTGGCTGAGATTCATTTGCACTACAAGAAAAATGGGCAAAGGCTACGGACTAGATCCGTAGCAAAAGCCCTTTTGCTACGGATCTGGTCCGTGGCACGTCCGTCGCAATTGGTGGGGTAGCTAAAGGTCTAGCTACGGACAATATCCGTAGCAATAGATACAATTAGCTACGGATTGTGTCCGTAGCAATAGATACATTTAGCTACGGATATGATCCGTAGCAATAGATACAATTAGCTACCGATTTTATCCGTAGCAATATACACAATTCGCTACGGATATTCTCCGTAGCTATAGATAGAAATAGCTACGGATTATATCCGTAGCTATAGACAGAAATAGCTACGGATATAATCCGTAGCAATAGATACCAATATTTACGATATTTGCAGCACTACATACCAATAACTACGGATATAGTCCGTAGCTATAGATACCATCTACAGATTATATCCGTAGCTATAGATAGTATTTGCTACCCCCGCTACGAATTATATTTCGTAGCTATTTTTCCGTTTTCATTGCAAGAACCTGCTATGATTGATAACTCATTTAAGCTTAATGCAATTAAAAAAAAAAAATGATGCATTTGTTACAATAGCAATCAAATCTATAATGCATCCTACATTCACACTTCTAAATAAATAATACTTCACTTTACTCAACCTATCATAAGAATTACAACTAAGGCGTGCCCTCATGCATTAAATAATGCTCGCGCTTTTACAGAATTTTCTTTCTTCAGACGGTCAAGTTCAACAACATAGAAGATACATCTTCTTCTTTCCTTGAAACTGCATAAGTAACTTCTAGACTTCGACACAATATCACTTTCAAGTTTCAAAACCCTTCCCTTGAGAAAATGAATTTCATCATCCACTAACTTCTTTAGCTTGTCAGCCTGTATAAAACAACAATTGTAGACACAATCAAACAAGCATGCCTTCGTACACATCTCAAAAGGAAGAAAGACCAAAAAAAAAAAAAAAAAGAGCTGGAAAAAAACAATTATATAAAGAATCAAAAATGTACCTACAAATCTTCTAAACTATAGCAAAATCCATAGGTTAGGTTATCGGTTATAAGTTTAGGTTATAAGTTATAGGTTAAGGTTTAGTTTATAGGTTTAGGAAATCGGGTTTCGGTTTCAGGATCGGGTTTAGGTTTGGGTTTTCAAGTTTAGGTTTAGGTTTAGGTTAGGGAGTTGAGATTAAGATTAGGTGTAGGTTTAGGTTTAGGAATTTGAGAATACATTTAGGTTAAGGTTTAGGAATTGAGAATAGGTTAAGGTATAGGTTTAGGAAATCGGGTTCGTGTTCAGATCGGGTTTAGGTTTGGGTTTTCAAGTTTAGGTTTAGGTTTAGGTTAGGTTTAGGTTAGAGAGTTGAGATTAGGATTAGGTGTAGGTTTAGATTTAGGGATTTGAGAATACTTTAGGTTAAGGTTTAGGAAATGAGAATAGGTTAAGGTTTAGGTTTAGGAAATCGGATTCGGGTTCGGGATCGGGTTTAGGTTTGGGTTTTTAAGTTTAGGTTTAGGTTTAGGTTAGGAGTTGAGATTAGGATTAGGTGTAGGTTTAGGTTTAGGGATTTGAGAATACATTTAAGTTAAGGTTTAGGTTAAAGGTTTTGGTTTAGGTTAAGGTTATATTTTTGGTCTAGGTTTAGGTTTAAGTTTTAGGTTTAGTTTATAGATTTAGGGAATTGAGAATAGTTTAAGGTTTAGGTTTAGAAATCGGGTTCGGGTGGGATCGGCTTTAGGTTTGGGTTTTCAAGTTTAGGATCCGGTTTAGGTTAGGGAGTTGAGATTAGGATTAGGTGTAGGTTTAGGTTTACTGATTTGAGAATACATTTAGGTTAAGGTTTTGGTTTAAGTTAAGGTTATAGGTTTTGGTTTAGGTTTAGGTTATAGATTTAGGGAATTGAGAATAGTTTAAGGTTTAGGTTTAGGAAATCGGGTTCGGGTTCGGGATCGACTTTAGGTTTGGGTTTTCAAGTTTAGGATCCGGTAGGTTAGGAGTTGAGATTAGGATTAGGTGTAGGTTTAGGTTTAGGGATTTGAGAATACATTTAGGTTAAGGTTTAGGTTATAGGTTTTGGTTTAAGTTAAGTTTATAGGTTAGCTTTAGGTTTGGGTTTTGGTTATAGGTTTTGGTTTAAGTTAAGTTTATAGGTTAGCTTTAGGTTTGGGTTTTCAAGTTTAGGATTCGGTTTAGGTTAGGGAGTTGAGATTAGGATTAGGTATAGGTTTAGGTTTATGGATTTGAGAATACATTTAGGTTGGTTTAGGTTATAGGTTTTGGTTTAAGTTAAGGTTATAGTTGTTTGGTTTAGGTTTAGGTTATAGATTTAGGGAATTGAGAATAGTTTAAGGTTTAGGTTTAGGAAATCGGGTTCGGGTTCGGGATCGGCTTTAGGTTTGGGTTTTCAAGTTTAGGATCCGTTTAGGTAGGGAGTTGAGATTAGGATTAGGTGTAGGTTTAGGTTAGGGATTTGGAATACATTTAGGTTAAGGTTTAGGTTATAGGTTTTGATTTAAGTTAAGGTTATAGGTTTTGGTTTAGATTTAGGTTATAGATTTAGAGAATTGAGAATAGTTTAAGGTTTAGGTTTAGGAAATCAGGTTCAGGTTCGAGATCGGCTTTAGGTTTGGGTTTTCAAGTTTAGGATCCAGTTTAGGTTAGGGAGTTGAGATTAGGATTAGGTGTAGGTTTAGGTTAAGGGATTTGATAATACATTTAGGTTAAGGTTTAGGTTATAGGTTTTGGTTTAAGTTAAGGTTATAGGTTTTGGTTTAGGTTTAGGTTATAGATTTAGGAAATTGAGAATAGTTTAAGGTTTAGGTTTAGGAAATCGGGTTCGGGTTCGGGATTGGCTTTAGGTTTGGTTTTCAAGTTTAGGATCCGGTTTAGTTTAGGGAGTTGAGATTAGGATTAGGTGTAGGTTTAGGTTTAGGGATTTGAGAATACATTTGGTTAAGGTTTAGGTTATAGGTTTTGGTTAAGTTAGGTTATAGGTTTTTGTTTAAGTTTAGGTTATAGATTTAGGGAATTGAGAATAGTTTAAGGTTTAGGTTTAGGAAATCGGGTTCGGGTTCGGGATCGGCTTTAGGTTTGGGTTTTCAAGTTTAGGTTTAGGTTAAGGGTGAGGTCCCTGCAAATATAGATATAAAAATGGCCTGTCCAAATGGCCAGGCCCTTCCAATGCTGTCCATAGGAAATGGACGGCTTCATCATGGTCATAACAGCGGTTCCCACCTTCCAGGGACCCCCCGCTCATCCGGATAGCTCCGACGCACATCCGGGTCTGCTCCATTAATTTCGAACAAATACATAAACACGCCTGTCCAAATGGCCAGGCCCCTCCAATGTTGTCCATAGGAATGGACAGCTTTATCATGGTCATAACAGCGGTTCCCACCTTTCAGGGACCCCCACTCATCCGGATAGTTCCGACGCACATCCGGGTCTGCTCCATTAATTTCGAACAAATACATAAACACGGCCTGTCCTAATGGTCAGGCCCCTCCAATGTTGTCCATAGGAAATGGACAGCTTCATCATGTTCATAACAGCGGTTCCCACCTTCCAGGGACCCCCGCTCCACATCCGGATAGCTCCAACGCACATCCGGATCTACTTCATCAATTTTATGATAATATATAAACATGGGCCTGTCCAAATAGCCAGGCCACTTCTTCAATGAATCATATAGTATGAAGGAAAGAACTCACCAATTTAGCTTGCAAGGAGAGAAGTGTGAGTGCTTGGAATGTCGCCCTTTCTTTGAATAATGGATGCATATTCCACATTGCAATCTGAAAATGAGTAAATTTTTTAGTTTTTCCGACAATGCAAATGGGCACAAATTTACATATAAAGATTTTAAAGATTGTAAAACATTCCAAGACATTAGTTGCACAAATAATGGATGAGACATACCAAGACTATAGGTGCCCAGAACAAGATAACTGCCTAAGGTTGTACCTAGCTGCATTGAAAGAGCAAAAAAATTATATGAATGAAAAAATAACAATTTCAAAGATAAAATAATAGTTAAAAACTTTACCATTTCAATATGAACCTTGTAATGGCAACATTGATCTGTGGGGCTAAAAATACATGAGCCTGCATATAAAATCTCAAGTTAGTTGGGACTTTGAGGTCCTCAAATGATAATAGAAGAAAACAGTAAACTAAAAATACATGAGCTTGCATACAACTCACCTTGATGCCCATTCTCCCTCCTCCTTTACTCGGGCTTGGGACCGGCAATGCAAGGAGTTGCATTGGCGGAGTTAAAAAGGGGCTTAGCCTCCATTTGGTTTGTGACGACCAAATGGAGTCTAATACTTGTTGAAAGTGGAATACGATTACGAAATCATTATGAACAATTCTCCAAAAAAAAAGGTGCGGATATAGCCCACACATCATGGTTGCTTTCTACGGTGGGGTCCACTTGAGCTTTAGATCTACCTGATTTTTTGGCCCATGCTCTAAAATGATCGAAAATGGTGGACGGTGCGGATATAGCCCACACATCATGGTGGGACCTACACACTTGCTAACATTGAGTGAAATTGGCACGAGGTCCATTGCGATTCCAGCTAATCTACTTCCAAGCTTTTCCATTATTCCCAACATGGAGTGGAACTGGCACATGACCAGATGCAATTCCATCCCACCTAATCCTTTCCAATGCAACTGGCCAAACAGGCCCTTAGTTTTTTTTTTTTTTTTTTTTTTTTAAGTTGCATTGAAAAGTTAAAAAAAAAAAAAAAAGAAAGAAAAAAAAAAGAAAAAGAGCAACTTTTGCTCTAGTCAGATAGACCTCACTAAACCACTCATGATTCAGAGCAGCTTTTGCTGTCATTCGTTGCATTGAAAAGTTAAAAAAAAAAAAAAAAAAACAAAAAGAAGCATTCATCCATCCTCAAGTACATATGTAATGAACAAGACCCCATGCTTTAAAAAAATAAAAAATAAAAGTGGTAAAGTATGTGGCTAATACAAACCTTTTTTTTTTTTTTTTTTTTTTTTTTTTATGAAGTCATACCCATTTCCTGCATAGACAAGAAGTAATTTGGAGCAATTTGAACAGTACACAAAAGGAATAGAAAAAACATGGTGAAGTATGTGCCATTATGCTACAACAATGCTCTCAATGTACACGTAGTGATGGTAAGGATCATGCCTTCAGTGTAAACTGCTGACAGTTTCACTTATAACATAGGACCCCAACATAGATGGTTTCGATCATCAGATCAGCACAACATGTGGGCCCACCAATGGCAGATTTTCAAATGCAGGTAAAAGCTGTAAATCAATTACAGCCTGCATTTACAGGAATTTTCAGCATCCAACAAGCCCTGTAATCCATCCAAACAGCCCGCATTTACAGGAATTCATGAAGTAATGTCTCTGTCGAACCAGGGGCATCTACCATCTTTTGGGATCATAGACAACATCATCGTATATTCCGATCTATGCTATTTTTCAAGAAAGCAAATAATTATATAATTTGTACCAAGTTTTGCAACCCATGGGCCTCAGTTAATGGGCACGTTGTTGGTGCGCACTCGAGTCCACACCAAATACATAGGTCTTGGTACTTTCACAAGAACCTATAGAGACCCAAACTCATGTCATTACACCTTTCTCGTAATCAGAACCAAACAAAACACAAACCATTTCACCAAAACCCACCCAAATTCAAGAATTCCCAAAAACTAAACTTCTCAGGACTATGAGTAAAAATAAAATAGCATTGTCAGAAATTGAAGTCATGACAAAAAGTATTGTCCAATAACACAAAAAATGTGAGATGGGAATGAAAAGTTAGGATGGTAAACCTATCTTGAAAGAATAAATCAATAATGCCATTTCTAACCGTTTTTCATGGTTGAAGAATTCTGCAACATTAAATCATAATTGGAAGAAAAACATAAGGCAATGGAACTAAGCAGTTCATGTATAAGAAAAATACCTTTGAATCAACTGTATCTTTCAATCAATTGAGCTCAAGTACAATGTGGGCTTGATTGGATCTTTTTTATTTATCAGCTATGAACTCAATGTCTATTTCATGTAATGGAGTGCTGAATGCAACATTCCTCTAGCTTTTCTGTCGGGAGTACACCCGAATAAAATCATCTCTTCATATACAGCTGGAAACCTGACACAATCCATTATTAAACATTATTTTCCAATTCACAATATACGATACAAACATATCCCAATAGGAGCAGTATCCCGTCTCTTTAGTATGGAGGCAATCAAATGCTTGAATGATTATTGTTTTATATAAGAGTGAGCCAGTCATGAAAAAATAAGCAGTACCACAGACCAAGGACACCAAGCCACCAATGCATATGACATTGCCCAATTACATACTAGAAGCAACAATACTAGGAAGAGGAGCTGTAACATCCCGGATTTTTGCCAACCTGGGATTAGATGTCCTTAGGCATGGGTTGCTCCTAACACCTTATTATTTTCGTCAGAACTGAACCTCACATTCTAAATCGCTTCTGAACCCATTTCCTTCACAAATCCCACCCCTTTACTACCTTGTGCTTTCAATTTTTCAAGGCACTTTCGCCCTAGACACTAACTTAAACTAGCTAAGTAGTAAAACTTGGATCACTTTATATACAAACTACAAAGGCCTAAGTACCATCTCAACCAGAAAACAATTAGGATTAACCCTTTAGAAATTTAACAAAGTTAACTAAGTGCAAACTCGATTAGCCATGAAATCCGTTGGGATCGCTTTAAATACGATCTGCAAGACCCAAAACTTGTAAGACATGTGACTCTAGGTTACCCTAAAGTCTAGAGCCAAACTCATTACCCGTCTGCTCTCGGGACTGAAACGAAACTTCGTATGAGGTCTAGATCGCACATCGGGAGTCCGATTAACACGAAGCTAAGGAACCAGGACCGCCCCACTGGGCTTGACAATCATCTCAAAAATCAGGCGATTCCGATGTCCCACGGCCATTTATTTCGATCCGGAACGAGGGTGTGTGAAAAACACTATTCCTTTTGAAAATAAAATATCTGGAATAGTGATCTGGCACCTTTCGTTTGCGCATCAGTATTAAGCAACCTGACCGTCAGAATCAGACCAAATTACACCTTACACTCGGATCAGGAAAAATTTCATACACATTTACATGTACTCAGAAATTCTGATCGTGGCCCACGGACCGTTGAACTGAAAGTGGTCCGCCACGTGCGATCTGGGAATCCGATCGAGCCGAAAACGTAATCCCACGTAGATCCATGTGTGGTGAGCTTAAGTCTGACGTTTGGCTCAAGGAGGGCCACCAGACCTCTCTTTTGAGCTGGAAAAGTGACGAATTACCTATATTAGCAGTAACTTTGAACAGGAGTCTATTTCGGTGAGTTTTGAGGCTATATAAGGACCTTAAACCCTCTCCCATTCCAGCCATACGAATTTGATTTGAGAGATTTGAGAGAGAAAAGAGAGAAAGTGAGGGAGAAGTGGGAGAATCTCCCTGCCGTCGTTCCCTGCCACCACACGGGCTGCACCATCTCGTTCTCATCGCTTTCCCGGCGATTCCAGCCCCGTTTCTAGGTAAGAAACCCTAACCCTAATCTGTTTTGGGGTTTAGACTGTTGTAGGTTGTGAAATAGCTAACCTATTTCGTTCTCTAGGTTGCCAAACTGCCGAATACGGAAGCTTAGCAAACCTATCGTCTCCGTTACGATTCTACGACCTAAGGTGAGGACTTTAAGCGTATAAGTTACGTTTTTCAACGCTTTCAATGTCAGATAATGATAGATTCATGATCTGTATGCAAATGCACATGTACAAAGTGCTTTCCGTTTCCTGTTTCAATTAGCGATAAAGAATATGGATTTTCACATACTCTAGATATACGTATAAATACCGTATACGTATTTTTCTTGGAAAATGTTTGACATGTTTATTTAATGTTTGATTATATCATGTGTGGATAAAATGTTAGTTTGGCGAAAAGAATCGCAAAAATACATGTTCATGTGTAAATGTCATGTATGTTGAAATTGCGTATTTTAGAAATACCGCATACGTGCGGATTTTGGAAATATAATTGTCATGATTAATTGTTGTATGAATATGGTATACGCGGATAAAATAACCGCTTAGCGAAAGAATAGCCCTAATACATGTTTGCTAACATACACTAGGTGTTGGAATAGTGTATTCTAAGTGTTTGTGAAAATGGCTGAATGAGTATAGCATTCTCATTCGTGCTCGCCATGACTAATTGTCATGGATATATTGTTTGTAATGGCGATATCCCTTTGACGAAAGGATTTGCCCTAAATCACGCCACGGCCAGTATACACTATATATGCTAAAATGTGTGGCCCAAGTGTTTGTGGAAATGACTGAATGGATATGGAACTTGGATTCCTGCTTGCCATGACTATCCGTCGTGGGTGTACGCGTGTTATGTTTGGGGAAACTCCCTAGCGAAAGGATTTGGCCTAATGCCTATGTGATCGACATATGTCATGTATGTTGATGTATTTGTTTAAGTGTTTCTTGAAATATCTGAATGTGTAGTAGTTAGCAAATTGTACATATAAGGGTGTTGAGGTATGACTCTCAACCTCTTTTCACTATGTGTATGATCTCCTTTGATAGTTGTGTGATTAGGATTTGAACATGTACAAACTCATGCTTGTGTTGTGATTCATAACATGCTCAACTGTTTTATGATTTTAATTATGTAATGCATATGTTTAAATTTATATTTATGTTGTATGATCCGTCATGGGTGATGGGGGAGCGGAGCAACGAGTGCGTGCAACAGCCCTGGCAGCCCTAAACGGATAATACCCGACTGATTGTATGATTTGAATCCTGATCTATTACTGCTTTATATTTCTGTAATTGATTGTGTTTGGGGCTATGATTATAGTCCAGGCAATCGGTAACGAGATTGAACTCGTGGCTGAGATTCATTTGCCACGTGGGATGTGTTCGACGAACTCGAGTCGTGCGTTGCCTGTCGGCAGTGGCTAGGCCACACGAAGTTGTTTATGTACTTCATGTCGTGCAGCTCAACGGGCGATCGTGCTAGTCGAGCTCATCAAGTAACCCGATCTGCCTTATGCATGTTCACCCTGTTTGGTCGCTACTGCTTGAACCTAGGGTACCAAACTTACCAGTGGCGATCCCCGTTTAACCATGGTACCTAGATCCGCTAAGTCGCATGAGCCGGGCATGGTGGTATGGGACACCGTGGTCGAGCTGTCGGCCTACGCTGGGGCCATGTGCCTCCCCGTAGTGACCATTGCGCAATCAACTCGTGAGCCGAATATGGTGGTATGGGACACTGTATTCGAGCTGTCGATACTTCGGCGAGAGCCGAGTACGGTGAGATCTGTGCTCGTGCTGACGGGCGACGAGTCCTCCGTAGTATCATCGAGTACACTCCAAGGGTCTGTGATTGGCCACGAGTCTTTCACAGCAACTAGAGTGTGAGTTGAGCCGAGTACGGTGAGACCTGTACTTGAGCTGACGGCTAGTGATTGAGCCGAGTACGGTGAGACCTGTACTCGAGCTGACGGCCAGCAATTGAGCCGCATACGGTGAGATCTGTATCCGCGCTGACGGGTGATGAGCCCTTTGCGATGCCTTCACTACGCTTCTCAAACCATAACATCGTATGAGAATACTAGGATTACGACCCTAGAATGGATCATGTTTGGGAATGATACAAGGGAGGTACCTTAGTTTCCCAATACTGCTGTTTGAAATGGACTAATAAAAACTTGGTAATCATGAGCATCATCGCACCGCATGTGCTTTGTAGATGTGGCGCACTGAGGGAGTAAGCATTCGCGAACGTAAGATGATGTCGCTTGAGGGTGGTTTGGCAAGGGCATACAGCATCAAGTCATATCATTTTTGCATTTAACAAGAGTAGTTAGAAATGCTTGATTTGTACTGCTTTATCATTACTGCTTGATTGATTTGATAACATGTTAACTTATGCTTTACTGTTCCACTGAGTTGATCACTCACTCCCACGTTACGGGACGGTGTTCCGAACACCCACCAGATTTGTTGAGTTTCAGGTGATGGCGATGCTTGTGAAGCAGAGCCGGACTACTTCTGTGATGATAGGAGGAGTTCTCCTATCTGTATCTCTCTGGCAGGTCAATGAAGACCTGATATTGTATTGACGGGGCTATGGTACATGGGATAGGAGGCATTACACTTCCTCACATTTGGTATATTCTAGAACTGCACTTGTATTTATTTAACCTGGTAATGTTATCACACTCTGGAGACTCATCATAATTTATATTTTTATCTATCTATCACAGTCTTCCGCTTGCAAATTTAACTGTCTCTGGAGTATGATATGCTGTTTTGGCTTAATCTCACTCATGTTCAATGCACGAATTCAGTCAACATTCAATCATCATTCATTTTGTTGCATAAGTGATGTTCTGGAACTCGGGAGTTGAGTTTATGCTCGACCCCCGATTTTCAGGGCGTTACAGGAGCAGAGGATTCAACCATTGAAGGAATTCTTTCTTCTAAAAACTGTCTGAGATTATATATGTTACTAGGAAGAGGAGCAGAGGATTCAACCATTGAAAGATGTTTGTTTGAAAGAAAAGTAACTACCTAATTAGGCCTTGAAAACAATGTCCAAATGTATGAAATGAAAAATTATTTAGTACCATTAAAATTTGTGAGTCTCACAGTAATATATGTGTATAATCTATGTTACTATCTCATTTTAGGGCATGAGCTAAAAAGCGAGGTAAATTGGAAGCAAAAGTATTCTCAAGGGTCTGATTTAAAGAACCAAAGCAGCCGAGTCACTGGGTTGACATATGAGTCGCATGGCAGCGACACAATGGACGAAACTGGTGATTGGCATTGAAGACGGATTTACTGCTTAGGGGGTTTACTGACCTTAAAGGTGCAAGAAACACGATCCTTGTGTATGGATTACACACAATCTGTAAGAAGCCGAAGGATAACGTCGACTTGCTGCTTAGCACACGCCTACACGAAACGCACAAGAATCAGTTCCTGCATATGGAGCATTCATCACAGCTCTGGATCTGAATTCTAGCTATATACTTGTGATTAACAAAGAATCTGGGAATTACCTTCCCTGGTGCGTGCAATGTCTTGAAATACAGCTTCTAAACAGTGCAACGGGTCACGGATTCCACAAGAAGAAGAAGTCATAAAAGAAGATAGAATAAACAATTAATTATGCATAAAGCTGTAATTATTTATTTGGTGGTGGCGAATATGTATAGTTATTGCAACTTAATATCACTTATATTTCATGGAACCAACTAGATGATGCAGAAAAAGAAAAGAGAAGGAAAAAAAAAAAAAAAACAATTATAACATACGCACGACAAGCAGCAGCAGCTTATGCAGAGCACATTTACATAACAGCAAGCCTCAGAAATAACTAAATCAATAGACTTCAAGAATTCCCCAAATTACATAACAGCAAGCCTCAGAAAATCACAAACCCACTTCAATCAATTGCCTGAATAAAACTCACACCCAAAAGACTCAAAAACCAAAACCCAAATACTAAACTACAAGAAAAACCCAAAATTACACACAAAAAATCACAAGCCCACTTCAATTGAATAAAACAAAACCCAAATCACTTCACTCCTGAAAACACCCAAATTAGAAATCAAAATCCTCAAAAACTAAAACCCAACTTAGCAAACTCCAAAAAACACCTGCAGTTAACACAAAAAAGCCTCAAACATCACAAATTCTATTTCAATCCACTTGGTGAATAAAACAAAACCTAGATCATTTCACTTCTAAACCCACCCAAAATACAAATCAAAATCCTCAAAAAAAACAAAACACAAATCCCTTATTACCCATCGAATGAGCCTAAAAAAAATCACAAACCCACTCCACCTCAATCCAGTGCATGAATAAAACAAAACCAGAATCACTCCACTCCTAAAAACACCCAAATTACGTATCAACTCCCCAAAAAAACCAGAACCCACTTCAACTCAATGCCTGAAACAGCAAAGAAGCTAGAACAAAAATTTAAAAAAAAATAAAAATAAATAAAAAATCAGAACATCAGTTTCAGACATCATCCAAACCATTCTCCCAAATTACAAATTAAAATCCTCAGAACATCAAAACCCAAAACAGTAAACTTCAAGAAACCAAAAATTACACAACAAAAAAGCCACAGAAAAATCACAAACCTACTTCAGTACGGTACATGAATAAGAGTATACAACAAAACACAAATCATTTCACTTCTAAAGACACTCAAATTACATATAAACCCTCAAAAAACCAGAACCCCACTTCAACCCAATGCCTGAAACATCAAAAGAAACTACAACAAAAAATATGTGTAATTATGTGTGTGTGTGTAAAGAAAATCAAAATCAAAATCAGAACATTAATTTCAGATATTATCCAAACCATTCACCTAAATTAGAAATCAAAATCATCAAAAAAAAACCACAACCTAAATAAAAAAATTCAAGAAACCCAAAATTCAACGACACGTAAATCCTTTAAAAAAAAAAAATCATAAAATGACTTCAAGCCAATACATGAATAAAACAAAACCCAAATCACTCCACTTCTAAAAACAACCAAATTTCATAGAAAAACCCTCAATGACGAGGAATTTCATAGAGTGTGGGCACCTTTATGCCGTGGAGATCTTAATAACTAGGAATTTCAGGAGTTGCTCTTTTATCCCAGTTGGAGAGAGTCTTTTATGGACGGGTGCTCCATTTAAGGTAGCCCCCTTCTCTAGGCTAGTGGGCCGATATAGGGTACTTACAATTGATAACTTGAGAAAGAGGGACCCGATTATTGTTAATGCAGATGCAGAATCTGTTTGCCATCTCTTTTTGGGGTGTCCTTTTTCTTCAGAGGTTTGGGAGCATATCCTGCAGTTTCTGGGTTCCTCTTGGGTTTTTCCTTCCTCAATTAAAGACCTCTTCAGACAATGGCACAGTGGTGGTCAAGGGCAACAAACAAGAGAGGGAAGAAAACTGAAAAATCCACCTTATTTGAAAGAAAATGCAGACGAAATTGGATATACGTCGAGAAATTTACAGATTTTCAGAAGTATAGGAAAACGAACCAGAAATGAGATTGGAAATGCGAAGGAGACTGGATTATCTTATCTGCTGGGGGGGAGCGCGAAACTCCTCAATCGATCTGATTTCATCATACACTTCGCCCGCACTTCGTATAAGATGGTAAGTGTATGTCCAGATGTAGAAGCCTCCAAGCTGCACAAACAAGAATCACTTCAAATTGCAAACTACAAACTTAAGTTGACTGTTTTCTACATCACTTGGTCTCATTTTGTAAACCACAAATAGGCATGTAACTAGAGTCTCACAGTTAAAAAATTCAGAACTCAGTGGCTCAGTCATTAGGTGAGCCAAAGCAAAGCCCAATTGAACAGAAAACCCCTTTCAAGCAGCAGCAAAAAAGATAGTGCGTTTGGATTCACCATTGTATTGAGTTTCGATGAATGCAGTAGTAGGTATAACAAATTGGGATTTTCTTCCTTTAGCATTCTGTCAAGGGGAGTACATGATCCAAACTGCAATTACTAACACCTGTGTCATCTAACACCTCCAACTACCATCAGAATCCTGAAGTTCTGACATCCGAAAAAGAATGCTTTAACAGAACTACACCTGTTTATACAATTAAAACCCACCACTTACCATCAGGAAAACATCGCAACAACATCATTCTTTTAAGCTTAATTGGGTCTGAATTAATACTCCTTGAAAGAAGTCAAGCTCAACAATATCAGATATAACCAGTTTAATCGTAGTGGGAGAAGAAACAAACAAGTCATGACCACATAATAAAGAAAACCTTTAAGTAGCCCACTTTGCTGCAATTGTGAAATATAATGGGCATAAGATGCATCATTCATACCAGGAAGTTCACAAATCTGACACCATTCAGCGAACAGATGAGAAACCTGCAGCATTTTAATGGACATCATTGAGAAAAGCAACAAATATAACTATCTACCAGCTGCTTAGTGATTGTGCCCATAACAGATCATTTTGCAAATAAATGGACTGATTATATCTTTTCCCTATATCAACCTAATTTCCTTGCCTAAAATCTTCCCTGCAATTTCAACCTAGAACAAAGTCCACAATTAACAAAAGGAAATAAATATAAAAAAGAAACAGAACATATCTTTCCACCCAATGATAAATAGGGATCCAGTTCAACAAAGAAAATTCCACATCACCCAATAAAACAAAATTGCAACAATATCACTAGAAGCAAAGGATATTATCCGTGATGGAGAGGAGTGGCAAAACAGGATTCATGTAGCTGACCCCAATTAGTTGGGTTAAGACTTAGATGATGATATGGTGAGGCTTTTTTTTATATATTGGTGAGTAGTGTTGTTGTCAGTCTTCTGAATATTGAGTCCATGATGAGGCCGATGTTCCAACCAAGTGTATCTTCTTTCAGCTTCTTTCATTGGATGGCGGTGGTTGTTGATAGATAGGTGTTGTTGTTAATAGAGAGCTATGCTCAGTTGCAAGGGCTTGTTACGAAATGGGGTGGTAAGGGCTGGTCTATGCTGGTTAGGAAAAACATTGTGAAAATGGTTAGAAAAAGGTCTGTAATCAAATGGGTTGGATCTTCCAATCTGGAAAACTTAGGAACATACCAAACTGATTCTAGTGCCAAATCATACTAATGGTCTGGTTCACCAAACCATAGGCCCCATTTGTACAGATTGGACAAATCAGGAAACTATCCAGAATGGACAAATCAGCATTTTTTTTTATCATTGAGGCTGGATTAGAGTTCAGTCTCAACATGCATCTTTTATGAAAGTACAATGTACCGGACTAGAAAGGAAACACAGAGAAGTAATAGAGAAGTCTATGTTGCATCTAGTAAAAAGATCCAGATTAACCATGCTTAAAAGAAGAGCACTCACACATTCTTCAAGCCTTGTTGTTGAACAAAATCTAGACATCGTTTCACAAGCTGCACCAGATCGAAATTCGTTAAAGCATGGAAGTCACTTTCTCCAATTAAAAAGAAAAAAGAAATATTTACCTTCTTATTTATTTCCAGCCCATGAAAATTCACACCAATACATCTCCTAGCCACTTTAAACATAAACAAACCATTTCCTGCATTATAATCACCGGAATGATCAGGGTTGAGAATTTAATGGAAGTAAGTGCATGTACATCAAGAAAACATTTACTAAATAAAAAATTCCAATTTATTAGTAAGGTCCAATTTATTAGTCAGATACATCCAGCTAGACCAAATACTGCTTTTCCTTTTCTAGATTGAAACAGGGTAGATAGTTGATGATCTTGAGTGAATAGTTGATGATCTTTTCATATATAACTAATGTGACATATGGAGAGATATTGACCTATAATTAAGCAATTTTTGGAGAGGAGATTACTAAATTAACTTCTAACAAGTAGCTGATGTGTTGCTGGCCCAAAAAAAGAAAAACCTTATCAAAGCATATCAAAACAGGCCCCCGAGAATCCAACTTTGCCTTTTGAATCCCCCCTTTAAGGAATGATATTAGCAAAAGTAACAATAATAAGGACAAATCACCAAATCAGGCCAGTTTTGGTTGATATCTGCAAAATGGGCCCTGAAAACCCATTAACCTAAGCGTCACAGTTAAATGCGATCTTCTTTCCCATCCACTTCATTATGAAAAATAAGCATTTTTTTTTTCAGTCAGAATTATAGCATCTAAAATCAGCCACTGAATTTTTTTGGCTAAATTACAGTTTTGTATGGCACTGATGAGGGGATAGAATCCACCATGAAATGAACTAATGAGAAACATAGAATCCACCATGAAAACTTGATGACTATGTAATCAAAAGTAGCTAAAGCCCATTAAGTCAAATATAGAACAAGTGTGATTTAGTCAAATACAGAGGGGATAGTAAACACCAGATTATCAAACTCTGAAAGATAAGAGCAAGGAATACATAAACAAACTTGAGATGAAGAAAAAGTAACTTTAGCAGTTCGTACATTTATTATCAGTAGAAACACACAAAGGAAAATCAAAACAATAGATGGATGAATAAGATGGACACCCATGTAGTCATCATAGCACAAAAAATCATAGAGGCAAGAAGGAAGATGTATAAGGACAGACCAGATTCACTGATAGTGGAATTACAATTTGACTTTGTAAATCATATCGGTATGACTTTGCTTCTAATGAGACATGCAAGGCTAGTTTCAAATTTCATGGGGATTCCTGATTGCCATCTCCTGGGCCTAGAAGGGTGATGACAAAACAATGAAGCAATCCTTCATTTTTGAGGAGATTTACCATATTGCCTCAAGGCTAAACATTTCATTTACCAATGTCAGTAGAGAGACCAACATTAATATGGCAGAGTCCTTAGCCAAAGAGGGTGTTGATGGTGCATCCATGTGTTTTGGAGTTGTGGAAACAATTGCAGTTCTTATAAATAAAGCTCTTAGGTTCCTCAACCCTCTTACACCCAACTGTGATGCCAAGCCCTCCTACAGTTTCATCTGGATTGTAGATTAAAAGCTCAACATAGGTTGGAAAGATCCAAACCATTAAAGCATAAAGAAAAGGAGGCACCAAGATCTGGTCCTTATATATTTTGACAATGGCTGAGGGTGGTGATCTCAATTCTAACAATTGGTCGGTTCTGTTTTCAATTATATAGCCTAGATCTGCCAATCATCATTTCAACTCAATTGATTCAAATAAAATTTTACATTGATCCATGGAAAATAGAGTCACATGCAATGCTCCATGGTCATAAAATTTCGTCACCAATTCAGGTCCAACTTGGCTGACATTTCATCATATACATTTTAAACAAAGTTTTAACCACTTGCAAAATTTTGTTTGATGCATGTAATGGTGGTACACCCATCAGTTTCTGAATATGTTGTTAGGTTAGATCGTGTGTAATTCCCTATCAACAACATATGAACATGCCCAATTACACATCACCTCACTTAAAAGAGTTGCCTTGATCAGAACCACTCATCCAGTGGGCCCACCATAAATGGTCCACAGAGCAAAAAGTTTACTAATTGGGACAATGCCATGACCCTGCTATGGTGTGCAAACTGCCAGATGAAATAATAAAATCCAGCCATTCAATCTACTAGAGGGCATTTAGGATAGTTTGATCTATTGGCTTTTTACGTGGTTCGCCTGTCCACAAAATGGAGTGGCTGGACAAGGGGACTCCCATTTCAGGTGATGTTGCTGATTATTAACAGATAGTATCTACTAATTATTATTACATGTTTTATTTCCTATTCACAATCTAGTAACTTTTCAAACACGATGGGGAAATAAAATTCACAACAGAAGAAAACACCTAATTTGGAACAACTTAAAGAAAACATATGTAAACCGTTTGTGCAAAAAAAAAAAAAAAAAAAAAGTGTGGAAGACAAACTAATTACCTTACCAGAACTAGGAATATCATGGACCCATTTCTGGAAAGTGGATTCCAAAATCTCGATCTCCACGGATGAACGGTCCCACGCTCCCAAATCATCGAACGTCTTGAAATCATCAGGGCCCACCACAACATTATTTGATTCCTCGATGATGATGGATTCAATATGAAAGTCCCCAATATCCTCAAATTCCTAAAATCCCCAATTCCCCATTTTCTAAAATCTACAACTCCCAAATTCCTAAGATCCACAAACCCCCAAATCCTCAATGCCTGAAAGAAAAATGAATAAACAGAGAGAAGAGAGAGAGAGAGAGAGAGAGAGAGAGAGAGAGAGAGAATACCAAAGGAGAGGGGAGGAGGGGCAAGCCCTTTTGTTCTCTGAGGGGGATTTTGATCTCTGAGAGAGGGATTGGAGTTGCTGGTCGAGCTTCTACATGTTGATGTTAGCATGAGATTCTTTCTTCATCGCATGGAGAGACGTCTCATCCTCTCCGGATTACTGTTAACATAAGATGGAGAAAGAGAGGGAGAGGGGGAGACGTAAAGGGCACGCGGGAATGGAAAAAAACCTAGCGGGCTGTTTTTAGGCGCCGATGGGAATTAACGAAAAAACCTAGCGGGCTGTTTTTAGGCGCTGATGGGAATTACATTCGGACGGAGCTAAAGACGGCGTTCCTGCTAAGGGCTCCACGGGGCCCACAGTGATTTATGCTTTTTATCCATGCCGTCCATTAATTATGATAGCTAATTATAGGGCTTGGTAGCTAAAAGGAGGGAGATCGTAGGCCCAAGTGGACCACACAACTACCAAGAAAATTTTAACGGTAAACGCTTAATATCCACTGTTTCCTACAGTGTGGTCCACTTGAGTCTTGATCTGCCTTCTTTTCTCGGCACATGTCCTAAAATGAGCTTTCAAAATGTATATACGGCTTAGATAAAATATATACATTGCAGTAGGCCCATAAAACCCTTATAGGCCGTTAGTGTGTAGTCGGGGTCAGTAGATTTTAGCTACGGATTAAAGCTGTAGCTATATAGCTACGGTTTATATCTGTAGCTAAAAGCCCCCAAACTCTGTATCCTTTGCCCCTTTTTTTGGTAGTGTTGCCACGTGGGATGTGTTCGACGAACTCGAGTCGTGCGTTGCCTGTCGGCAGTGGCTAGGCCACACGAAGTTGTTTATGCACTTCATGTCGTGCAGCTCAACGGGCGATCGTGCTAGTCGAGCTCGTCAAGTAACCCGATCTGCCTTATGCATGTTCACCCTGTTTGGACGCTACTGCTTGAACCTAGGGTACCAAACTTACCAGTGAAACCCTTTTTTAACCATGGTACCTCGATCCGCTAAGACGCATGAGCCGGGCATGGTGGTATGGGACACCGTGGTCGAGCTGTCGGCCTACGCTGGGGCCATGTGCCTCCCCGTAGTGACCATTGCGCAACCAACTCGTGAGCCGAATACGGTGGTATGGGACACTGTATTCGAGCTGTCGATACTTCGGCGAGAGCCGAGTACGGTGAGATCCGTGCTCGTGCTGACGGGCGACGAGTCCTCCGTGGTATCATCGAATACACTCCAAGGGTCTGTGATTGGCCACGAGTCTTTCACAGCAACTAAAGTGTGAGTTGAGCCGAGTACGGTGAGACCTGTACTTGAGCTGACAGCTAGTGATTGAGCCGAGTACGGTGAGACCTGTACTCGAGCTGACGGCCAGCAATTGAGCCGCATACGGTGAGATCTGTATCCGCGCTGACGGGTGACGAGCCCTTTGCGATGCCTTCACTATGCTTCTCAAACCATAATATCGTATGAGATTATCTAGGATTGACGACCCTAGAATGGATCATGTTTGGGAATGATACAAGGGAGGTACCTTAGTTTCCCAATACTGCTGTTTGAAATGGACTAATAAAAACTTGGTAATCATGAGCATCATCGCACCGCATGTGCTTTGTAGATGTGGCGCACTGAGGGAGTTAGCATTCGCGAACGTAAGATGATGTCACTTGAGGGTGGTTTGGCAAGGGCATACAGCATCATGTCATATCATTTTTGCACTTAACAAGAGTAGTTAGAAATGCTTGATTTGTACTGCTTTATCATTACTGCTTGATTGATTTGATAACATGTTAACTTATGCTTTACTGTTCCACTGAGTTGATCACTCACTCCCACGTTACGGGACGGTGTTCCGAACACCCACCAGATTTGTTGAGTTTCAGGTGATGGCGATGCTTGTGAAGCAGAGCCGGACTACTTCTGTGATGATAGGAGGTCTCCTATCTGTATCTCTCTGGCAGGTCAATGAAGACCTGATATTGTATTGACGGGGCTATGGTACATGGGATAGGAGGCCTTACACTTCCTCACATTTGGTACATTTTAGAACCGCACTTGTATTTATTTAACCTGGTAATGTTATCACACTCTGGAGACTCATCATAAATTATATATTTTATCTATCTATCACAGTCTTCCGCTTGCAAACTTAACTGTCTCTGGAGTATGATATGCTGTTTTGGCTTAATCTCACTCATGTTCAATGCACGAATACAGTCAACATTCAATCATCATTCATTTTGTTGCATAAGTGATGTTCTGGAACTCGGGAGTTGAGATTATGCTCGACCCCCGATTTTCAGGGCGTTACAACAATCGACCTCGACAATTGGAATCAGCCTCGATACTCGGCCTCGACAATCGGAATCAGCCTCGATACTCAGCCTCGATACATCAAATGGGCCGCATCATGTGGGTCTTAAATACATCAAATGGGCCGCATCATGTGGGTCTTAAATACATCAAATGGGCCGTATCCATGGGATGGAAATGTATCGCAATGGGCCACGACATATGGGCCGGAAATACATCATAATGGGACGCAATAATGGGACGGAAATATATCACAAGGGGCCGCAACAATGGGTTATATACATATCATAGGTGGGCCGTATCCACTGACCACACCAATGGGCCTTAAAAACACAATAGGTGGGCCCTGCACATTCAGTAAATGGGCCCCGCCAAATGGGCAGTGGATACAATATACATAACGGAGGGTCCCACTACCCAAACGGCTAGACAGTGCGGATGTACAGATGCATCAGGGTGGTCCCACGTATGAAGCAAAAATGGACAGACAGTGTGAATACAACACACACCTCATGGCAGGTCTCACCGTCCAGACCCGCTGGACGGTGTGGATGGTAAAATAAATACATCAATGTGGGTCAACCTCCAAACAGTTGGACGACCTGGATACAACACATATAGGGTTCCCACGTCCAGCGGGTCGATTGTGGGTCCAACACCGTCCACAGGCTACTAGACGGTGTGGATTCATGCATACATCATGGTGGGTACCCACCGTCCAAAGACTGGACGGTGTGAATAGATGATAAACACATCAAGGTGGGCTATGTCCAGCGCTGCTGGATGACCCAAATACATCACATACGTCATGGTGGGCCCTGAAAAGGCCTAGCTATATGTCCTAAAGGGGGGGTGAATAGGACGATGCCAAATAAAACTTATAACAGCGGAATTAAAAATAATATGATAGCTAAAATAAATCATAATGCAGGAAAGTAAAACAACCTCAAAATTCAGATCTTGAGAGGTTGATACAAATGTTGTTCTAAGGACAACCTTACACCAAAAACCAGAGTTTATGGTAGGACAACCTTATTTCTAGAAAGATCTTTGTATCAAATCTCAAACCAAAGTGGAATACAGAAATAAACACAAACTGAACTGAAATAAATTATAATCACAAATGTATTGTTCTAGGGATAGCCATACAGCATAAAAATGGCAGGGCAACCTTGCTAGAACAATCTTTAAAGGAAATTAAATATCAAGCTGATAAAGGAATAGCAGAAAATAAATTCTAAACTATTACAAAATTCCTACAATGCTTGAATTAAATGATTACAACATTCACCACCATACATACATCCCACAAATGAATAATTAAAGATTAGAAGTATAAATTATTCAACCACAACACAAGGGATTATTGTGGTTCGCCTGTGTGTTCACCAACTATTAAACAACAGCCACACAGAATGCTACTCCACTCCTAATATCCTCACACAAGGGATATTAGCGTTCACTAACAAAATAGGTTTTCACAGGTTCACCCAAAACCTTTACAATTGTGTCTTTGTCTGTGGGCTTACACAATTAAAAAAAACCCCACTTCTGAGTTTTCCTGGCTCTCCTCAGATAACCAATACAACAAGATTTTTCAGGCAAATCTTGAAAGAAATGAAAACAGAAAGGAATTTACAATTAAATGTAAAATACCTGATTATCTCTTTCGTTGTAGCAGCCGGGTAGAACCAAGTCAGAGTAGATGATTGAATGTCCAAGTTCAATGTCCAGTACTCAATTACAATGGTTCTAGTTCTAATAGATTTTAAATTAAACCAAATAGGGCTTGCCTTAATTGATTTTGAATCCAAAGAAAGGGAATAACAATTCCTCTTATCAAATTAGATTGGAATAACAGAAACAAAATCAATTAAATAAAGCTAAAGAAAGAGAATATTAAATAAGCACACTGAGCTTAGATGGAGCACAGAATTATCTCTCAGAAGTTTGACGAAGATTGGCTCGAATGGATTAATTAATTCAATGAATTCTTCTGAGATTCGTGCTCTATTTACAGGTGAGCAGATCGCGTCTACGACTGTTCTAGGGAGCTCTTCGACTAGTCGAAGAATTAACAGATATTTGAAAAATCGGGCGTGATAAGCTTTGACCGTTTTACGACTGGTCGAAGGTCTCCTTCGATTGGTCGTAGGTCACCTTCGACTGGTCGAAGAACCTGAATTTCATCACTGGACTTTGAGTCGAAGACTTTCGACTGGTCGAAGATGCAGTCGACACTGTTCCTTCGACTGGTCGAACAGATTCTTGGACTAGTCGAAGCCTAACAGAAAATATCCGAATTTTGTAACAAACTCACGGCTGATCGAGGAATTTCTTAGACTGGTCTAAGAAGGCCCAGGACCAGTCGAAGAACAAACTAAACTCATGTAAAATAAACATTCGACTTATGTATCCAAAGTGACCTACTCCTAAGGTCAACCTAAGGTCAGTCAAACCTCAAACATGGAGTAAGGACATTGAAACATTAGGAACAAGTGACCTTGAAGTTTAAGCTTTGAAGTCTTGATGTAGTTCAATCTTGAAAACTTGATGTAGTTCGATCTTGAAAGTGTCTTGAGTTCTTTACGAACTGCCTTGTACTCTTCTTGAAGTCTTGTATTATTGAGTCATGTCTTGTGAGCAGTTCTTGCAGTCAAGGTTGATCTTTGTACTTGTGAGCTTTGCTTGTTGTGAGCTTTACTTGTTCATGAATGTTGATCTTTGAGAGAGCTTCACTTATGCAAGTTATATAACAGTGATTTTGGCACCACAAATTTGACAATAGACAGGGATATAGTTATATAAACTATAGCACTTACAATCTCCCCCTTTATTAAATTAGTGACAAAACACATAACCAAGATAAACATAAAGTAAAACAACTGGTTAAAGAATCATGAACCAGTTAATATCAACTGGCTTACCTGCAAATCAATATTCAATATTCAACACTCAACCAGTTCATTCAACTAGTTCAAACATACTCCCCCTGAGTAACATAACCAATGCTACTCCTCTCACAACACATCGTTAAGAACAAACCATTCTCCCCCTTTTTGTCACAATATGACAAAGGAAACAACAATAAAGGAGAACTAAATAAAGGAATATATGAGAGTAAACATGAGGAGTTATGAGATTATAGCAAAAACCAGAGATAGAGATACTCAGCATAGTTTTACATAGAACAAATATGCTAGCATAAAACAAAGATAGTATCCAACTCAAAATCAGTCAACCAAGTGCTAAGTTATAAAGTTATTACAGACCAGAAATCCCATATAAACTAATCAGAACTAGAACCAGATGACGGAGCAGGAATAGAGGGATCAAGTTGGTGCATGCTTTTGTTCAATCGCCTAACATATTTGCGCATGTACTTGAATTGTAAATCATGAGCAACAGACATGTTTTCCATCATTACATTTATATTCTCAACTTTATCCTCTAATGCACTCAGACGAGCATCAACATCAGATGGTTCAAAATCTGGATCATTTGTTGAGTCAGAATCCAGTTCCTCAAAAATGTCATCCATATTAATGTCATCACCAGCTTCTTCATGACCACCACCACCACCACCTTGTTCAGGAAGTAATTCCAGCTTCATCTTATTGATATTAGTATTGTTGAAAATCAGATGATGGATCAGTGCCTCATCAACCGGCATATCGACTAACATATGTGTAGCCAATACAGTCATTAAATAGGCAAAAGGAATGTCACTATGACCAGGATAGAGTCTAAACTGAAGAATGAAATGATAGATTAAGGATGGTAAATAAATCTGAGTACCACTGGAAATAGCATGGATAACACGAACCATAAACGAGGTCAAGTCAGTTTTATTACCCGAACGAGGATACAGATTAGACACAAAGATTTTATGGAGAATTCTGTACTTGGGTAACAAATACCTTGCGGGAAGCGCATTCCCTTTTCGTGTCCATTGAACATCCATGTTGCACAAATCTCTAATGAGCATGCGTTTTTCAGAAATTGAGGGTTTATCAGTTAGGTTATGGATAGGAATACCCTCATCATTCACAGGAATGTCCATAAGTGCTGAAATTAAATGACGATCAATGTCAAAAGGCCCTTCTCTAGTAGATATTTTAAAAGTTAAATTATCCTGTGAGAAAGCACTAATACATGCAAACATGGATTGGGCAATGGACCGGTATGCAGGCCCACCCCAATGTAATAAGTTAACCCAACTTACAGCTTCAAGCATAGGAAGGATGTCAAAAGGTGCAATATGATTAACATCAAGAGGATGTTCAACAATAACATTACGTAATCTAATGTCCCTAACATAAGATGGATCGTCATTGGGAATAAGAAGATGACGCTTAGAGACAATGGTCGATCTGGAGGAAGAAGAAAGACCACGGAAAGTAGTTTTTCAACCTCTAGAAGCCATTTGCAACAAAGATATCAAGGAAATAGGAAGTTGCAAAGGATTGAGAAGTGAGTTTACTCAAAACAGACTTTTCAAAATCCAAACCCCAAATCTCAATGAAATCCAAAATAAAAAGCTTCAAGCTAGAAAAGTAAACAATCTAGACACAAATCTGCAAGAAAAACGTAATTGGAACACTAACCTTGAAGAACATGAACAATGGGTTCGACAAGTCGAAGCTCGGCTCCTTAGAGAAGAAAAACGGAATGAGGAAGAAAGCAAAATCTTCAAATTTTAAGTGATTCCCGAGATCTACGACTGGTCGTGGATATCTATGACCGGTCGAAGTTCGATTGGTCGAGTATACTCACGACTGGTCGAAGAATGTCCAAAAATTCATATTTCTTGCAAATTATTCAAAAATTGGAATTCAACCTAGCCAATATATACACTATGATACAAGTAGGCATAAATAATCATTTCAAAATGCCCATGCCAAGATCAAATTTCATCTTTTTGAACCTACTTTTATCGAGAGGTTTTGTGAAAATGTCAGGTCGTTGATCTTCAGTAGGAATATATTCCAGAGATATAACTTTTTCTTCTACTAATTCCCGAATATAATGAAATCTAATGTCAATGTGCTTAGTACGAGAATGCTGAATAAGATTTTTTAAAATATTTATCGTACTGGAATTATCACAATGTAATAACATAGAATCCTGTTTAATTCCATAATCACTTAGCATTCGTTGCATCCAAACAAGCTGTGTACATGCATTACCAGCTGCGATATACTCAGCTTCAGCTGTTGAAAGTGATATAGAATTTTGTTTCTTACTAAACCAGGAAACTAGATAATTTCCAATGTAAAAGCAACCACCACTGGTTGATTTTCTATCATCTAGATTACTAGCCCAGTTAGCATCCGAGTATCCAGCTAATTGGACACTAGTCTTATGAGGATACCAGAGACCGAGATTTACAGTACTTGCGACATATCTAATAATCCGCTTGACAGCAATCAAGTGAGATTCTTTTGGATCAAATTGATATCTTGTGCAAATACCAACACTTAGAGAAATATCAGGTCTACTAGCAGTTAAATATAACAAACTACCAATCATAATCCGATAAAGTTTTGAGTCAACATTTTTACCATTAGAGTCTTTTGAGAGTTTCAGGGTAGTACTCATAGGAGTATCGAAATTCTTGCCATTCTCAAATCCAAATCTCTTGATTAGATTCAAAGCATACTTAGATTGAGAAATGAATATTCCTTCAGGTTGTTGCTTTACTTGCAATCCAAGGAAATAAGTCAATTCCCCAACCATGCTCATTTCGAACTGTGATTTCATCAAATCTGCAAACTCAGTAATCAAGTCAGTACAAGTTGATCCATAAATGATATCATCAACATAAATTTGTACCATTAAGATATGATCATTATGTTTTTTAACAAACAGAGTTTTATTAACAGATCCCATTTGAAAATTATGACTTAAAAGAAATTTTGTTAGTTTCTCATACCATGCCCTAGGTGCTTGTTTTAATCCATAAAGTGCCTTTTTAAGCCGATACACATGATCAGTATTTTTGGGATCTTCAAAACCCATTGGCTGTTCAACATAGACTTCTTCATGTAAATCGCCATTTAGAAAAGCACTTTTCACATCCATTTGATAGATCTTTATCTTTCTAAAACATGCAATGGATATAAATAGTCTGATAGATTCAAGACGTGCTACTGGTGCAAAAGTTTCATCAAAATCAATTCCTTCAATTTGTGTATAACCTTGTACCACTAGTCTAGCCTTGTTTCTAATTATATTTCCACACTCGTCAGACTTATTTTTGAAAATCCATTTTGTTCCAATGATGTGTTTATCTTTAGGTCTTAGTACGAGATACCAAACATCATTTCTTACGAATTGGTTGAGTTCTTCTTGCATCGCAATAATCTAGTTCTCATCAGCAAGAGCTTCTTTTACGTTAGATGGTTCTATTTGGGATGTAAAACATACATAATTACATATATCCTCAAGTTGTCTACGGGTGCGAACACCGGTGAGAGGGTTTCCAAGAATTTGTGTGGTTGGATGATCTTTAACAGTCCTCAACTCAGAATCAGTCTGATTTGATAAAGTATCGGGTTTATTAATGATTAGAACTTCATCATTATCTGAATTAGGGATTGGCGTGTTTAAGTGATCATCAATGACAACATTAATGGACTCTTAAATCACACCAGTTCTTTTGTTCAGAACCCTATAGGCTCGACTGTTTAAGGAATATCCTAGAAAAATCCCTTCATCACTCTTCGTATCGAATTTTCCCAAATTTTCACGATCTCGTAAAATATAGCACTTGCTGCCAAAAACTCGAAAGTATTTGACAGTAGGCTTTTTATTGAACCACAATTCGTAAGCCGTTTTATTATTATCTTTGTTAGTGTAGACTCGGTTAATAATATAACAAGCTGTGTTGACTGCTTCAACCCAAAGATTTTTAGAGAGTTTCATGCTATTCAACATGACATTAGCCATTTCTTGAAGCACCTTATTCTTTCTTTCCACAATTCCATTTTGTTGTGGAGTTTTGGGAGCTAAGAATTCATGTAATATTCCTTGGTCGGTACAGAACTTCTCAAAACTACTATTCTCAAATTCAGATCCATGATCACTACGAATCTTACTGTTTTGAGAACATTTTTCAGTTTGAATCCTTTTGAGAACTTTTCTTACTTATTCAAGGGTTTCAGATTTATCCCTTAAGAAGATTACCCATGTAAATCTGGTAAAGTCATCAACTAGTACCAGGATATACTTTTTCCCACCACGACTTTCCGTTCTAGTAGGTCCTATTAGATCCATTTGGAGGAGTTCGAGTGGTCTTGATGTGGTATTTGAATTCACCTTTTTGTGTGAGTTCCTTATTTTTTTGCCTATCTAGCACTCACCACATATTTTATCTAATTTCTGAAGTTTAGGTAAACCTTTTATAAGTTCTCATTTGCTCAATCTATATAAATTTCGATAATGTACATGTTCAAGACGTTTGTGCCATAAATCAGTCTCGTCTGTATGGACCATGTAACATGTTTGATTAGATGAGTTGGATTCACTAATAATATAGTAATTTTCAGACGTTCTACGTCCAATTAATATTACAAAACCCTTATTGTTTAGTATCTCACAACTTTGATTAGAAAACTGAACACTATGATTATTATCACATATTTGAGATATACTAAGCAAGTTATGTTTTAAGCCTTCAACATATAAAACGTTTTTAAACATAGGAAGATTAAAAAGTTGAACCGTACCTTGGCCTATAATCTTCCAGTTGCTACCATCACCAAATGTGACTGAACCATCAGTCATATCTTTCAGATCCGTGAATAAAGCTTTGTCACCTGTCATATGCCTGGAGCATCCACTGTCTAGGTACCACTTTGAATGACTTGTTGCTTTGAAAGCAGTGTGAGCAACCAAGCAGGCAACTTTAGGAACCCATTTCATAACTGTTATGGTAGGAACATAATTGGTCTTCTTTTTTTTATAGTTGTAAGAATGACCTATAGAGTTAGATTTTAAGAGCTCCTTGAGTAAATCAAATATCTTTTCAACTAGTGGATTTCGTTTTTGATTAAAGTTGACATGACTGCTTCTAGGTTTTTGAAAAGTTTTTGAATTTCTAGAAAAACCTTGATAAGTACTTTTCTGTAACATCCTGGATTTTTGTCAACCTGGGATTAGACGTCCTTAGGCGATGGGTCGATCCTAACACCTTATTAACTTGTCAGAACTGAATCCCACAGTCTAAAATCGCTCCTAAACCCATTTCCTTCACAAATCCCACCCTTCACCACCTTGTTTTTTAAATTTTCTAAGTACTTTCACATTAGACACTACCTTAAAGTTTAGGTGATGAAGAACAATACTTAAACTAAACATTGCTACAAAGGTCTAAATACCACCTCAGACCGAAATCACTCAGGACTAAATCCTTTAGAAATTAGGCGAGATTTAGCTAGTGTTAAACTAGAGTGCCTGTGAAATTAGCACCAATCACTTTAAATATGATCTGCAAGACCCAAAACTTGTAGAATCATTGACGCTAGGTTACCCTAAAACCTAGGATCAATCTCATTACCGGGCTGCTCACGGGAGCATCTTGAAACTCCGTATCGGATCTGGACCGCATGTCGGAAGTCCGATTAACACGAAGTTAAGGAACTAGGACCGCCTCACTGGGCTTGACAACCATCTCAGAAATCAAATCCAGATAGTGTCCCAGCGCTATTCGCTTGAGCTCGAAGTGAAGAGTGTGAGAAATGTGAAATTAATTCAAAATAAAATATCTTGAATAGTAATCTGGCACCTCTCGCTTGTGGATCAGTTTTAAGCAACCAGACCGTCAGAATCAGACCAAATTACACCCTCGGATCAGGAGAAATTTCATACACATTTACATGTACTCGGAATCTCCGATTGAGATCCGCTGACCGTTGAACTGAAACTGGTCTGCCACGCGTGATCTGGAATCCCGACCGAAATGAAAACTTAATAGTATATAGATCCGGTGTCGGTGAGCTTAAGTCCGACCTTTGGCTCAAGGAGGCCCGCCAGAAGTCCACCGTTGAGCTGAAACCAGCTCACTTTGGTTATAACCTAAGTATACTTTGACCTGGAGCCTATTTCGGTTAGTTTTTAGGCTATATAAGGACCTTAAACCCTCTCTCATGGCAGCCATACGAATTTGAGAGAAACCCTAGAGAGAGAAGAGAGAAAAGAGAGAGAAAGTGTGGGAGCAGTGGGAGAATCTCCCTGCCACTCTTCCCTGCCGCTTTACGAGCTACACCGCTCCGTTCTAATCGCTTTCCCGGCAATTCCAGCTCCGTTTCTAGGTAAGAAACCCTAACCCCAATCTGATTTGGTACTTGGGTGGTTGTAGGTTATGAAATAGCTAACCTATTTCGTTCTATAGGTTGCCAAACTGTTGAATACAGAAGCTTAGCAAACCTATCGACTTCGTTACGATTCTACGACAAAAGGTGCGGACTTTAGGTGTATAGGTTATGGTTTTTAATGCTTTCAATGTCAGATAATGATAGATTCATGATCTGCATGCAATTGCACATGTACAAAGTACTGTCCGTTTTTCGTTTCGATTAAAGATGAAAAATATGGAATTCTACATAATCCAGGTATTTGTAGAAAGTACCGTATACGTACAAATTTTGGAAATGTGTATGACATGATTATTTGTCGTATAAATATATTATATGTGGATAAATTACCTGTTTGGCAAAAGGATTCGCCCCAATATATGTTTTGCTTATATACACTATGTATGTTGAAATTGTGTATTCTAGAAAATACCGTATACGTATAAATTTTGGAGATGTATTTGTCATGATTATTTGCTGTATGAATATATTATACATGGATAAAATACTCGTTTGGCTAAAGGATAGCCCTAATACATGTGTTGCTAACATACACCTTGTATATTGTAATAGTGTATTCTAAGTGTTTGTGAGAATGACTGAATGAGTATAGAATTCTCATTCATGCTCGCCATGACTAATTGTCATAGATAATTGATTGTTGTATTGGCGATACCCCTTTGACGAAAGGATTTGCCCTAAATCACGCCACGGCCAATACACACTATATATGCTAAAATGTGTGGCCCAAGTGTTTGTGAAAATGACTGAATGAATATGGAACTTGGGTTCCTGCTTGCTATGACTATCTGTCGTGGGTGTATGCGTGTTATGATTGGGGTAACTCCCTAGTGAAAGGATTTGGCCTTATACCTATGTGATCAACATATGTCATGTATGTTGATACATGTATTTTAAAGTGTTTGTTGAAATGTCTGAATGAGTAGTAGTTAGTAAATTGTAATGTTTAAGGGTGTTGAGATATGATTCTCAACTCCTTTAACTATGTGTATGATTTCCTTGATAGCTGTGTGATTAAGAATTGAATATGTACAAACTCATGCTTGTGTTGTGCTTTATAACATGCTCAACTGTTTTTATGATTTTATCTATGTAATGCATATGTTAAATTCATGTTTACGTTGTATGATCCGTCATGGGTGATGGGAGAGTGGAGCAACGATTCCGTGCAACAGCCCAGGCAGCCCTAAACGGATAATATCAGACTTTGATTGTATGATTTGAAACTTGATCCATTACTGCCTTACTATTTAAAACTGATTGTGTTTGGGGCTATGATTATAGTCCAGATAATCGGTACCAGAATTGAATTCGTGGCTGTGATTCATTTGCCACGTGTGATGTGTTCGACAAACCCGAGTCGTACTTCGGTTGGCGATAGTGGTTGGCCACGCGAAGTGCTTATGCACTTCATCTCGTTCAACTTGTTGTGCGCTCGAGCTAGCCGAGCTCATCAAGTAACCTGATTTGTCTAATGTATTCACCATGTTTGGTCGCCCCTGCTTGAACCTAGGGTACCAAACTTACCAGTGAAATCCCTTTTAACCATGGTACCTTGATCCGCTAAGACTCATGAGCCGAGCATGGTGGTATGGGACACCGTGGTCGAGCTGTCGGCCTACGCTGGGGCCACGTGCCTCCCCGTAGTGACCAGTGAGCAACCAGACTCGTGAGCCGATTATGGTGGTATGGGACACTATATTCGTGCTGTCGGCCTACATTGATAAGGTGATGGGGGAGCGGTGCAACCTTTGTGCGTAACAGCCCGGGCAGCCCTTTGTAGTGACCTCGAGCATACTCTAAAATCGCAGTGAGCCTTAGGGCTTTGCCGCGGTATATAGAGTATGAACTAGGCCTGTTTCTGTATAGTGATGAATCGTTAAAAAGGTGATGGGGGAGTGGTGTAACCTTTGTGCGTAACAGCCCTGGCAACCTTTACAGTGACCTAGAAACCACACCATCGTCTGAGATTAACTAGGACTGACGACCCTAGACTGGATCATGTTTGGGAATGATACAAGGGAGGTACCTTAGTTTCCCAATCATGCTGTTTGAAATGGACTAATTAAAAACTCGGTAATCATGCTCATCATGCATTGCTTGTGCCCGGAAGATGTGGAGCACTGAGGGATGAAAGCATGCCGCGAACGTGAGATGGTGTCGCACGAGGGAGGGTGTGGTGAGGGCATCCATCATACCTGCATCCATACTTGCATTAATAAGAGTAGTTAGGAGTGTTTGATTTTACTGCTTTATCATTACTGCTTGACTGAGTTGATAACATGTTAACCTATGCTTTACTGTTCCACTGAGTTAGCTACTCACTCCCACGTTACGGGACGGTGTTCCGGACACCCACCAGACTTTGTCTGATTGCAGATGGCGACGCTACACTTGAGGCGGAGCCGGACTTGTATGATGAAAATGATGCTTGTTCGTATATTCTATGCTGACGGCTTCACGTGAGCCATGTCTTGATCGACGGGATTACAGGGATGTTGACTAGATGACACTACACATTTGGTATAATTTGAATTGTACCTGTAATTCATTAGCCTGGTAACATTATCACACTCTGGAGATTCACCACTATTTTTATATTTTATATATCTATCACAGTCTTCCGCTTGCAATTTAACTGTCCCTGGAGTATGATATGCTATTTTGGCTTAATCTCACTCATGTTCAAAGCTCAAATGCAGACAACATTCAATCATCATTCATTTTGTTGCATAAGTGATGCGTTGGAACTCGGGAGTTGAGTTTATGCTCGACCCCCAATTTTCAGGGCGTTACATTTTCCCTTTTGAGTTTGAGGACTCTCCTTTAACAAACATAGGAGGAGTATACTTTTATTTAGGAGATAAATTTTTATCATAGCCCAACCTGGATAGATCGCCACATTTTCTTGATCCGGATAAAAGTTTTTCTAACTTTGGATCACCTTGGGCATATTTCCATGTGTCCTTTAGACTCAGAAGAGAAGATACTTCATTTTTGAGTTTCTCAATTTCAGATTTCAAATCAATAATTAAGGTGTTTTTGAATTCCAAATCGCATTTTGATTTTTCAAAACAATCTGAAATTTGTGATTTTTCTAAGACAAGTGATTCAAAACATTCTTTGAGTTTGGAAAACTTTTCTTTTTGAAGTTTAAGTTTGACAGCAATTTTACAACTTTTCTTATATAGGGCATTGTAAGCGTCTTGAAGATCATCTTCATTTTCACATTCACTACTCAGATTTTCTTCACTTGTTGAGTCATTATCTGAAAATGTGAATTTGGCTAGAGTCATAAGAGCTTTAACTTCATTGCCCGACTCAGTTTCAGAATCTTCTGATTCAGAAGAAGCTTCAAAATCAGATGATTCATCCCATGTAGCCAACATACCCTTCTTCGTGGGTTTGTCCTTTTTAGGACATCTATTTGCTAAGTGCCCATATTCTTGGCAGTTGTAACATTGACTATCTTTCAGAGATTTTTGAGATTTGGATCTAAACTTCTTTTTATCATTCGATTTTTGAAAATCAACCCTTTTCTCGCTTTTGAAAATCTTGTAAAATTTCTTAGCTAAAAGAGCCATATCATCTTCTGAATTACATTTAGAAGATTTTAGTGCGATAGATTTACCTTTAGGAGCTTTAAAGTTTAACTCGTAGGTTTGTAGAGAACCAACTAGTTCTTCTACCCTCATATTATCCGTATCACAAAGTTCCTGGATCGCGGTTACTTTAGAATTGAACCGTTCAGGAAGTGAGTGTAATATCTTTGCACATACTTTACTTTCTAGGATTTTATTGCCAAGACCCCACATTGAGTTTACAATGGCATTCAATCTAGTGTAAAAGTCCATAAACATTTCATTTTCCTCCATATGAATTTCTTGAAATCTGGTTTTGAGGAATTGGACTTTAGATTTTTTGACAATTGTAGTACCCTCGTGTGTCATTTCTAATATATCCCAAGCTTGCTTTGCAGTATCACAGGAAATGATTCTTTTGAACTCATCCGGTGATAGTGCGCAAGTGATTGCATTTAGTGCTTTAGCATTTGCACTACTCTCACTTTTCTGAAGTGTGGTCCATTGGTAATATGGTGTGACTTTCATAGATTTTGAACCGTCAACCCTAGTAACTTCCATGATAGGAGGTTTCCATTTTGTCACTGTGGCTTGCCACAGACTCTCATCCATTGATTTGAGGAAGATCCTCATTCTGGCTTTCCAATAGGCATAGTTGGAGCCATCAAAGGGTGGAGGCCTAGTGACTGAAAGGCTATCAAAATTTGACATCTTAAATAGCTTAAATCGTTAGCTCAGAAATTAAATCCAAGAATTAAAAAGAGCTATTAGGCTCTGATACCACTTGAAAAGGCCTAGTTATATGTCCTAGAGGGGGGGTGAATAGGACAATGCTAAATAAAACTAATAACAGCGGAATTAAAAAGAATATGATAGCAAAAAAAATCACAATGCAGGAAAGTAAAACAACCTCAAAATTTAGATCTTGAGAGGTTGATACAAATGTTGTTCTAAGGACAACCTTACACCAAAAATCAGAGTTTATGGTAGGACAACCTTATTTCTAGAAAGATCTTTGTATCAAATCTCAAATTAAAGAGGAATACAGAAATAAACACAAACTGAACTGAAATAAATTGTAATCACAAATGTATTGTTCTAGGGATAGCCATACACCATAAAAATGGCAGGGCAACCTTGCTGGAACAATCTTTAAAAAAAATTAAATATCAAGCTGATAAAGGAATAACAGAAAATAAATTCTAAACTATTACAAAATTCCTACAATGCTTGAATTAAATGATTACAACATTCACCACCATACATACATCCCACAAATGAATAATTAAAGAGTAGAAGTATAAATCATTCAACCACAACACAAGGGATTATAGTGGTTCGCCTGTGTGTTCACCAACTATTAAACAACAGCCACACAGAATGCTACTCTACTCCTAATATCCTCACACAGGAGATATTAGCGTTCACTAACAAAATAGGTTTTCACAGGTTCACCCAAAACCTTTACAATTGTGTCTTTGTCTGTGGGCTTACATAATTAAAAAAAACCCCACTTCTGAGTTTTCCTGGCTCTCCTCAAATAACCAATACAACAAGATTTTTCTGGCAAATCTTGAAAGAAACCAAAACAGAAAGGAATTAACAATTAAATGTAAAATACCTGATTATCTCCTTCGTTGTAGCAACCCGGTAGAACCAAGTCAGAGTAGATGATTGAATGTCCAAGTTCAATGTCCAGTACTCAATTACAATGGTTCTAGTTCCAATAAATTTTAAATTAAACCAAATAGGGCTTGCTTAATTGATTTTGATTCCAAAGAAATGGAATAACAATTCCTCTTATCAAATTAGATTGGAATAACAGAAACAAAATCAATTAAATAAAGCTAAAGAAATAGAATATTAAATAAGCACACTTAGCTTAGATGAAGCACAAAATTATCTCTCAGAAGTTTGACGAAGATTGGCTTGAATGGATTACTTAATTCAATGAATTCTTCTGAGATTCGTGCTTTATTTATAGGTGAGCAGATAGCGTCTTAGACTGGTCTAGGGAGCTCTTCGACTAGTCGAAGAATTAATAGATATTTGAAAAATTGGGCGCGATAAGCTTTGACCGTTTTACGACTGGTCGAAGGTCTCCTTCGACTGGTCGTAGGTCACCTTCGACTGGTCGAAGAACCTGAATTTCATCGCTAGACTTTGAGTCGAAGACTTTCGACTGGTCGAAGATGCAGTCGACACTGTTCCTTCGACTGGTCGAACAGATTCCTGGACTAGTCAAAGCCTAACAGAAAATATCCGAATTTTGTAACAAACTCACGACTGATCGAGGAATTTCTTAGACTAGTCGAAGAAAAGCTGAGACTAGTCGAAGAAGGCCTAGGACTAGTCGAAGAACAGACCAAACTCATGTAAAATAAACATCCGACTTATGTATCCAAAGTGGCCTACTCCTAAGGTCAACCTAAGGTCAGTCAAACCTCAAACATGAAGTAAGGACATTGAAACATTAGGAACAAGTGACCTTAAAGTTTAAGCTTTGAAGTCTTGATGTAGTTCAATCTTGAAATCTTGATGTAGTTCAATCTTGAAAGTGTCTTGAGTTCTTTACGAACTACCTTGTACTCTTCTTGAAGTCTTGTATTCTTGAGTCATGTCTTGTGAGCAGTTCTTGCAGTCAAGGTTGATCTTTGTACTTGTGAGCTTTGCTTGTTGTGAGCTTTGCTTGTTCATGAATGTTGATCTTTGAGAGAGCTTCACTTATGCAAGTTATATAACAGTAATTTTGGCACCACAAATTTGACAACAGACAGGGATATAGTTATATAAACTATAGCACTTACAGGCCCCACATAAGTGGAGGGTGTGAATACACCACATTCATCAGGCAGACCTCACACTACACCAAAATACTAATTCTGGAACGAAATACTATTTTGGTTATGGAACGGCTTAACATTTTAAGCCGTTTCAGATTTTGAACCATAGGGGAACTGGGGTACTACAACCGGTCTATATAAAAGCAAAAAAAAAAGGCCCTAATATCTCATTCGACCCTTTTCCTCTCCCCACCGCCGACTCTCTCTGCGCCTATCTATCCCTCTTCGCTCGATCTCTCTCCCCCTCTTCACTGTCGAACTGTCTTCTCAGCCTCTCCGTCTCCGCTCGATCTCTCTCCCTCTCTTCACTGTCGAACCGTCCCCTCAGCCTCTCCCTCTCTGCTCGATCTACCTCTCCCTCTCCCTCTCTCTCCCTCTTTTATTTCTTCTTTTCTTTGGTCCATCACATTAAGGATCATTATGCAATATCGGTTCTCTCTCTCTCTCTCTCTCTCTCTCTCTCTCCTCTTATCTCAGATCTGCCAGTATAGGGCTTGTTTGAGGGTATTGAAACCCTAGAATGATGTTTTTTTCCTAGTTTATGGAGAGATCTTGTCCATTTTATCTTATTACGGTTTCTTTAGGGTTTTGAAGTTATAGATTCGGTTTGGAGCTTAGATCTGAATTTTTTTTTTCTGGTATTAACGCAATCTGATAGGATTCCTTGCCTAATTCGATGTATTTGGTTGTAAAATGATGGAAGACGTGTTTCGGATGTCGAGTGTTTGGATCCGGTACTGAATTTCGTGATCAATTCGATTTTGATTCTGCATGGTTGAGTTTGTTGTGGGAGTTGGTTTGCTTGCGATTGGAGATGGTGCAGTCGCGTTTTGATTGTTGAATTTCTTGGAAAAGCTGAATCTTGCGATCAGTTTGATTTTGGTTTGCATGGTTGGATTTGTTGTGGTTTTGGACCGATTTATATTTAGATGCGTGGGAGCTGTGTTGTTTTTAATCTTTCTTAAGCATATATTGGATCTTTTAATTACTTATTTTGGTAGGAAGTGAATTTAATCTCAGAATCATTTGATTCACTTTTATTTTTGGTTTTCCAATGTACCCATGTATTAAAAATATATGCATGCATGTTTGTATGCATGTAGATAATTATGGGGTTTACATTACCCATGCATGCTTATAGGCTTATCTTTAACACAAGAAAACCGGTGAACCGATCCAAGTCATCCAATCAAAGGGGTCACCACCTAGATTGGTCAAAATACATAATTGGAATGATAAAATTCACCGAAAGGGTTGATCAATCAAAAAATCATCTACTTTGGGTGTATGTTGATCTACAGCTGTAAAATATGCCATGACATTATTTTATAATTAGCACATTTTCAACTAATCTGGGCCATTCAAACGATGAGCTGCCTCTTGTATAGGCCATACACTACAACGGTATTTAATGTTTGCAGTCAACAATTCACCTGTCCTACTCTTTTATAAAGAATAAAATAAAACAGTTAACCGATATTTTAAGATTAGTGGTAAAGTCCCTCACCAATTCAAAAACATAAAATTGACATGAACTAAAAAAAAGATGAGTACGATTTGAATTGTAAATCGGGATGTGAATTGTAAATCGTAGGTTTGAATGGTTGAATCATTGGATTCATTTAAAAAGGGATTTAAAGTGGGACTCTAAGTTATTTTTGCTCAAGATTTGACTCAGATTCTAAATTTCAGGATTTTTATAACTATGATTAGGAAAGAACTTGAGAAAAGGATGATGTTATGTAGATGAAGATGTTGAGATGTTGTTGTAGTTGGCTGGTGGGAAGGATTCGTCCAAACGTAAGCACCTTCAATCTAATTACGAGAACTATAAACAAAGTAGAAGAGACAATCTTGAAATTTTATTCAATTCAATGGTGTCTTGAGACTACTCATATAAGATTCTTAAATAGGCTCATTAGACATATAAAGAAGGTAAGTTCATAATGTCATTGACAACCAATCACTTTCATTTTATTTGCTTGCTTATTCACTGGTTATGTGAATCTTGTCTTTGTAACTTGTAGGTGGTGAGAGTAGCATGAGATACAGAGCAGGTGATGTTGCAAAGCAAATGGATCTTGATCCTCTCCTCAGTGGAGCAGAACCAAGCCCATCACAACCCATTCTTTTACCAACTGGTGCTCCCCATGACAGTCATACTTCTAACAGGGTCCGCATTTTGTATTGTCCTGAATTTAAATCTAATTAGCAACTTCAGCTGGCTATAATTTGTCTATTAACAAAGTATTTTCACTAATATGTTTCTTTTTTTTTTCTAGCTTAGGAAGAGCTATGAATTGGTTCAAGCTGTTGAAAAATCCTTGGAAGGGCCAAACTACTCATATGGAATTGAAGCATGAAGTACTTGATGGAAATGGTCTAGAAATTGGAACCAAACTTAAGCATGACTGCTTATGTACTCGAGCAGCATTGTTTCTTAAGGTTTGTTAGAAACCCAAGTTGCTAATTGTAAAAACCCAATACGTTCAACGTTTACTAAATTTGATCATTCTTTCCAGAGGAAGTGGAAAAATGATGTTCATATGGCTATTAGAGATTGCAATAGAGCTCGAGCTATTGATTCTTCTTCGTTCAGGGCACATTTCTACATGGCTGATGCACTTACACAGGTTTTTGTTATGTTGCAGTAGCATTTTGATTCATGTCACTACACCAAAATCGTGATTTTGGAACGGAGAGGGATTTGGTTTAAATACATGGAAGAATTCCCCCCAACCTAGGCCTTGTGTTTCCACACCTGCAACAGAGTTTTGTAGCTAGAAACCAATTCACTGGAAGGCTGCCAATTTCATTGTCCAATGCTTCAAGTCTCGAATTAGTTGATTTTAGCTCCAACAGTTTTAGTGGACATGTGCCTTTGAATCTAGGAAGTCTTTCGGGTCTCTACCATTTCAATATCAAGAAAAATCAGCTTGGAAGCAGAGAAGGTGATGACCCAAGCTTCCTCAATTCACTTACCAACTGCACCCGTCTAAAAGCTATAGGTGCAACTACTAATAATCTGGAGGGTGAATTGCCCAGCTCCATTGTTAATCTCTCGACACAGCTAAAGATTCTGTTTTTAGGAGGAAACAAGACTAGTTCACTATAAACACTATGAATTCTTTTCTATTGTGCCAGTTTTATATTTGTCTTGACTGTCATACTCAAGCCTCATTCCTAGCTCTTTACATAACCATTCAATCTGCACAGTACATCCATTCTTTATCACTTCAAAATTTCTATTTTAGTTTTTATAATTTTATGAGTACATTATTTTGTTGTGGATATAATTTTTGTACTCTCATTTGAATGAAGGAAATTGGAAGTTATTACGTTTATCTTATTTTGTCCAGTTGCACTGCATTTGGTGAGAATCAAGTCTTTAGCATTTGTGCTTGATCGATCACTGTTTGAATGGAAATGTAGCCTGTCATATCTATTATTAAACAGTAACAATAAAATTACATCATGTAAACACTAAATTAGTTTTAGTGCATCGATTAACTAAATTGCAGGAAGAAATTTTATTATTTTGATTGCTTGTCAATGCTTTAAATTGCTGGCTTCTTTGATTTGATGGTCTTCACTTGTTATAAATTAAATACTTACATAATGATGATTGTTAGTTAGAATATTTGATAACCGTATACATGCACCAATCCTTGGTTACCTGGAATTTTGTGATTGTTCAATGTTCTGCATTTTTTATTCTAGTTTGCCTTAGATAGCCATTTTTGTTTTTTGTTGAGTTCACAAATCATTCAAATTGCTCCGATTCAAAATGCAATTTCTGATATTTTCTTTCTTTCTTTTTATTTATCTAAAATTCTGTGTAGTGATGCTTTCAAGAGACTAGTAAAAACACCAATAAGAATCTGTTGTGATTGATAGATCGAAAGAATTCATTCATCTCCGATAGTTAAGTTTTTTTTTTTAAATTTTTTTTATTATTTTTTTTTAAATTAAGTCTGCTCTGTATTTGATTTTCCTGATCTGTTATTATCATATGCTTGTTTTGCTTTGATCCATCTCGTTTCATATAGAAAAAATTGATTTTTTCCATTGTTTTGATAGATTCATGTGAATTTCACTTCGTTAATTTTCACCATACAACTTGTTTTTGTATGTTATGTAACAAGGAACAGAAGGTTTGAGAGAATGTTAGCCTCACATGACTTGCCTGACTCCCACCATAAGATGGCACGTTTGTCAAAGATATGGCATTTGTTGGGGGCCTTGCACAAAACCTTAGGATCTAGCCTCTCGAAACAAACCAGAATTATGGAATAATAAAGCAATGAAATAGATCAAAGCATAAACCACACCACACAAGAGATTTTTACATGGAAAACCCTCAAAGAGGTAAAAACCACGGGACCGCGTCCAGATCAACAATCCACTATGAAGTAGAATGTTACAACCTTCTTCACTCACGTAGGAGTGGATAAACAGTAAGAGAATAAAAGAAAAATGGAGAGATCTAACTGATTACGAGGACGTAGAAGCGCTGAGATATCAAGTGCACAATAGATCACCTCTACGAGCAGAACCTCCCCTCCACGAGCTTCCTCTCTCTCTTTCTCCCTTTCTCTCACCCCTTTGATAGCTCTAAACCCTTTAGCAAATCCTTATAAAGCTTTAGAAAACCCTCTTGTATCTTTTCCATAACCTATAAAACCCAAGGGACTTCCTATTTATAGTTTTAGGAAACTCCTTTCCGCATCCTTGTTGCGAAAGGACTCAAAAATCCGCAATCCACACAAAATCGCAGAACGAATTTGCGTAACCTTGACTAGTCGAGTGGATCCTCAACCGGTCGAGCGACACTTTCGACCGGTTGAGCACATCCCACGACTGGTCGAGTACTTCGAAAATCCAAAACCTCAACTCACTAGACTTTGAGTCGAGCCCTGCTCGACTGGTCGTGCACCAGCCCTCGACCGGTCGAGCGAAGCTCATGACCGGTAGAGCATGGGGAAAAAACTCCATCGGGATTTACCTCCTTCAAGCCAGCCTGGTTTCTACAAACCTCTAACTTGCCCTTGAGCAAAGCCTTAGTCATCATGTCTGACCCATTATCGTCCATGTGGACCTTCTCAAGTTGTAACACCTTATGTTCGAAAGTATCCCTGATCCAGTGATATCGAAACTCTATGTGCTTTGACATGGAATGCTGACTTGGATTCCTGCTCAAGTGTATAGCACTCTGACATTCGCAATAGACCACATGCTCCTCCTACTTCAAGCTAAGTTCCTGTAGGAACCTCTTCATCTAAAGCATCTCTTTACATGCCTCTATGACTGCAATGTACTCGGCCTCTGTCGTCAACAATGCTACGACCTTTTGTAGCTTACTCTGCCAAGAAACTGCTCCCCCTACAAACGTGAACATGAACCCCGAGGTAGACTTCCTGGAGTCTATGTCACCTGCCATATCTGCATCTGTGTAACCCTCTAACATAGGTTTACCGTCACCATAGCATAGGCTCAACTTGAATGAGCCTCTTAGATACCGCAGTATCCATTTCACCGCTGCCCAATGCTCTTTGCCAGGATTGACAAGATACCGATTGACAACACCAACCACATATGCTATGTTTGGGTGTGTACACACCATAACATATATCAAATTTCCCACAGCTGACGCATAGGGTATCTTCTGTATCTCTTCCACCTCTGCCTTTGTCTTGGGACACTGCCTGTCGCTCAATCTGAAGTGACCATCTAGTGGAGTACTGACCGGCTTCGCTGCATTCATATTAAACTGCTCTAGGACTTTCTCAATATACCGCTCTTTTAACAGCCAAAGCTTCTTGCTACTTTTGTCACGGGTTATCTCCATTCATAGGATCTGTCTAGCCGGGCCCAAGTCTTTTATCGCAAAAGACTTGCCCAACTCCTGTTTTAGCCTGTCGATCTTCTTAATGTATTTTCCCATGATGAGCATGTCATTAACGTATAACAACAGAACTAAGAAATTACCATCTAAGAACTTGCAAGTGAACACACAGTGGTTTGACTCCGTTCTGTCATACCCATGTTTCAACATAAATGATTCAAACTTCATGTACCATTGTCGTCGAGCTTATTTCAGCCCATACAAGCTCTTCCTCAGCGTATACACCATATGCTCTTCTCCCTTGACTTTGAACCCCTCTGGTTGGTGCATGTAGATCTCTTCTTCCAGGTCACCATGGATGAAGACAGTTTTAATATTTAACTGCTCTATCTCCAGATCCATGCTAGCCGCTAACCCAAGCAGCACCCGTATGGATGTCATCTTCACCACTGGTAAGAATATCTCCTTAAAGTCTATACCTTTCCTCTGACCGAACCCTTTCACTACAAGTCTGGCCTTGAACTTCGTCTGTGAATTCTTCTGCTCAATCTTCTTTTTGAACACCCACTTGTTGCTTAGAGCTTTCTTTCCCTTAGGCAGTTTCACCATGTCATAGGTGTGATTCTTATGCAAGGATTTCATCTCCTCTTGCATAGCTTTCAACCACTCCCTCTTATGCTCATCGACTAGGGCCTCAGAATAATCTTCTGGCTCTCCCCCATTAGTCAGCATAATGTACTCATACGGTGAGTACCTCTTGGACGACTATCTATCCCTAAATGACCTCCTCACCTGTGGCTCAACAGGTGAATCAAGTGGGGGTTGCTCCCCTGGTTTATCTTCTGAAGGAACTCCCTCGTCCTCTGCACCTTGTTGTACTCCTCCGTCATCAAGCACCATGGGATGAATAATCGGATCCATGTCCTCTAGCTCACCTGAACTAGGTTAACTCTTGTCTGGCTTACCAATGTCTTTTATACACTGATCTTCAAAGAAAATCACATCTCTGCTCCAGATGAGCTTTTTCTCGGTCGGATCCCACAATCTGTAACCAAACTTTTCATCACCATACCCTAAGAACACACAGTGCATGATCTTCATATCGAGCTTGGACCACTCGTCCTTTGGTACGTGAATGGATGCCCTGCATCCAAACACCCTGAGATGAATTTACGATGGATCCTGTCCAGTCCACACCTTCTCAGGTACTTCTCCATTCAACGGGGCTGATGGAGACCTGTTTATCAAATATACCGCCGTGTGCATTGCTTCTCCTCAGAACGTCTTAGATAATTTTGCATAGGATAACATACATCTGATTCTCTCAACAATGATGTGATTCATTCGCTCGGCTACACCATTATGCTGGGGGGTCTTGGGAACCGTCTGTTCATGCCGTATACTCAGGGACTTGCAGCACTCATGAAATCACCAATGTATTCAGCACCATTGTTAGTTCGGATGCACTTCAATGATCTACCTGTCTCTCTTTCGACCATAACATGAAACAATTTAAACACACCAAAGACCTCGTCCTTGGATTTCAAAGCATAAACCCAAACTCTCCTAGATACATCATCTATAAAAGTAATAAAATACAATGCCCCACCCAAGGTTTTTGTCCTCATAGGACCACAAACATCAGAATAAACCAAATCTAATGCATGCACTTTATTAACATGAGAAGTAGATTTAATAAATGAAACTCTATGTTGTTTCCTTGATAAACAATCAAGACAGGTTTTGAGAGGTGTACCTGTCACGTCTAGAAGGAGCCGCTTCCTCACTAGTACTTGAAGCCCTTTTTCACTCTGTGGCCTAGACGCCTGTGCCACATGTCAATAGTTGAATCTTCCATTGCGTTCTGTTGAGGGTCAAATATTGCATATTAGACCCCGGTTATTATCTGTTTTTATGAACATGATACTGTTTAATGCCCTATTTTAATCGTGTTTGTGATGCAAGGTGTATTTACGAGCGTTGACTGAAAAAGGTTACTAAAAGCATGGATTTGATGGTCTGAATTCACCAAGGCAAGGGATGGACCCCAGGGGACCAAGATCGATAGATTTACACGCCAGTGATCCAAGAAAACTGAGAAACTGAAGCTCAAAGTGGCTTGAAAAATGTCCAAAATGCAATATCATAGGGTTCCCACCATCTATTCGGTCCGAATCTTCATATATGTCCTGATGACAATACATGAACCATACATGTAAAATTTCAGCCATTGGATACCTCTGGAAGTGGCCCAATGTACAGATCAACCCTCATATTCCTAATTTGAGGCCCGCCTGATAGATGGATGTGCTTCATTTTTGGCATCAACCCCTTAAATGGGGAGATAAAACGAATGAATGGTGCATATTTCTCATATACATTACAGTGGACCCCACATATAAGGTGAGATTGCACCATGCGGTGCACTCTCGCGCGACACCACATCGCTCCAGCCTTTCAAACTCGGTTTAACCAAGTCTTTCTTTAAAAACAGAAATTTTGTTCTCTGGCGTGAAACAGAGCCTGCGGTTGGATGATAGTGGGCCACCACAGTACATCGACGGCCCGTTCCGGACCGTCCGTTGGAATCCCACCGACCCTCCTATCCTTGCCTAGGTGTCGGTTTGACCCCATGCAAGCCACAGAAAGATCCTAGCCATTGAACATAAGATGGACGGTCAAATGCAAAACTCTGTGGACCACACTGAACTCAATATAAACTGACCATTCTCGACTAGTTTTGTGTCCTAAAGACAATGGACGGATTGGATTTCTCAAACAATCCCCTTCATGGGTCCCACTGACATCACGGTGAAGAGAGGAAGGGCCTCTGTTTGTAACATCCGGACGTTGCGGTCCATTTGAGAAGCTTGGTGAGGATCGGTCCGTCCATTTGGACTCTCCAAACTTCGTCCATAGCCTCACCAACCACTTTCAAGAGGTCTGTCTGGATCAGATTCCGGACAGGATTCCCAGATCTCGGTTCTGTCAGTTGCTGCATAGAAAAAGTTGTTTCCTGACGCATGACGGTGCGTATCCTAGAGTCCAGTTCTGTTGCGGACGAGCTGCGGGAGAACTCTACCCCACCGACGAAAATCTTCTATAAGAGGAAAGAACAAGTTTGGGAAAGAATTTATCCACGGCTGGGAGCTCTCAGTTGGAATGTGCAAGAGAGAGAGTAGAGAGTTATTTTCTTTTTATTTTATTTTATTTGTTTAAGAGATCCAGCCTATTCATGTTGGGATGAATCTCTTAGCTAAGGCTAAGAGGTGAAGCCTGTAGTGTGATGGGATTGGTTTTACTACTTGATTCATGTTACTTGAACTTTCTTTGGTTATAGTTTGATTAATAGGAATGCTTTCAGTTTTTAGTGGTTTGTTGTGACTTAAATTACAATGGATCTACGATAGCTTTGAGCATGTTCTTAACATTATAGGGTTGGTGAATTTGGGAACCCTGTTGTTCACCATCGTCTCCTAGGCATGGTTGGATGATGAAATCCTTCCTAACATTCATACATCTATCTGATTGGTTGTTGATTGGTTTAATTCTGTTGTTAACTCTGTCTCATGGGCATGGTTTTGTGATGGAACCTATTCTAACTTACATCCTTCTTATCTCTTGAAAACTAGATCAAAAGACGTTCAGATTTGATTTTCAGGTTATATCTTCCAATTGGATGAAGATGGGATTCTAAGTTCAGTTGAGTTCTTAAATCAAGCATAAGATCTCCCTGATCTCTACAAGTGGATCCTTAACACCCTAGTTTCCTACCTTTGATTTCCACAAGTTTTAGAGTAATATTTCACCATTATTCCCTCATATTCTTTTAGTTTAGAATTCATCTTATTCTAGTTCTAGATCTATTTAGTTTCAGATTACGTACATGTTTCAGTCCCTGTGGATTCGACCTCGGTCTTACCGAGATTATTACTACATCACAACCCTATACTTGGGGAGTAAACATGTTCAACCCACCCTTGCACACACTGACACTTGCCTTGTAAAGGGTGCAACACTTCTTTCCTCTAGCTGTGATCAACGAACCCTTGATGAGCTTCCAACGCTCACCAGTAAATCGATTTTCACAGCCATCATCATCCAACCTTCCCGTCGACATCAAGTTAAGGCGAAGGTCTGGGATATGCCTCACATCCCTGAGAACCAATGTGCAGCCCACATTGATCTTCACACAATTATCACCGACTCCCATGATTTTCGATACGCCAGAATTTCCCATCTTCACGGTTCCATAGTCACCTGACTTGTATATTGTGAAAAAGTCCCTGCGTGGAGTCACATGAAAAGAAGCTCTCGAGTCTATCACCCAGTCGGTGTCTTGACTCGTAGCCGTGAGACATATATCGTGATTTGCAGAAAGAATAACTATAACGTCGCCATCTGAAGTGACCGCAGTGGAATCTGATTCATCTTCCTTCTCCTTTCATTTTCCTTTCTTGTCGTTCTTAGCCTTACGACATTTATTCTTATAGTGGTCCTTCTTGCCATAATTCCAACATTCAACATCTTTCCCAGTACTTGACTTGCCTCTTAATTTATCTCGGGCCTTTTCGCCCTTCCTGTTCTTTCCTCTCCCCCATTCTTGCATCACAAGGGCCTCTTGTTGAGTAGACCCCTGAGACTTCTTCTTTGTCTCCTCATTGAAGAGACGACTGGTTATCTGTTCCATGGATATCTTTCTGTCTAGCGCGGAGTTACTTAGAGACACCACCAATGTCTCCCAACTGTTAGGCAATGAACTAAGCAATAACAAAGCCTGCAATTCATTATCCAGGACCATCATCATAGTGGAAAGCTGGTTCACTATATTGCCGACCTCATTCATGTGCTCGGCCACGGAACCACCATCTTTGAACTTGAGATTCATAAGTCATCTTATCAGAAAGATTTTATTACTGGCTATCTTCCTCTTAACAACCCTTCTAATTTCAGCCATAGGCTAACGGCTGAGGTCTCTGTAGACACCTGGTGAAAAACAGAATCATCCAGCCATTGTCTAATAAACCCCACCACCTTTCGGTCCATCTTCTTCCAATCATCATCAGACATATGTTGAGGGTCAAATATTGCATATCAGACCCCAATTATTACTCGAATTTATGAGTATGATACTGTTTAATGGCTCGTTTAATCGTATTTGTGATGCAAGGTGTATTTACGAGCTTGAATCGAAATAAGGTGCTAAAAACATGGAGTTAAAGTTCAGAATTCACCAAGGCCATGGACGGGATTCAAGGGGACCAAGATCGGCAGATTTTCACGCCAGATATTTGAGAAAATCGAGAAACCGAAGCTCAAGTGGCCTGAAAATCAGCTAGAACGCAAGATCACGGGATTTCAACCATCTGTTCAGTCCGAAACTTCATACATGGCCTGAGGACCTTAAATTAACCGTCCACATCAAATCTCAGCCATTGGATCCTTGTGGAGGTGGCGTAACGGGCAGATCAGCCCATAAATCTCAAACTGGGGCCCACCTGATCTTTAAGATATGCTTCAAGTTTGGTCTCACCACTTTAAATTAGAAGATAAAGGGGATAGATGGATTGGATTGCTCCAAACATCAAGGTGGGACCCACTGTACACGGTGTGTGTACACAGCACACATACCTTGGATGTGTACCGAATCAAGGAAGTCAGTCAATAGCCTTTGACCGACTCTTCCTCTCAAATTCAAAAAAAAACGGCCGTTTCCGTTTTCATTTTTAACAAAGACTTGCGGTCCTCTGTTGTGGGCCACCACCGCACATCAACAGTCCAATCCGGACCGTCCATTAGATTTCTGAGGCCCATTCTACCAAGGCCTAGGTGACAAGATTGTAAGAAACAAAGAAGATGGGATCATAGCCATTCAAGCATGGGACAGACGGCGGAAAGGAAAGTCTGTGGGCCACGTTAGAAGAAATTCAAAACCGACCATCTCAAATTGTTTTCTTCAGACAAAGCTGATGGATGGTGTGGATTTCCCAAACATCAAGGAGTGTGGGTCCCGCCAATCACCGGCGCAACATCACCGCTAGCCCTGTTATGCAGTCTGGAGAAACCGGACGTTCCGGATCGATTTTGGCCCACCATCAATGATCGGATGGCCGATCTGAACCGTCCATCGTGTAGGCCACTCAAAAACATCCCAAGAGACGTTATTCGTTTGGAAAGAATCACTGGAACGAAGGAATTTAGAGATCTGATTTTGGCTGCGAAAGCCTTACTCACGTGACCGACTCCTGCGGCGAAAGATATTCCGCACTCTTCACCGCCTATCTCTACACAGCCAGCGCACTCTCCACCGACTTCCCGGCCTATAAGAGGAGAAAAGAAGGGAGAGAGGGAGCATCTTTTAGATCCGGCGGGAGACGTCAGTAAGAGGGAGAGAAAGCAGAGTAGTTGTTTATTTTTTTTATTTGTTTTATTTGTTGTTTTTTTGATCTAGCTTAATCATGTTTTTTTCTTGGCTAAACCTCTTAACTAGGGCTAAGAGGTGAAGCTTGCAGCGTGATAGGCTGATTCAATGGCTTGGATTCATACTTATGAACTGATTTAATCCTAGTTTGATTTTAAGAAATTATTTTAGTTATTAATGGTTTATTGTGACTGAAATTACAGTAGATCTGTGATGGCTTGAGTATTTTCTTTCCTTTTATGTTTATGAAGTTAGGAAGCCCTGTTGTTCACCATCGTCTCCTGGGCATGGTTGGATGATGGTACCCTTACTAACATTTATAATATGTTGATTGGTTGGTAATTAGTTTAATTCTATTGTTTACCTTGTCTCATGGGCATGGTTTGGTGATGGAATCCATTCTAATTCATATATCTTTCATCTCTTAAACTATATCAAAGGAAGTTCAGAATTGATTTTTAGGTTATATCTTCCAACTGGATGAAGATAGGACTCGAAGTCCAGTTGAGTTCATGAATCAAGTGTTGATCTCCCTGATTACTACAAGTGGATCCTCTGAATCCCTAGTTTCCTACCTTTAAAATTCACCAATTTTAGATTAATAATTTTCACCATTATTCCTCAATTTACAAGTGATTTAGATTTCATCTTAATCTAGTTCTAGTTCAAATTAGTTTCAAATTACGTATAGGTTTCAGTCCCTGTGGATTCGACCTCGGTCTCACCGAGTTTATTACTACATCACAACCCTATACTTGGGGAGTGAACAACATATCCTTGGATTTTGCTGATATGCCTAAAATTGGAGAATATAGGTCCTTGCGATAAAGCAAGTCCTCCATCTTAGCCTTCCATATAGTCCAGTTAGAACCATTGAGGTTGATCATCCGTGATGAGCCACCTTCCATAATTCAAAAAACCGATCCCACCCGTTCAATGAATTAGCTCTGATACCACTTTATTAGGGGCCTTGCACAAAACCTTAGGATCTAGCCTCCCGAAACAAACTAGAATTATGGAATAATAAAGCAATGAAATAAATCAAAGCATAAACCACACCACACAAGAGATTTTTACGTGAAAAACCCCCAAAGAGGTAAAAACCACAGGACCTCTTCCAGATCAACAATCCACTATGAAGTAGAACGTTACAACCTTCTTCACTCATGCAGGAGTGGATAAACAGTAAGAGAATAAAAGAAAAATGGAGAGATCTAACCGATTATGAGGACATAGAAGCGCTGAGATATCAAGTGCACAATAGATCACCTCTACGAGCAGAACCTCCCTTCCACAAGCTTTTTCTCTCTCTTTCTCCCTTTCTCTCACCCCTTTGATAGCCCTAAACCCTTTAGCAAATCCTTATAAAGCTTTAGGAAACCCTCTTGTATCTTTTCCATACCCTAGAAAACCCTAGGGACTTCCTATTTATAGTTTTAGGAAACTCCCTTCCGCATCCTTGTTGCAAAAGGACTCATAAATCCGCAATTCGCACAAAATCGCGGAACGAATCTACGTAACCTCGACTGGTTAAGTGGATCCCTCGACCGGTCGAGTGGCACCTTCGACAGGTCGAGCACATCTCATGACCGCTCGAGTACCTCGAAAATCTAAAACCTCAACTCGCTGGACTTTGAGTCGAGCCCTGCTCGACTAGTCGTGCACCAGCCCTCGACCGGTCGAGTGAAGCTCACGACCGGTCGAGCACGGGAAAAAACCCCATTAGCATATACCCATTTATTTTCATATGAAGCCCTTGAATTCGCATGTGCATCTTTATCTCTCTTAAGTACTACCATATCTAAGTAACATAATCTTTATAAAAAAAATAAATCGCATGAGTCTTGTCAATTTGATCAACTCAACAATCGCTCTTGTGTCAGGTCCAAGTCACTCTATGAAACGAGCCTCCAACGGTTTTATCTTATCAAAACTTCCATTTGGAAATGCTACATCCAACAAAAAAAATATTAGGGGAAAAATCATTAGTTGTTTAATGCATTGTTAGGGTTGGGACATGGAGATCCACCTTATTTTTAAAGGCCCTTCTGATGATTATTTGAAATCCACAACAACCATCAACTGCCTTATAGACAGTTATGCCCAGGCCACTGTGAATAGGCTCCTACATGATTTATGTGAGCCACAACCATGGAAATAGTTTGGAGGGAAATAAAAAGTGTATTTTGTTTTTGGTGCTTCCTTGAGACACCATACCATTTTTCTTAATAAAATGAGCTAGGGAAGTCATTAGCTCAATTTTCCCAAATCCTCTTTACTTTCTCCTTCATAACCTAGTATCAAGAGTCTTGTAAAGACCCTATCTATTCCGTACCATTTTCCATGCATATGTGCATGATGATCAATGCCCTTAGCTAGACTTGGATTGGTCGTTCTTAGTACATACCCGATTGACCGGAACCCTAAGACCTCGAAACCTATCTCATATCGACCACCCCGTCACCACGATAGTGGAGGTACCACCCGTGCGTCGGTATGATGCTCCGTTGGTGAGATACGCCGTGAAGAATAATAAGTGTATCATGTGCGCATGGCGCCATGTATTTCATTCCACAATGTGCACAACACATGTGATACACACATGTACATGCCACACATGGGTGAGGGAATCTCTACCCATGTGTGTGATGTCACACACCCATACCTCCCATCTCTCATGTCTCTCCAAAGTCAACACTTCTCCATTCCATACCTTAAGCATGACATCATCCCACCATGCCATCCCATGCTCCTTTAATCCACCATTAATTGCAAATCATGAATTAATGGATATAATCCTAATCTAAGCTAACCAAGATCACATTAATTAAATCTAACCACATTTTTAACAATTTCTCTACATATATCCTTCAACCCATAGGATTTTACCATTTTTCCTACACATGGGAGAGAGAGAGAGAGAGAGAGAGAGAGAGAGAGAGAGAGAGAGAGAGAGAGGAGTGATCTTGGTGGGCCATTAATTTCATCAATCCCATCCCTTCCATCCATCTCAACCATCCATCCAATTCATTAAGGTGAGTACACCCACCCTACTTATGCTTATTTTATTTTTGTTGTGATTATGTATAGTGGAGATGATGTTGATGATAATGACGTGATTAATGGTGTGGATGTATAGGAGAATACATGTAAAAAAAAAAAAAAAAAAAAAAGAAGGATGGTTAATGGTGGTGATGGTATTATGATAATGATGTGATTAATGGTGTAGATGTATAAGAGAAAATATACAAAAATTAAATTGTCATAGACTTTATGTGGGACCCATTGATAGTGGGCCCCACCAAAATGTTTGTACGCCGTCCAAACTGTCCAAGAATGGCCCTATTAGGTTGGCCAAACACACACGCTCACACCCATGCACACATGTGCACACCACACCATAAAAATATACAAATAAATAAATAAAAACACAAAAAGGGGAGGAGTGGACGCTGCCAGTGTCCTCCAGCAGCGTCCCTGCTGGTTTAAAAGAATGAGGGAAGGAGCGGTGGGCCCCTAACGAACCTCATCCATGATGTATGTATTCAATCCACGCCGTCCATTTAATTTCCTAGCTCATTTTAGCCATAGAACCGAAAACTGAAGATAATACAAGTCTCTGGTAGCCCACACCACCAAAACTCATGTGAAGACATACTAAAACATATAAAAGTACTTGTTGGGGCCCACCTGAAATTTTGATGCATCTGGAAATTTGAATGACCCCTTAACCTAGTGGGACACACACAATAGACGGACTGGATTGTCCTATTGTGGGCCCCATACAAAACAAAAACTATGATTTCAAAAAAAAATAATAATAATAATAATAAAATAAAAAAATTAGCAGCACCTGACGCTGTTGCTGTCAGCGTCAAAATGACGCTGCAGCAAGCAGCGTCTGGACGTTAGAAGAATGTGGGCCCCACCACAGGCCCCACCTTGATGTATCTTGAACATCAGTACCGTACATTTAATGGGTTCAGTTTAAAAATGGGTCACCCCCAAAAATGAACCGTTGGAGGAACTCTGGTGGCCCATGTCACAGCAAATAGTGTTGATTAAACGTCTGCCATTGAAATCCTTTGGGATTTCACAGAAGTTTTGGATCCAAAGCAGGTGGGCCATGTGGGACCCACCTTGATGAGGTGCATATCCACACCGTCCTGGACTTACAGTGGAGAGTAGACCGACGATGGAGATGGCTAAAAGTAAAGTGCTAACTGATGGTGGGTGTGCTACCTAGCAGTAAAAAAATATATATAATAATAATAATAATAATAATAATAATAATAATAGGATATTACATGGGGTGGGTAGCCAGCACGTGGACCCATTCCTCTTTATTTCCTCTTTTGGCTGCAACGTGCAGCACCTGAGAACGTCATCAGGGTCCATGGGACCCATCCTTGTCGTCCATCCATTGGCCGGGCCACACCATGTGGCATGTGACGGTGGGTACCCACCTTGATATGCATATATCCAACAATCCAGGTGGCCAGAGACGGTGGACCCCATCATTAGGTATGTGTTAAACCCCAACCATTCATCTGTTTCATTCAGCCGGGTCGTGGATGGATGATGTACGTGCTTTATATATGTACATATCTATAATATATATTATATAATATTATGGTATAAATATGAGGGAGAGAGGGCTGTAGCAGGTGGCCCACCACGTGGGACCCACACTTATGCATTGTATCCATCATCCCTATGGTTGGACGGTGGGACCCATGGTTAATGAGGGTGTTCCATCCAAACCGTTCATACATTTGGCAAGCTGGTCTAAGGTGGGCCAAGTACGTGGACCCCTACCCTGATGTATATGAAACATCCAAACCGTCCATCCATTTGATCAGCTCGTCCTAGGGCTTGGGATGAAAAAAAAAACAGATCTACTTATCAAGCGGACCCCACTGCCAAAAACAGTGGAGATGGGACGTCTACCACTGAAACGCCTTTTGGCTCACAGAAGTTTTGGACCAATATGATATTTGCTTCACACGTTGGTCCAGGTCCTTGTGACTTGTGAACAGACTAGATGGGAAATACGTGTTATGATGGCCCTTGTGATAGTTTGTACAGTGGGAATCACAGTCTGCACTGCTATTTGTGATGTGGTCCAACTGACCTTTTGATCACTACCACCACTGTTAATTGTGGTATGGTCTGGATGATCTTTCGATATGATTCATTGTTTGGATAATGATCTAAAATGATTTTTATAGATGGATGAATGGTGTAGTTGTTGTGGTCAATCTGATATAGCCTATTTGATGTAATTGGGGACCATTTGGAAGGGCCTGACGTGATGTATTTGGGGTCCATGTGCAGGGCCCACCTTTTGTATTTGAAGTCCATGGGTTGTGGCCCATTGTGATGTATTCAAGACCCATGGGCAAGGACTGATGCGATGTGTTTATGGCCCATGTGCGGGACCCACCCGTTTGTATTTTTGGCCAATGTGATAAGGCCCAGCTGTTTTATACTTGAAGCCCAAATGATGAGGCCCGACTTGATGTATCTGAGGCCCAGGTACGTGGCCCATTTGACGTATATGAGACCCATTAATGCGGTCCACTTAATGTATATTGAGGCCCATGAGTCGTAGCCCATTATGATGTATTTGAGGACCATGGGTCATGGCCCATGGTGATGTATACTAGCTAGGCCCGTGTATTCGGTCCATTGTGATATATATGTCCCTTGTGTGAGGCCGTAGGCCCACTGTACATTTGGCTTAATGTGGGCTACTCCTTGGGAATAATGTTGGTTAAATGACCACATTAATGAGCAATAATGGTTTAATGTCCACATTGTGACCGTCCCTTAGGTCTTGTTAGGCCCATTCTCATCATTCTCTTAGTGAGTTTACCCTAATTAGTGGGCCTCATTCGCCATAGACGGATGGTTTTACACTATCGGATTTGATATAACCACGGTCGAGGCCGATTTTGATTGACAATTCCGACTCCAATTGTCATGACTGATTTGCCGACTTTGATTATCGATCGATTCTGATTGACGTGATCAATTACCGATCGAGGCCGATTATCGTGACTATTTACCGATCGTGGCCGAATGCCGATTCTGCTTGTCGTGGCCAACTGACCGATTACCGATCGAGGCCGATTATCGTGACTGATTACCGTTCAATGCCGAATGCCGATTCTGCTCGTCGTGGCCAATTAACCGATTACCGATCGAGGTCGATTATCGTGACCGATTACCATCATGGCCGATTGCTGATTCCGATTTGTCGAGGCCGATTTCTGAATTTGTCAAAACCTATATGATGTATATGCAACCAGTAGTTGAGGCCCATTGTGGTGTGTATTTGGCCTGTGTGATGTATATACGGCCCGTATTTGAGGCCCATTGCGTTGTGTATTCAGCCTGTGTGTAAGGCCCAGCATGATGTATATTAGGCCCATGTGAGAGGCTCATCATGATGTGTAGTAAGCTCTTGAGAGAGGCCCATGGTGTTATATTTTTGGCCCTTGTGTGCGGCCATGGGTCCATTATATGTTTGGCTCTATGTGGGTCATTCCTTGAGGACAATGTTGGTTAAATGTCCACATTGTCGATGTCGATTATGAGTATGTGACAGCATAGCATCATGATACATGTCCATACGCATCATCTGCATGTTTGTTATGAGATGTGGTTGATCATTGCATATATCATTGAGCATGTTGTTATGAGACTCCTTGATAGGTGGAGGTTATATTACATGAGCGCATCGTATGCGTAGGATTGATGCATGACTGGATTGTATGACTCATGCATCTTGCATTGCGTGCTGTGATTACTATACGCCCTAGCAACATCAGGGTCGTAGCCTCCACAGGCATATCGTGGATGGCCAGAGGGGACACCGGAAATGTTTGGTTCTAGCATACGGGCGTCATAGATGTCCCTGGGTGAAAATCCCTAAACCTCCGGGCCAGGAGACGCCCCAACGTCGACACCGAGTGGATACATGAGCGCCCGAGTGCCGAATACCAGGAGGCCGCGTCTCCCACTGTGTCGTGGTCGGTTGGGAGGGGGTGTGGCCTTACCCGCCCGAGCGTAGGGGGCATTGCTAGGCTGAGTCTGACCAGCTCGAGGAATGGGTCCGCTATCGACGTGCCGAATAGGTATTGGCAGACTATTGGCTAGGCGGATAGTGAGGTTTCTTATGCTCACTTGGACTGTGCGGCTGGGAGAGCGGCAGTGCCATTTGGAGTGTACTAAACCCCGGTGATGATCCCAGAGAGGAACTGTACTGATATGTGGACTTATTGAGCAGGAGTTGCATATTCATTCATTCATTCATTCACTATCCACTCGGGCTGGTGGTGCACAACTATTTGTACATGTACCTTCGCAATGGCCAGGATTTCGGTTGGGGCGCGCGACTAACCTGAGATCAGGAGTTTACCACATTGAGTCTGACTATCCAAATTTAGGTATGGGACTGGTTTGGATAGAAGTCCCTTGTGATAGACTCCATAGCCTGCGATACTACGTACTATCATCCTGACTTCACACTCCAGCATGGTCATTCCATTCGCACCGCATATTGCATTACATCTGCGGCATATGACATTTTAGGTTACCTGTGTTTCTGCATTTATATGGTTTAGATACGACATCTGATATTTGACTCTTTATGACTCCTCATTTGTATAGTTGATCTCATGTATTGCGTATTCTAATATTGTATAATTATGGCATGACAATATGATGATGATGATGTGATTACGGATGCGTGCAATACGGCTATGGTTGTGGTATAGGAGAAATGAAAATATAACTTGGTGATGCTGGTAGCATTGACTTGGAGTATTACTATGATGCATATGCATTGCATTGGCACTGACATCATACTTTACATGCTACATGCCTTTCACATATATAATTTCCTTGTAACATATTTATCATGCTTGCATGTAGGACACACTGCACACACGTGTGTACTCACTAGGCTTTTTGCCTAAGCCACCTATTTCCCATTTTTTTTCAGGGCTGGAGTAGCTTGGAAGACTTTGCTTTCTCGATGCATTGCATCTATTTTTCGATTTGGCAATATTGACATTGTGTACCTTTTGGAAAGCATTGTACTTGTAACCATCAGGATTTCTATTGGAGAGTGTCGCTTGGTAATTTGATCATAGATCTTTATGCTCAGGTATTACTTCATGTATACACCCAAAAAAAAAAAAATTCAGTCAAAAATCTTCCTTGTGGTGCACCGAACTCGGGACTTGGTGAGTGGAAGTCGAGTGCCGGATTCGGGGCATCACGGAAGCTGTCCGTCCCTGGGTTTGGGGCGTGACAGGAGATGGTATCAGAGCATAAGATTTGGGATCAATTACGAGCAAAATCTCTTGGCTGAATTTTTTTTTTTTTTTTTTCAAGAGGCAGGTTTGCAAAATACAGAACGCATATTGATGTGGCACATGTCAGTGATATCTGAGCCATTCATCAAGTGATAGCCGCCATAAACACGACCTCAAGTGTTTGATTTGTATTTAGTGTATCAACATGTATCCACATATTCTATTCACATGCATCCACATATTCTATTCTATTCACATTTGTTTTTTTTTTTCTTTTTTAAAGCGCCTGTATGCATTTAGTTGTGGCAATTAAATTGATCATGAATCTATCATCTAAAAGCTAGCCTCAAACTGCTTGGAGAAAGGCTTCCATACATCTTTCTTTTGTTTAGGAGCCTTAATATGTATTTGTGGATACCTTGGAATAATCACATGACATTATTTAGGAATAGAGCTTGTTCCTGATAAAGCCATTGACTTGATTTGTCCATGTCTCGAACATTTCTGTTTGTTGATCTTTGACAGTATTTGTGTAAAACATTTATTCCCATTATGTATGCAAATATCTTGCCCCAGGTTTTCTTGTTGCTTTTTTTTTTAAAAATTTTTTCGAAAGGTACTGAATTTTATTAAGAAGGCACAAAGGCCAAAAGGAAAACAGGAACAAAAACAGAAGGAAGAAAGCTGTACAACAAACCGAAGAAACCCACAACCAAAGTTAAACCGACATCCTCTCTCTCACAGAACAAAAAACCCTGTTGAGATCCCCTAAAGCTGAACTGGATTTATCACCAAAACATCGGCTGCTATTTTTAGTAGTGTATACAATTGGTCCATGTAATGTTGCAGGTGGTGCATTAATTTCTCTCACATACATTGCTGCTGAAAGGATCATTCTTGTGTAATTTGATTTACACACCCTGTGATTTTAGCAACCCATATAAATAAGAACTAACAAACAAAGGATTCTTATTGTTAGGTAATCATCTTAAAGGATTAAAAACAAGCATAAGTGCTCAATTGGTCACTGTAGCAAAGGAGCATGCTGCCTATGGCGAAATCACATAATCAAAAGTATCTTTTTCATAATGATTCCGAGAGTATGGCTAGATCATTTTCATAAGATAATGAAAGTTTTTATTTCCTTATTTGATAAGTTATTTGGAGCTTTTTGTAAATTTGATTTTGCAATGAAACATCTTCAAGCACATTATTTTCTTATGTTTTTCTTTGGATTAATCTCTATTTTGATGGAATGTAATAAACTTCTGTTAATTTATTTACTTTGATCTTGAATTTTATGTGTTTACCAGGGTTTAAAATTGTTCCTAAAATTCCGTCCTAAAATTAGACCGTTGACAACAATAAGAACGGTTTAAAACCGTTCCTAAAATTTCGTTCCTAAAATGTGATCGTTGGCACTAGAACGGTTTAAAACCGTTCCTAAAATTTCGTTTCTAAAATTTGAAACGGTACCCAAAACGGTTTTGAATTGATCCTGTTTTTTCGCGATGCCTCATTTAGAAACGGTTTTAAATCTTTTCTGAATCATTTAGCAATGGTTTAAAACCGTTCCTAAATGACGATTTTGGTGTAGTGTCACCGTCCAGATCTGTTGGACGGTGAGGATGAAATAGATAAATCACAATGGATTCCACCATCCTTGATGGACGGTGGATATAAAACATACATTAGGTGGGTCCCACATACACGTGGCCCACGGCTTAGAAACAAGTAGGTATTTGTGGTTTCCCCACCATCCAGACAGTTGGACGGTGTAGACAGATACATCATAGTGTGGCCAGCAGAACTTGTTGTTGTAAATACAGCAGATATATAGCTAGTGTGCAGGTCCACCGTCCATCAGACGGATGGCTTGGATATGAAATAGATGGACGATGTGCAGATATAACACATACATCTGATGGGGTCCACGCAGATGGACGGTCTGGATAATCAGACCCAGACGTTAATACACCAGCTAGGTGGGCGGTAACTCTACCAATCTGTCTAGCAGGTGGGTCCCACGTGGGGCCCACCACATACAGGTATATATATATGTACATCATATATGTATATATAAAATATAATATAATATAATATATTATAATGATATATGTACATCATATATATATATATATAATATATATATATTATATATATATATATATATATATATATATATATAATATAATATAATATTATATCCTTTTAATAGGACCAGCGTCCAGGCCCGACCTGGATGCAAATCACATATATCACATGGGTCCCATCGTCCTGCAATGGACGGTGGACACCACATACACACATACATCAAGGTGGGACCACACGTGTGGCCCACCAGTCCAGTAAGATGGACGGGCATCGTGGATGTTCACATACATCATATGGGGTCCATGTACTCATGGCTCACCAGCCACTTATATCGAGATGGTCCCATGTTCATGTGGCCCACTTATGGACGGTGTGGATCTAATCCATTCATCAAGGTGGGGTCCATATGTCCCAAAACTGACGGTATGGATATAATACATGCGTCATAGGTGGGCCACTCACATCATCATCATCACCAAGGAAAATGAAAGAGAGAGAGAGAGAGAGAGAGAAATGAGATGGAGGGCCCTGCCACTATGTGTAACGCCTCGAAAAAATCCGTACAAAGACCCGAGTACCACTAAGGGTCAAATTATGTAGAAATTAGACAAAAATTAATTAAGTACTAAACTGAATTAATTAGCAGATTAGCTTGAACCACTTTTTATATGAACTACAAGACTCAAAACCAGTAGAATCGCTAACTCTACATTACCTAAAAACCTAGGAGAAATCTCAAAACACATTTGCTCTCGGGAGCACATTGAAACTCCATATCGGACCTGTACCGCGTGTCGAAAGTTCGATAACCGCGAAACTATATGGTTATGACCACCTTATTGGGCTTGACAACCATCGCGGGAATCGAGCCCGAATAGTATCCAGAAATGCACATCTAGAGCCCTGAGTAAAGTGTGTGAGAAACGCGAATATCTTTAGAAAATAAACTCAGATTTAAGTGAATTGGGCAGTTTGCATGCAAGCCAAATCTAACGTTTCAGACTGTCAGATTCTGACCCAACTACACCCTCGGATCAGGGAAATTTTCCTGCACATGTCAGTATACTTGTGGCCCTGATCGAGTAACGGTGACCGTTGAACTGAAACGGGTCCTCCACGATCGATCCACTAATCCGATCGGATAAAACCTTAACCTGGCATAGATCTATTGTCAGGGAACTTTCTTCAGACTGTATGCGAGCAATGGACCTCCATATGAGCTTCGTTGGCCCGAAACAGATGCCTTTTGGCTATAACCTAAGTATACCATAGCCCTGGGGCCATTGACGTCACTTCTAGGCCTATATAATGCCCTAAACCCATCCCTCTTTCATTCCATACGAATTTTCCTAACTCTAGGAGAGAGAAGAGAGAAAAGAGGAGAAAAGAGTGAGGAGAAGAGAGGGAGTTCAGCAGATCGTTGCTGGGATTCATTCTCACTGCTCCTCGTGTTGAATTACCACCCCACCATCGCCACGCCCTCGATTCTAGCTTCGATTTGGGTAAGAAATCCTAACCCTAATCTCGTTTTTGGGATCCAAATAGAGGAATAAGTGAAATAACTAACCTATTTCGTGATTTAGGTAGCCGTGGTTCTGTAGACGGAAGCGTAGTGTACGAACTGAGTTCGTAACGAGCAACCGACGAAAGGTGAGGACTATAAACGTTTAGTTTATGATTTTCAAGGCTTTCAATGTCAACAATGATTTATGTTTGACTTGATTGCTGCCATATGATCTTAGTTACGATGTATTCGATAGATTATACATGTGTATGAACTATGTGTATATATAATGCATTCCATGTGTTTGTTGAAATGTTTGAATGAACATGAAATTATGATTTGTGCTTGCCATGACTAGTAATTAAGATTATATGTTTGTTGTATGTATGACAACTCCTTTGTGAAAGGATTTTCCATAATATATATTATAACTAAGTTAGTTCAAGTATGTACTAAAGTGTAGCCTAAGTGTTTGATAAATTGTTTGAATGAATGTGAAATCCTGATTTGTGCTTGTCATAACTATTAATATAGGATTCATGTTTGTTGTACGTATGACAATCCCCTTGTGAAAGGATTTGCCATAATATATGCCGTAACTGATTTAGTCTATGTATAAAGTAATGTGTAGTTTAAGTGTTTGACAAAATGTCTGAATGAGAAATTGCTTGATGAATTGTATTTAGTAAGGGTGTTGAGATAGGATTCTCAACTACCTTATTAGAATTTATAGTTTCTTTCATATAATCTAAATTGCCACTACGTGATTTATGGATGAAATGCATATGTCTAATAACAAGTTCAATGTGGTTGTTAAAATACTCAAATGGGATTTATATTTGGATTGTTTGTTATATGCTTATATGATTATCACATGTCTCCACATGCTGCATTTGAGTATGATTGGGACTACTACGTAGTTGTAACAGCCCGAATTTTTCCCAACCTGGAATTAGACGTCCTTATATGATTATCACATGTCTCCACATGTTGCGATGAGTCAATCCTAACACCGGTTTAACTTCTCAAACACTCAATTAAAGCCTCAAATCCCTTTTCAAACCATTTTCTTCACAAATCCCACCCTTCACCACCTTGTTCTTTCAATATTTTCTAAGTACTTTTACCTTAGACACTATCTTAAAGTTTAGGTAATGAAGAACAATACTTAAACTAAACATTGCTAGAAAGAACTAAGTACCAACTCAGACCAAAATCACCCAGGACTAAATCCTTTAGAAACTAGGCGAGAATTAGCCAGTGTTAAACTAGAGTGCCTGTGAAATTAGCACCAATCACTTTAAATACGATCTGCAAGACCCAAAACTTGTAGAATCATTGACGCTAGGTTACCCTAAAATCTAGGATCAATCTCATTACCCGGCTGCTCTCGGGAGCATCTCGAAACTCCGTATCAGATCTGGACCGCACGTCGGAAGTCCAATTAACACGAAGTTAAGGAATTAGGACCGCCTTGCTGGGCTTGACAACCATCTCGGAAATCAAATCCAGACAGTGTCCTACGACTGTTCGCTTGAGTCCGGAGCGAGAGAGTGTGAAAACACTTGTTTTCTTTACAAAATAAATATCTTGAATAGTAATCTGGCACGTGTTGCTTGCGGATCAGTTTTAAGCAACCAGACCGTCAAAAACAGACCAAATTACACCCTCGGATTAGGAGAAATTTCATACACATTTACATGACTCGGAATCTCCGATCGAGATCCACTGACCGTTGAACTGAAACTGGTCTGCCACGCGTGATCTGGAATTCTGACAGAAATGAAAACTTAATGGTATGTAGATCCAGTGTTAGTGAGCTTAAGTCCGACCTTTGGCTCAAGGAGGCCCGCCAGAAGTCCTCCGTTGAGCTGAAACTGACCCGTTTTGGTTATAACCTAAGTCTACTTGACTTGGAGTCTATTTCGGTGAGTTTTTAGACTATATAAGGACCTTAAACCCTCTCTCATTGCAGCCATACGAATTTGAGAGAAACCCTATAGAGAGAAGAGAGAAAAGAGAGAATGTGGGAGAGTTGTGGGAGATCATTCCTGTCTTTCTTCCTTGCTGCCTTGGGTGCTTAACCACCTCATTCTTATCGCTTTCCCGGCGATTTTAGCGATGTTTCTAGGTAAGAAACCCTAACCCTAATCTGATTTGGGACTTGGGTGGTCGTAGGTTATGAAATACCTAACGTATGTTGTTCTATAGGTTGTCAAACTTCCGTAGATCAAAGCTTAGCAAACCTATCGACTTCGTTACGATTCTACGACAAAAGGTGCGGACTTTAGGTGTATAGGTTATGGGTTTCAATGCTTTCAATGTCAGATAATGATAGATTCATGATCTGCATGCAATTGCACATGTACAAAGTGTTTTCTGTTTTTTGTTTCGATTAAAGATGTAGATTATGGAATTTTACATATTCTAGGTATTCGTAAAAAATACCGTATAGGTATAAATTTTGGAAATGTGTTTAACATGATTATTTGTTGTATAAATATATTATATATGCGTAAAATACTTGCTTGGCGAAAGGACTCGCCCTAATACATGTATGCTAACATACACTAAGTATGTTGAAATAGTGTATGTTAAGTGTTTGTGAAAATGCTTGTGTGAGTAAGTGTTTGGATGTTGATGCCTTAGAAGGGTGTTGAGATGGGATTCTCAACTACCTTGGAGACATGTATGATTTCCTCCATGAGGTCATTTATTTTAACCACTTACTTATGAAATATATGTGTTTGTATTCCTATTTATGTAGTGCTTTATAACATGCTTTATAATATGCTTTATGATATGCTTGTTAACATGCTCAATTGATTGTATGATTTGATCTATGTGATGCATATGCTTAAATTCATGTTTATGTTGTATGATCCGTCATGGGTGATGGGGGAGTGGAGCAACGAGTGCGTGTAACAGCCCTGGAAGCCCTAAACGGATAATGCCAGACTTTGATTGTATGATTTAAATCTTGATCCATTACTGCTTTACCTATTTGCAATTGAATGTGATTGGGGCTATTGTATAGTCCAAGTAGTCGGTAACAGGATCGAATTCGTGCCTGAGTTTCAATTGCTACATGAGATGTATTCGACGAACCCGAGTCGTACTTCGGTTGGCGATAATGGTTGGCCACACAAAGTGCTTATGCGCTTCATATCGTTCAACTTGTTGTGCGCTCGAGCTAGCCGAGCTCGTCAAGTAACCCGATCTGTCTTATGTATGTTCACCATGTTTGGACGCTACTGCTTGAACCTAGGGTACCAAACTTACCAGTGAAATCCCTTTTAACCATGGTACCTCGATCCGCTAAGACTCATGAGCCGGACATAGTGGTATCGGACACCATGGTCGAGCTGTCAACCTACGCTGGGGCCACGTGCCTCCCCGTAGTGACCAGTGAGCAACCAGACTCGTGATCCGATTATGGTGGTATGGGACACTATATTCGAGCTGTCGACACCTATGGCGAGAGCCGAATACGGTGAGATCTGTATTCGTGCTGACGGGCGACGAGTCTTCCGTAGTGTCTTCGAGTATACTCTAAGGTCTGTATTTGGCGATGAACCCTTCGCAGCAACTAGAGCATGAGTTGAGCCGAGTACGATGAGACCTGTATTCAAACTGACGACGAGCGATTGAGCCGAGTACGGTGAGACCTATATTCGAGCTGACGGCCAGCAATTGAGCCGCATACGGTGAGATCTGTATCCGTGCTGACGGGTGACGAGCCCTTTGTGATGCCTTCACGATGCCTCTCAAACCATAATATCGTATGAGATTAAGTAGAACTGACAACCCTAGGATGGATCATGTTTGGGAATGATACAAGGGAGGTACCTTAGTTTCCAATACTGTTGTTTGAAATAGACTAATAATTACTCGGTAATCATGCTCATCATCGCACTGCATGTGCCTGGTAGATGTGGAGCACTGAGGGATGAACGCATTCGCGAACGTAAGATGGTGTGGCATGAGGGTGGTTTGGCAAGGGCATACATCATGACTGCATTCATACTTGCATTAATAAGAGTAGTTAGGAGTGTTTGATTGTACTGCTTTATCATTACTGCTTGACTGAATTGATAACATGTTAACCTATGCTTTACTGTTCCACTGAGTTGATCACTCACTCCCACGTTACGGGACGGTGCTGTACACACCAACCAGATTTGTTGAGTTTCAGGTGATGGCGATGCTTTTGAAGCAGAGCCGGACTACTATGATGTGGAGGAGTTCTCCTACTTGTAGCTCTCTAATAGGTTTATGAAGACCTATTATTGTATTGACGGGGCTATGGTACTTGGGATAGAAGACATTACACTTACACATTTGGTATATTTTAGAAATGTACATGAAATTTATTAACCTAGTAATGTTATCACACTCTAGAGACTCACCACAGTTTTTATATATTTTATATATCTATCACAGTCTTCCGCTTGCAATTTAACTGTCTCTGGAGTATGATATGCTGTTTTAGCTTAATCTCACTCATTTTCAATACACTAATGCAGACAACATTTAATCATCATTATCTATGTTGCATAAGTGATGTTCTGAAACTCGGGTGTTGAGTTATGCTCGACTCTCGATTTTTCGGGATGTTACAGTAGTCCAGACAATCGGTAACGATTCCTATTTAGGTGGCCGAATTAGTCTCACCACATTTGATAGGTTCGATGAATCCGAGTCGTACGATGATTGTTGACAGTGGTTAGGCCACGTGGAGTGCTTATGCGCTCCATGTCGATTAATTCAACGTGCGCTCATACCAATCGAACTTATCTAACAAACCGATTTGCCTATTCCGTGTTTACCATATATGGACGCTACTACTCGAATCTATGATACCACTTACCAATGTAAAGCCCATTTCAACCATTGTACTACGATCCGCTAAGACTTATGAGTCGGGCATGATGGTATGGAACACCGTAGTCGAGCTGTCGGCCTACGCTGGGGTGACGAGCCTCCCCATAGTGACCGGTGAGCAACCCAAACTCGTGATCCAAATACGGTAGTATGAGACACTGTATTCGAGTTGTCGGCCTACCACAGCGCAGCCTGGCTGCAGTCTTAGTGTGGGTTGGGATGTACCGTCTGATCTGGACCCCCTTTGAAAATAACGCTCTAGTTGGTAGGGCGTTGGTGGAGTAACCTCTAGTATAATCAATTGAACTTGTCTATCCACTGCTTTCAAATCAGGGGTGATGTTGCCATATAACTTGCCTATTGTATGTGATTAACTAGGATTGACGACCCTAGATGGATCATTGTTTGGGCAAATGAAAAAAAGGGAGGTACCTTAGCTTCCCGAATCTGCTATATGAATAGGTTTAATTAAGAACTTGGCTAACACGAACATGCACTGCATTGCATGTGCCTTTGGTGTGGGAGTTGAGCACAGTGGGAGTTTAGTATACGCGACCGTGAGATGATGTCGTTGAGGGAGTGCAGGCGATGGCATGCATCATTAATACATATCATCATTGCACTAACCAGAGTACTTAGGATTACTTGTTGTATTGGTTTATCATTACTGCTTGACTGAATTGATAACATGTTAAACCTTTGCTTTATAGTTCCATTGAATTGTTACTCATTCCCACCTGGGATGATGTTCTAAAACACCAACCAGATCTGATTTAGATGCAGGTTCTGGTGAGGCTTATGTGATGAAGCCAAATTTCATAGACGAGGATGAGTTCTCCTACGTACAACTCTCAGGAAACATGTATATAGATGAACCTTTACATTTTTATATTTTGTATAATTCGGAACAAATTATGTATATATATTCAACCTAGTAGCACGTTCATAATCTGGAGGTTACGAAACATGTATATACTCTATATATTTACCTAAGTCTTTCACTTGCTTAATTACATTAACTCAGGAGTATGATATGCTGTGTAATCGCTAACTCAGGAGTATGATATGCTGTGTAATCGCATACTTTGGAACTAAACGCAGGCCCACATCTCTTGGCCCGGGTATCGCCTCGGCGCACGAGATGCGACATCGAAATCGCAGCGACGGCGCGGTCGTACTGGTACTAGTTTCGAGTTGAGTCGACTCCGATATGCAGGACTCAGCTAAGATCGTGCGCAAATGTCGGATACAGGTCGAGGGTCGCCAGAATTCGACCGGGAGGACCGCGGAAGCCTACGGAATGGTACGGTCTAGGATATGGGCCTTACATCTCTTCCCACCTAATAAAAATTTCATCCTAGAAATTTACAGAACAGACCAGGGAAGAGGAAACACCATCAAGTATATATGTGAAGGCACAATCAATCTACAAAAGGATGAGGTTGCACTCTCTAATCTCAACCTTGCCTCCCAAGACGCATCATAAACACTATGATGATCCTACTGAACCTCAGATCCCGGTAAAAAATGATCAAAATGGGAATACTATGCAGCCTCATAATCCTAACGGTAAGGGGCTATATCAGAAAATCTCTAAGATTCGAACTCGGGGATCTAACCATTCTAGGTTCTCAACAATTATAGAGTGTAGGGTAGCTATCAGCAGATATGTGATGTTATCTTTAGGTATTCCCAAGTTGTGCTCTGATACCAAATTCTATCATGCCCCAAACCCGGAGATCGGACTCACAGGAATCCCGATTGTTGAATTCGGTGCCGACAGCCTCCGTAGTACCCCATTCTCGGCTCCCAGCGCCCATACACCAGATTCCTATCCTAGGATCATACAAGGAGGATTATTTTTTTTCAACGTACATTTATCTCGTAAGAAGCATAACCACAAGTATGCACAAATCACAAAGGCAAGATCATCATCATATATCCACTAATATAATCATTTGAATACAATGCTGAAAGGGAAATAAATATATCAAAAATTAAAGCTCCAAAGGTCCACTGCATGCTCCAAGCTCAACGCTGCTGCAACCTAACGCCACCTGCACGCATCTATCATAGAAAGCTTAGTGGGTGGTGAAAGTGTGTGCACAAGGTAAGTGCCAAGTAAGCAATATCAGAGTAATCAGAGTAAGCGGAAATACTGACAAGTCTATAAACCATACAATATCAGAGTATGCAATACAAATCAGATATGCAAATGAGGAGTCATAGAGAGCCAAATATCAGATGTCGAGGATACAATGCAATATGTAAATCATGCCGAGTTCGTCTAGGCCATATAAGTGCAGAAACATAATAACCCAAATTGCCATATGCCTACGGATGTAATGCAATATGCGATGTGAATGAAATGACCAAGTTGGGGGTGTGAAGTCGGGATGATAGTACGTAGTATCGCAGGTTACGGGATCCACCACAAGGGACTTCTATATTAACCAATCCCATACCTAAATTTGGATAGTCAAACTTAATGTGGTAAACTCCTGATCTCAGGTTAGTCACGCTCCGCAACTGAAATCCTGGCCATTACGAAGGCACATGTAATTAATAGTTGCGTACCACCAGCTTGAGTGGATAGTGAATGAATGAATGAATATGCAACTCCTGCTCAATAAGTCCACATATCAGTACAGTTCATCTCTAGGATCATCACCGGGGTCTAGTACACTCTACATGCAAATTGCCACTCACTGACGCTCGACCATGCAAGTGGAAGAGACCTCACTATCCGCCTGACCAGTAGTCAGCCAATATCTACCTGGCACGTCGATAGCGGACCCATTCACGAACTGGTTAAACTCAATCTACCTATGCCCCCTACTCTCTGGCGGGTAAGGCCACAACCGCTCTTAACCGACCACGACACAGCGGGAGACGTGGCCTCCTAGTATTCGGCACTCGGGCGCTCATGTATCCACTCGGTCTCGACGTTGGGGTGTCTTTTGGCCTCGGAGGTTTCTGGATTTTCACTCAGGACCATCTATGGCAGCACGGTGCTGGTAACAGATTTTTGGTGTCCCATCTGGCCATCCATGACATGACTATGGAGCCTACGGTCCTAATGTCGCTAGGGTGTGCAGTAATCACAACTCACAATACAAGATGCATGAGTCATACAATCCAGTCATGCATCAATCCTGCGCATACCGTGTGCTCATGTGAGATAACCTCCGCCTATCAAGGAGTCTCATAACAACCTGCCCAATGACATATACAATGGTCAATCACATTTCATAACAAACATGCAGATGATGCGTATGGGCATGTATCATGATGCTATGCAGTCACATACTCATAATCGGTATCAATGACCGACATCGACAATCGACCGCGACCATGTAAGCATTTAACCAACATTGCCTCCAAGGAATGGCCCACATAGTGCTTAACAATAGTGGACTCATGACCTCACACAAGGGCCAAATATACAACATCCTGGGCCTCACTCGAGAGCTTAATATACATCACGATAGACCTTTCATATGGGCTTAACATACATCACAATGGGCTCCATCGACTGACCCTCAAATGCATCACAATGGGCCTCATCACATAGGCCTCGTATACATCTCATTGGACCTTAAACACGGGCGGGATAGACATCACAATGGGCCTCGAATACGGGCCGTATATACATCATATTTGGCCTCAAACACGGGCCGAATACACATCACAATGGGCCTCGAATACAGCCCCCATATATATCACATTGGGCCTCGACAATCGGCCTCGATATCTGGCCTCGACAATCGGAATCGGCAATCAATCACGACAATCGGAATCGATCAATAATAGCAATCGGCCACGACAATAGGAATCGATCGATAATCGGCCTCTACAATTGGAATCCACCACAATAATCAGCCTCGATAATCGTAATCGGCCTCAATACTCAGCATCGGCAATCGAAATCGGCCTATACAATCGGCCTCGACAATCGAAATCGGCCTCGATAATCAGAATCGGCCTATACAATTGGCCTCGACAATCGAAATCGGTTTATACAATCGGCCTCGACAATCGGAATCAGCCTCGATAATTGGAATCAGCCTATACAATCGGCCTCAACAATCGGAATTAGCCTCGAGACTCGGCCTCGACAATCGGAATCAGTTTATACAATCGACCTCGACAATTGGAATCAGCCTCAACACTCAGCCTCGACAATCGGAATCAGCCTATACAATTGGCCTCGACAATCGAAATTGGCCTCGATACTTAGCCTCGATAATCGGAATCGGTCTATACAATCGGCCTCGACAATCGAAATTATCCTCGATACTCGGCCTCAACAATCGAAATCAGCCTATAAAACGGCCTCGACAATCAGAATCGTCCTTGATACTCGGCCTCGGTAATTGGAATCGGCCTATACAATCGGCCTCGATAATCGGAATCGGCCTCGACAATTGGAATCGGCCTATACAATCAGCCTCAACAATTGGAATCGCTGTCGATACTCGGCCTCGACAATCGAAATTGATCTTGATACGCGGCCTCGATAATCAAAATCCGCCTATACAATAGGCCTCGACAATCAGAATTGGCCTCAATACTCAGCCTTGACAATCGGAATTGGCCTATACAATCGGCCTCAACAATCAGAATCGACCTCGACAATCGGAATCAGCCTTGATAATCGGAATCGGCCTATACAATCGGCCTCGACAATCAGAATCGGGCTCGATACTCGCCCTCGACAATCAGAATCGGCCTATACAATCAGCCTCGACAATCAAAATTGGCCTTTGTACTCGGCCTCGACCATCGGAATCGGCCTATACAATCGGCCTCGACAATCGGAGTCAGCCTATACAATCCACCTCGACAATCGGAATCAGCCTATACAATCGGCCTCGACAATCAGAATTGGTTTATACAATCGGCCTCGACAATTGGAATCATCCTCGATACTCAGCCTTGATAATCGGAATCGGCCTATACTGGCCTCGACAATCAGAATTGGCCTCGATACTCGGCCTCGACAATCGGAATCGGCCTCGACAATCGGAATTAGCCTCAATAATCAGAATTAGTCTCGATGCTCGGCCTCGATAATCGAAATCGGCCTACACAATCGGCCTCAACAATCGAAGTCGGTCTTGATACTCGGCCTCGACAATCGGAATTGGTCTCGATACTCGGCCTCAACAATCGGAATCATCCTATACAATCGGCCTTGACAATCGGAATTGGCCTCGACACTTGGCCTTGACAATCAGAATCGGCTTATACAATCGGTCTCGACAATCGGAATCGGCCTATACAATCGACCTCGACAATCGGAATTGGCCTCGATACTCGGCCTCGATAATCAGAATCGGCCTCGACAATCGGAATCGGCCTTGATACTCGGCCTCGACAATCGAAATCGGCCTATACAATCGGCCTCGATAATCGAAATCGGCCTATACAATCAGCCTCGATAATCGAAATTGGCCTTGGTACTCGGCCTCGACAATCAGAATCGGCCTATACAATCGGCCTCGTCAATAGAAATCGGCCTATACAATTAGACTCAACAATTAGAATTGGCTTCAATACTTGGCCTCGACAATCGAAATCGGCCTATATAATCAGTCTTGACAATCGGAATCGGCCTCGATACTCAGTCTCGACAATCAGAATCTGCCTCGGCAATCAGAATCGGCCTCGATACATCAAATGGGCCACATCATGTGGGCCTAAAATACATCAAATGGGCCGCATCCATGGGCCTGAAATGTATTGTAATGGGCCACGACATATGGGTCAGAAATACATCATAATGGGCTGCAACAATGGGCTGAAAATATATCACAAGAGGCCGCAACAATGGGCTATATAAGTATCATTGGTGGGCCGTATCCACGGGCCACACCAATGGGCCACAAATACACAATAGGTGGGCCCTGTACATATATGTAGCAAATGGGCTCCGCCAAATGGGCAGTGGATATAACATACATAACAGCGGGTCCCACTACCTAAATGGTTGGATAGTGCGAATGTACAGATGCATCAGGGTGGTCCCACGTATGAAGCAAAAATGGATGGACAGTGTGAATACAACACACACCTCATGGCAGGTCTCACCATCCAGACCTACTGGACGGTGTGGATGGTAAAATAAATACATCAATTTGGGTTCACGTCCAGACAGGTGAACGACCTAGATACAACATATACAGGGGCCCTACGTCCAGCGTGATGTTCGACATGGATATACATTACTGTGGATCCAGCACCGTCCACAGGCTGCTGGATGGTGTGGATTCACGCATACATCATGGTGGGTACCCACCGTCTAAAGACTGGGCGGTGTGAATACATGATAAACACATCAAGGTGGGCCAAGTCTTGCGCTGCTGGACGGCCCAAATACATCACATACATTATGGTTAGCCCCATTTAAGTTGAAGGTGTGGATACACCACATTCATCAGGCAGACCTCACCGTCCAGATTTGCTGGACGGTGAGGGTGAAATACATAAATCACGATGGATTCCACCATCCTTCATGGATGGTGGATACAAAACATACATTAGGTGGGTCCCACATACACGTGGCTCACGACTTGGGACCAAGTAGATATTTATGGTTTCCCCACCATCCAGACAGTTGGACGGTGTGGACAGATACATCATAGTGTGGTCCGCAAAACTTGCTGCTGTAAATATAACAGATATATAGCTAGTGTGCAGGTTCATCGTCCATCAGACGGATGGCTTGGATATTGAATAGATGGATGGTGTGCAGATATAACACATACATCTGATGGAGTCCACTCAGATGGACGGTCTGGATAATCAGACCTAAACGTCAATACACTGAAAGTGCCCTGGTTTGTCCATTAGTGTGAGTGTCGAGTCAGTTAGACTACAGAGCCTGATAGGAAGATCATCTCAAGCGTCTGCCTCAACCGGATGTGTACAAGCTCGCCACAGGTAAATCTGAGCCTCACATCCCTTGTCTCAAATCACCAGGTATACTAAAACCCTTAAAATGTTAGAATATCATAGGGTTTTTAGGGTAAGAAAACGTTTTCAAAATAGAAAAATTCTTTAAATTTTCTTGCCTTGTCGATTTTATCAATACACATCTCGATATGATTGACCTGCACTGTCGGGTCCTCGATGCTCCATCGATACCATCGAAAAGAAGACCAAATATGTCCAACAACCTTATACAGATCTGGACAGAATTATTGATATATCAATACACCTATCAATATTCAAATCTCGAGTCTATCACAAGTGACTTGATAATATCAACAGGCAGTTTTTCGGCGCCCCTATTTTTTTAAAGAATATCATATAAGCATCGATATATCGAAGCCTCCTCAATACAATCAAAATTCAAACCTCGATGATATCGGTCTTGGGCGCCAAGTTCTCCAACAAAATATTTCAGGGTGATTTATCTATGATCAAGGGTCACTCGATAAAATCGATATTTAAATATCGATGATATCGATGCCGTATCGATTGCATCGAACATGGACATAAACTGTCCAACAAGCTTTATGAAAAATCCTTTTGATTTATAGATACATCGACATTGCTATCGATATCATCGACATTCAAATTCTGATGATCTTGAAGGTCCCTCAATCACTCATGAAAACCTGAATATTTCAAGTCAAGTCTCGCTCATTTTTCAAGTGTCGATGGATCGAACCTCTCATCAATGGAATCGAAGTTTGAAATCTGATGACATCGACAATCGTTTCGATTCATCGACCAACTGGTAAAAGGTTTCAAAAGTGTATGACATTGAGTTCGAGTCATCGAGTGGACCATCGATGCTATCGAGAGTATACGCTCGATGATATCAAACTCCGTCATAAATGTGACCGTTTTATATCCGTTGGAACCTTTTTGCCTATATAAAGAGGACTTGTCTATTGTTGTTGTGAGAGAAAGAAGAGAGTGCTTTTGAGTGTTTAACCTAAGATCATATACCCAAAGCCCTTTCTCTCAGGGGAGTTCATCCTCCAATCGACCCTCATCATTGATATTCTATAGAGTGGATTGGGGAATGAACTTCCACATTCAAGGATCCTTCTGCTACTACCTTAATGGCAAATCATGAAGCTGGGATGCCTTGAATGCATAAATGATTGAAATCACTCTATCTTCCTTATAGGAAAATCTTTTGAGAGTAGGATTTCATCATAACCTTTAGCTAACCTGTTGCCATGTGTTGATACATCTTTTGAGTTGCGGATCAAGGAAGCCGAAGACCCTTCATCAACACAGGAGGAGATCTTCGTCAACGTGCTTAATGGGACTCATCCACTTATCTGTAAGTATCCAGAGTCCAGAGGACACTTGTGATCATTCCTTTTTAGGATTGGGTCTTAGGTGTTTCTCACCCCTTTAAGCCCTCGTAGGAGGCTCCGGCGGGAGTGTACGTCGTGGGTACGTTGTGTGGACCCTTGCTCTGTGGAGATCATAAACATCTGGTTGAAGGTGAACTAGTCAAAACCTTAGGTTTGAGGTGAATCGTGTGAAACCTCGGGTTTGGGGTAAACCGCGTAAAACCTCTGTTAGGGTCTTATGGAAGATCCTTTGCTAGTGTGCCTAAAAGTGGGTGCATTGTGTTGACCCTTGCTCATGAGATCATAAACAGTCAGCCTTGGTGTAGGTTGTAAAGGTTGAAGGTAAACCTGATTTAAAACCTTAGGTTTGAGGTGAACCTCTGTGAAACCTCGTTAGTGAAATCCGGCAAACTCAAGGGTTGAGTGCGTCTGCCGGGAGTGGAGTAGACTGATCATCGAACCAGTATAAAATTGACTGTGTTTGAGATTGTTATTTTTCTGATTGTGTGATTTACTTTAATATTTTCATATCTGAATATCTGAGATCACACCTCACACACATACAGAGTCATATCCATCATAAACTAGTTTGCATATTGTTCACTTATTAAATAGTTTGTGATTGGATTCTCTACCAGGCTTGGAAGCCTGTAGAGTTATTTTTGAGTAATCCTAATATGAGTTTGTTATTAGGATTAATGTGATAGGATTTTAAATAAACCATAAAAACTTTAAAAGTCCTATTCACCCCCCTCTAGGACATATTGGCATATTCCGACTTCGACTAAAGCGGTCTCCACCGCTATCTCATACACCAGCTAAGTGGGCGGTACCTCTGCCAATCTATCCAGTAGGTGGGTCCCACATGGGGCCCACCACATAAAGGTATATATATATATATATATATATATATATATATATATATATATATATATATATATATATATATATATATATATATAAATACAATATAATATATTATAATGATATATGTACATCATATATATAAAAATATAATATAATATAATATTATATTATATCCTTTTAATAGGACCAGTGTCCAGGCCCTGTACTAACGGCTTGGATGCAAATCACATATATCATGTGGGTCCCACCATCCTGCAATGGACGGTGGACACCACATACACACATACATTAAGGTGGGACCACACGTGTGGCCTACCAGTCTAGTAAGATGGACGGGCGGCGTGGATGTTCACATACATCACATGGTGCCCACGTACTCATGGCTCACCAGCCACATATATCGAGATGGTCCCATGTTCATGTGGCCCACTTATGAACGGTGTGGATCTAATCCATTCATCAAGGTGGGGTCCATACGTCCCAAAACGGATGGTATGGATATAATACATGTGTCATAGGTGGGCCACTCACATCATCATCACCACCAAGGAAAATGAAAGAGAGAGAGAGAGAGAGAGAGAGAGAGGGATGAGATGGAGGGACCCCGCCACTATGGGGCCCTCAAGATTACAACACATACATCAAAATGGGTCTCATATACAAGTGGGCTCTGTAATCATCAAAGCCACACAAATCAACACTAGAAAACACCTAACTTTGATCTCCTCTTCCTTCTTCCGCCAATGCGATCTAGAGTTCCAAGGGGTACGCTTCAACGGTTGAGATGGACTTTGGAGGGTGGGGATGGGAGATAGGAAGGTGGGTCACACAAGCTTCTCCATGGAAGCCATGGATGTTGGACTCTCATGGAGTTGCTTGAAATGGAGAGAGAGAATGAGAGAGTGAGGGGTGATGGGAGAGAGGGATGGTGAGTGATGGATGGATGTACTTATGTAAGGGAGAGAGTTGACTTTGGAGTACTTGTGTAAGGGAGAGTATGATTGCTTGTACTTGACATGTGAAGTGATGGATGTGTACTAGATTGATGGGACATGTTGTAGAGATTCTTTTAGGATTTACAACGCGCGTTATTTTTCCTCGAACTGAACGTAGGCCCACATCTCCTGGCCCGGGTATCTCCTTAGCACACGAGACGCAGCATCAGAATCGCAGTGACAACGCGGTCGCACTGGTACTAGTTTCGAGTCGAGTCGACTCTGATATGCCGGTCTCAGCTTAATATCGCATGCAAACGTTGGATGCAGGTTGAGGGTCACTGAAATTCGATCGAGAGGACCGTGGAAGCCTACGGAACGGTACTTTCTAGGATACGGGCCTTATAATCCCAACACAGAAAACAGTGGAACAGTGACACCCACCATTAAAAACTTTTAAAGGCCACAAAAGTTTTATATGAAGATGATATTTGTGTTTTCCCTTGTTTGATGTATTTTTAAACTTTTGAACAGGTTGAATTTCAAATAAACATTACGATGGGCCTTAAGATAGGTTCAATGGTGGGAATCACTCTCCCCTCTGTTTTCTTTGGTGGGGTCCACTACATATTTATATCTGCCTCATTCTCCGGCTCATGACTTAAAATGATATCTCAAAATGGATGGACGGTGTGGATATAACAAATACATCATAGTGGGGCCAACAGAAAAAAGATGGACCGATGGGCATTCTCGTCCGTCCGTACGTAAAAATCCTATAACCTACGGAGATATCCCAGCCAGCGAGAAGCCCACTCGCAGCTTCTCTCTCGCTGTCTCTCTCTTCCTCTCTGATCTCTCCACCCACCTTGAGCTCTCTCTCGCATCCTCTCCCTCCTCTATCTCTCTGTATCCCTCTTCCTCTCTCTCTGAACTCTCTCAGGCGGACCGTTGCCGAACGCCCTACCCACGCCGTGAGGGGTAGGGATTTGGGGACCATGAGCTATCTCTCTCTCTCTCTTCTCTTCTCTCTCTCTCTCTCTCTCAATCTTTCTCAATGTCAATACCGATTTAGGGATTTAGGGATTTAGGTTACTTATTTTTCCTTTTTGAAAGTAACCTATCATGCTTGGTAGCTCGGTTTGGGGAGTGGTATGTTGGGTGGATTTAGGGGAATTGATATTGGTGGTGGATTTGGCTTTGGGATTTGTATTGCAGTTTATTGATGTGTTTGGAGGGTTATTAGAGGGGAATGAGAGATGGGTTTTAGATCAATGATGATTAGGTTTACTGGATTGGTGCTTGATGTTTGAACTTGGAGGATTTCGGCCTTTGAGGGTTGAAATTGGTGTGGATTGGAGGTGATTTTGGGCCTTTTGAGTTTTAGTTAATGTTTGTCGATGGGTCCTTACAATACAATATCCAAACTTTCATGTTAAATTTTTTTTTTAAATAAAAATTATTTTTTACATTGTGTACTTTGAGTGTGGAATGCTGTCAGGAATTTTTTTTTTTCTTCGTACATTAGTGTTCAACCTGATGAGTTATGACTGACTTTTGCATCAGACCATCTAGTGGAGTCCACCTGATGTGCCTATATGGTAGCACATGGACTAAAAAAAAGCTGTCAATTTAAATACAGGCTTATGGATCATTTTGATGGCATGAGAATGTTCAGATTTGCTTACATTGCAGATTTAGAAAGAAAAAACTTACCAACAGAATGTGGCTTAATTGGTATGCCAGCAATTTATTTTATTCGAGGAGGTTATTCCAACAGTGTTATTGCTTCTTTTCTTCTTCTTTTTTTTTTCTTTTTTTTTTTTTCCAAACTTAGTGCTTTTGTGGTCAAGTTGGAATAAACAAGGTGTGGTAATATTTCAGAAGCATGAATATTGGACATTGAAACAAATTTAAATGGACATACATGAAGAGATGGATGAGGCTCCGTTGTCCTGTCTAGCAGAGGCAGAGGAACATTTATTTCTAATTCATTTCCTTCAGCCACAGACACAAACTTTGCAAGGTTCAACTCTCTTTATTAAACCATTTTGGTTTGTACTAGAAAAGCAAGCTGCTTTTATTCTTGTCATGGATGATTTTTTTGTATGCACAGTTGATTGCAAGAATATGATGTTATTACAAAAATCTCGTCTCTTGATTGAGCTGAATATTTACATTCATTTCTTATGTGTGTGTGGAAAACATTTGATATATGGCTGTTCAGTTGAACATAATTGCAATAATTCAATCTGTTGGGTCATCCATGTAATAAAAAATTACAGTGACTCTACGACTCTAAATTGCAATAATTGCACTCTTCGGTCATAGCATTCACTTCTAATTCCATCCTTCCTCGCCTTGCCATTCATCTATCTCAACATCCTTGTTAGGCTACAATATTAGAAATAGGCAGATGGCCGAGCAGAACCTTGCCTAGTTTTTGTAGCCATCAATTTGTCTCATAAACTATGGCCTATTGCCTGTTAATAAGTGAATCGGCTGGATATTTTGGTAAAGGCATTATTACAGTGGGAATCTTGTGCCAATATGCAATGATTGCATGTAGATGAGCTGCCTTGTACATGCCTGCAGGCTTAGTGACTATATGGTGTAATAACAAACGATCTTGGGATATGCTGTGGATTGTGCATGAAAGGAGCCTCTAGAAGGAGCATTTTGTTTTTAAGGTGGACCTTGACAGGTCTTGTACTATTATCATCTTGCTGCTTACTGTGTGCATCTTTGTATATGCAGACATGTGACATTCATATGTGGTCGGGCTGGTGTGTGCGCCTTTGGTGTCGTGGCTGCAAAGAATGCTAGGGATCATGCACTGCTCAACCACTACCTATCCCAGTTCAAAGTGGTAATGCTTTGAAAAGTTGTTAGCTAGATAGTAATGGTTGCCTTCTCGAGCTGAAAAAGATATTTATTCGGTAGTAAACCTTTGTTTCTTTGTTTGGAATTCTAAATGCTTACTGGTTACCCTTGTAATTCCTGTGCACTATCCATTTTTTGTTCCTCGTCAGATGTACTACCTCATTTGGCCCTTACTTCTCTCAGGGTGTTTCTAAATTGTGTATGAATTGCGACTTCATAGGGTATGGTTGTGAAGGAAATCATGAAGGATGGAATACGATTAGCCAACAAGGGTAGTTGCCCATTGATGTACGTTGCATTTATTTCGGTCCAATAAAGTCAATTCATCAGAATCCTTTGGGTTTTTTTTTCTTAATCTTCATCTCTGTCTCATCAATGCCTCTTCTATTTATATTCGTATTTTTTTTTAATTTAATTTTTCTGTCCTTCCAGTTTCGTCCTTGGTATTTATTTAATTTCTTTTCTATGGAATTTTTTTATGTTGGTTTTCTTTTCTTCTCTTTTCCATCCTTAGGTCTATATTTCTCAGTTTATCTTATATGGAGGCTTTCTCAAACATCTGTTGAGTTGCTGGAAATCCAAAACTCAATGATGGTGGAAGAGCACGATGTCTTATGTGAAGCTCCAATCCAAAATGTGTAAGTTGCAGGATAGTCCACAGAGTGAGTGAGGTTATGAGAAGCTATCACCAAACTATCATACTATCATATCCATCTAATTTATGGGCTGCATATAGGTGGTTATACTAATGACCCTATAAAAATAGAGATCTAAAAATACCCAAGAATTCTTTTATTAGAGACGATACTGTTATTACTCCTTGGTTGTTGTGACTAATGACCTTTTTATATATAATACATTGTCAATGATGATGAGGAACTGGCGAGGGCCTCACAAGCATTGTTGTGTGAAAGTAACACAGTTTTGAAATAGTGATCGCTTAGTGGTCATCAAGGACTGGATAAAGCTCCACAGGTAAAATCTAGATCTTTTTCGATTGTTTCATTTGTTTCTTTTAACTATTTAACTATGCATTGTTGAATTCTTCCAATGGGGTTAGAGGCCTAATAGTTAATCCTTGGTGTGGCATGTGGGTGTGTTTAACTTAGATGTAAATATTATCATGTAATTCAAAATGAGCAAAAATAGGCATCAAACCTGTTTTTCCATAGGGTTGCCTAAACACTTGAAAATGGTGTTTTGTTGTTATAGGTTGGCCTCAAGTACAATGTGTCAGTAGTAATAGTGGTAACTAGATGCCCCAGTGGTTGTGCCAGGCCTCATATGGCTGAGCTTGGACTGGTTGATGATGGACCCAACAGATACCGGGTATTTCACATGCTGATTTTGTCAGAAACTATGGATAAATGTTTGGGTTACAAAGAAGTGTTCTGTATCAGACATCAGAGTGCATCATGTGACAATTACCATTGTGGGTCCACTGGCATGGACATGCTGCAATAGGACATTATCTTATCTGAATGCATCATGGCCCTTCCATTTTTTCCATCAAATGCTGTCTCTTTTTGCCAATGGTAGGCCCTTAATGCAAATGGAAGATTTGAACCGAACAAATAAGATAGACATGAAGGATAATGATTTCTTCCAGTGAAATGTGGTTAGAGTTATAGCTAACAAATGTTACTCAGAAATGTCTATTACAATGTTAATATACACTGGTCGTAGTTTGCATTTGCCATCCTTTCCAAAGTCACACCAATACCACTATCATACAAAAGTAATATCACTGTCTTTCAGGTCTTTGGACAATTCTAAACCTTACATTCCTGCCCTGTTTCCCAATGGTCAAAAACTTGAAATGGGTCTCTATCTCTTGCATGAAAGATCAAGATCAATGGTCTTGATAATCGAATTTGTGTACAGTAGCGGAGGTAAACTAGCCACCAGGATTAGATGGCTCTCTGCTTCTTCTCTTCCTTGTTATGTTTCCACCTGGTTCGTAAAACTATATAAAGTTAGAAAATCTACGAAGCTTCTATTAGAATTCTATAAATTCTATGAATTCGACTACATCAATATAGAGGTTGAATTCAACTACCAAATGAAGATGAAATTTTGTGAATTTCGTCTTCATTGCGTAAACCAGTTTCAAGGGAAGCTGGAGGGTATGGAACTTGAGGTTGTGGGTCCTCTGCTGCTGTTGGAAAATACTCCGACATGCCAGTATTTGTGTTCTTGTAATTAAAAAATGTTAATAAAATCCTTGATGAAGACTTCTGTTCCATTTATGCCATATGGGGCAAAGATTGTGATTCAGTCCTTTTTGTTCTTGTTTTATAGCTTAACAAGGAGTACCAACAAAAAAAAAAAAAATCTGATATAGATGATAGATATGGACAACCTACAATAATTGGATCATTTGGTAAAACTGGAGTACCCAACTCAGATGCTTGGATATTTGTGTAAGGTATTCGCCACACAGAGACTTGGAATTCTAATTCAGTTGGGGTTTTGAACTGTATCTTCTTTATAGTTATTAACAAATAATAATCCTTGGGCATCAGCTTCCAGAATGATCGTCCAGAAGAATTGGATGCTAGGAAATAGTTCTATGGGGCAGCATTTGCACTGCACAGGTCATGCACCAAGCTAGCAAAGTTCCCTACTTATTGGGCCTTGATTCTCATGACCTGTTATAGCTGGCAATGCAGAATTTCTGAGTTTGCCACTTGAGAGTCTTGTGTATGTTGCCAAATTAGATAAATCACGAGGAACACTTGCAAGACCCAGTCATAAGAATCCGTAAGTTAGTCATGCACCAAGCTAACAAAGTTCCTTTTTGCTTGTTTAGCTTCATTTATGTTTAGAAACACTGATGTTTGTTGAAAGTTGAAACAATTGATTGATATTTTTTAACATCATCCATTGTTTCTTTGATGAATGGGCATCAGATGAAAAAAAAGTCAGGTCCACAACGCATAATAAAGTACACAACATTGTAATGTTTTGGATGCTGGTCTATGCACTTCCACCTGTTTTGGCTTTGATACACATACTTATGGGCAGTATAGGTGCATGCTGGATGACTTGGATTAGTTGGACTTGGATGGTTAGTCATATTTACTTGTGTTTGTGCTTGTTGCTTGATTCAATTTGTTTTGTTTTCCAAGTTAATGAACTTTATTTTCTGAATAGAAGTTATAAGTTGTTGAGTATCTTTGGTTTTATGATTTTACTTGTACGTTCCTGTATTGATTACTTAAGCATGACGGTTATGCTCATTCTTTTAGGTGGATGTTGCATGTGGGAGGATTGGAGCTGCATATTTCAGATTCAAGCATATGTCGTTGTCATACATGCAAAACAATTCTTCTATGTTTGGGTGCATGGCGATGGGATCTGAAAATTTGATATTTTCATTCATTTATTTCACTGCTTTCAGTAAGATCTTCTTTAATTGTTAATTTATTTAATTTGAATGGAAGAAGGATTGATTATTCAATGCGAACTCAATTTATGGAGAGGTGTAGTTTTAGTCTAAAAATACTTGAGCATTCATTTGAAAAAAAAAAAAAGAAGGAATTATACGTAATTTGATGTTTCATTTCTTGGCATATAGCTCAAAGAAGATTGCTATGATAAGAGCAACCGATGATTTTTGGCCGAGAGTCCTAGCGTCACATACCATCCATATTGCATCTATTGCCTACAACACCTTTTTCCTTGGAGAATTCATGCAGCCTGATTGGGATGTGTTTCATGTAAGCTACCATAATGCTATTTCCTGATAGCTTTATATTTCAACATTTGCTGAGTTTTTGGGGAATCATGATTGGTTATTTGGTGATTGATGTCATTCCTCAGATCGTTCACCCGATGGCTGAATATCATGGAGTGGAAATGTCACAAGTGTAGCAAGCCCTGCTCTGTTAACAACATGGGCGAATGAAACCCAATCTTGGTCTAATTGTGGTGCTTAAAGTCTAACTTCCTAAACAAAACGTGCAAATTATAACCTGTGATTTTAGCATTGCAAGATGCTGGTAATGAGAATGGCATCACTGCATTTCAGATGGAGTTAAAAGTCAAGACAAATCAAATCAACAAAACTCAATTTCTTTAGGAGATGCTTTGTTTCTTGTGCATTGGAAAGACAGGTTTTTAAATGTTAAGTTTTTTTTCATGTTGATTCAAGTTTTTTTTTTTTTTTTTATTCATTTTTTTTGTCATGTTGATTCAAGTTTCTATTTTTACTTTTATTTAGGTTTTTTGTCATGTTGAATGAAGGATTGTAATTGATTCATTATTGAATGAATGAATGATTATACAGGTGGTAATTGAATAAATGAATGAATGATTATGCAGGTGGTAATTGAATGAATGATTATAATTTTTTTTATGGTAGGCAATAGGTTTTAGACCTATTGGCTCGGCACCTACGATGACAATCGTACTACGAAAGAAAGCCGTGGCCATAGGTCTATAGCTACAGATTAAATCCGTAGCCTTTTCCCAGTCTTCTGGTAATGAAAGTTTCATCGACATTTTACCTACAAAATTTTTCGTAAGTAAAAGGTTCATTCACTTTTTTTTTTCTTTTTTTTCTTTTTTTTTTCTTTTTTTTTACCTACGAATCATTTCGTAGGTAGAAGTTTCATCAATAGTTTTTACCTACAAAAAGTTTCGTCAACATTTGTACCTACGACCAATTTCGTAGGTAAAAGTCGTAACACAGTTTGTACCTACGAAAAATTTCATAAGGAAAAGTCTTAACACCATTTTTACTTACAATAAATTTCGTAGGTAAAAGTATTAACACAGTTATTAGCAACGAAAACTTTCGTAGGTAAAATTTTTAACACAATTTTAAGCTACAAAAAATTTCGTAGGTAAAAGTCTTAACAAAGTTTTTAGCTATGAAAACTTTCGTAGGTAAAAGTCTTAACACAGTTTTAACCTATGAAAAATTTCTTAGGTAAAAGTCTTAACAAAGATTTTAGCTACGAATAAGTTCGTAGGTAAAAGTCTTACCATTGCCGACAATGACATTTTTCATTGGTAAAAGCCTTTACCCACGGTCTTTTACCGACGAATGTTTTTGTAGGTAAAACTTTTTATCTACGAAATCATATCATTTACCTACGAATTTTTTCATAGGTAAAAGTGGAATTTTTTGTAATGGAAGTGAAGCAGACGTAGTTACAGATATTCTCTCACTATTTTCTTGTCTGAACACCAGTACGAGTGTTACCTAATATCTGATCAATCGGATGGTCTTTGACTGATCTTAATTCAATATTATCTGAATAGATGAAGAGTCAGGTTTATCGATAATATTGACTTCATCATCATCTTGACTCGGTGAGGGTGTGATCAGGTGATCGTCAATTACAACGTTAATAGATTCCTAGATCACTCCTGTTCTTTTGTTAAGAACACAATATGCTCGATTATCCAAAGCATAACCCAAGAATATTCCCTCATCACTCTTGGCTTCGAACTTCCCCAAATTTCCCTGGTCACGTAAAATGAAACATTTACGCCTACAAATTCGAAAGTATTTGGCTGTTGGCTTCTTATTGAACCATAACTCATAGGCTGTTTTATCTTTTAATTTTTTAACATATGCACGATTTATAATGTAGCATGCAATATTAACAGCCCATAAGTTTTTTGGTAAGTTCATGTTATTTAGCATAACATTGGCCATTTCCTATAGCACTTTGTTCTTTCTTTCAATAGCCCAATTCTGTTGAAGTGTTTTAGGAATAGAGAGCTCATGTGATATACCATGGTCTATATAATATTTCTCGAAATTGCTATTTTCAAACTCAGTACTATGATCACTTCTAATTTTCATCACATGTACTTCTTTTTCAGTCTGAATTCGTTTTAGAATTCTCTTGACTTCATCGAGAGTCTCTGATTTTTCTCTTAAGAAAGCTACCCATGTATATCTGGTAAAATAATCAACGATAACCAGAAAATACTTCTTTCCACCTCTACTCTCCGTTCTTGTTGGTCCAACCGAATCCATATGGAGCAGTTCAAAAGGTTTGGTTGTGGCTACGAAGTTCACTTTCTTATGACTACTCCTAGTTTGCTTGCCAATTTGACATGCACCACAGATCTTTTCAACCTTTTTAATTTGGGTAAGGCACCACGAATATGATCTCTTTTGGTCAATCTATAAAGATTTCTATAGATAACATGTCCAAAACGTTTATGCCATAATTCTATTTTGTCTATTTGGACCATGTAACATGAAAAGTTAGAAGAGCATGATTCATTTATAATGTAGCAATTCTCAGATGTCCTACGACCATTTAATATCACACGCCCCTTCTCATTTGAAATCTCACATCCATGATTTGTAAATTCTTTACTATGTTTGTTATCGCAGATTTGAGAAATACTTAGGAGATTATGTTTAAGACCTTCAACATACAAACATTCTCAAATGGAGGAAGATTAGAGAGTTGAATAGTACCTTGGCCTGTGATTCTGCAATTGCTTCCTATCACCGAATGTAACTGATCCGTCATTTACTTCCTTGAAGTTGGTGAATATTTCTATGTCACCTGTCATGTGTCTTGAACATCCACTATCCAGGTACAATTTTGAATGGCTAGTGGCTTTGAAGGCTATGTGGGCAACAAGACATGTAACCTTTAGAACCCATTTCATTATGGTTCTGGGTTTAGGAGATCCATTAGTTTTTCTCTGTTTCAGGGAGTTGAAATTTCACCCCTTTCTATTAACTCTATTTTCATTTGAGTTGGATTTTAGAAGCTCTTTGAATAAGTCCACTATATTTTCAGCTAACGGAGGTTTGTTATATCTTTGATTTCTATAGCTGATGGCATTAGAATTAATCTTAGAAACTTGAAAAGATTTTGGATTTTTGAAATCTTTTTTTATCATAGATTCTCAAATTCTTACCTTTTGAGTTTGAGGATTCCCCTTTTACAAATATAGGAGATGCATTTTTATTTTTCAGATAATTATCTTTGATATAGCCCAGACCTGATTTGTCGCCACATTTTCTGGATGCGGTTAATAGTTTTCCAACTTTAGGTCTCTATGGGCATATCTCCAAGTATCCTTAGAACTCAATAGAGAAAAAAAAAAAAAAAAACTTCGAGTTTTAATTTTTCATTTTCTATTATAAGTTTTTCTAACTCAGAGGTTTTGAAATTAAATCTAGTTTTGTTTTTTCAAAACAATCTGAAAGGTGAGATTTTCCAAAATATTGTTTTCATGTTCTTCTTTTAATTTAAGATATTTTTCCCTTTGAATTTCCAGCTTCACAGCAATTTTGCGACTTTCCCTATATAGGGCATTGTAGGCATCTTGAAGATCATCTTCATTTTCATTTTCAGGGTCAGTCCTGAGATTTTCATAATCAAATAAGTTACAGCTATCTAAGGAGGTGACTCTGGCTATAGTCATTAGGGCTTTTACATCATTTGAATTTTCTTGTTTTGATTCGCCAGACTACTAAGAACTTTCAGAGTCGGATGATACATCCCAAGTAGCCAACATGGCCTTTCTTTTTTTACTTATCCCTTTTTGGGCATTTATTCACCAAGTGCCCGTATTCATGGCAATTGAAACATTGATTGTCCTTTACAAATTTCTAAGATTTAGATTTTCCTTTTCTTTTGTCAGAAGGTTTTTTAAAAATCTGATCTTTTCTTGCTTTTAAAAATTCTATAAAATTTCTTAGCAAGTAAAGTGAAATCATCTTCAGTATCTTCAACACCAGAATTAACAATATTTTCTTTTGAAACAAATTTGGATGATTTAAGATCTATGAACTTACCTTTGGGAGCTTTAAAATTTAACTCATACGTTTAGAGAGAACCAACTAACTCCTCAACCTTCATATAATCAGTATCTCTTAATTCCTGGATGACAATTACTTTAGAATTGAATCTCTCAGGAAGAGATCACAGTATTTTTGCACAGACCTTGCTTTCTAGGATTCCATCTGCTAGACCCCAAATTGAATTTACTATATCATTTAGTTTCATATAACAAGTTTCTTTCATGATGGACTAACATCTTCCATGCGCCAATTCGTCGAGACGATCTGCAATGGGGAATTCATGAACAAAAATGTTGACGAAGTGTGGGATTACTTTGACAAACTCGCTGAAACCGCACAATCATGGGACATCTCCCTAAAACCTAGCACCACATCTAAGTTTACTTAATTAAAGGAGAAGGGTGGGATATACTTGTTGAAGGAGGATGATGATATAAAAGCTAAAGTGGTCAATCTCACAAGGAAATTCAAAGCCATGGAACTTAAGAAGGATAAGGATAAGGAAGTTGTCTGCGGTATTTGTGCTTGTAACATTCATACAACTAAAAATTGTCTAACAATAACTGTTTTTCAAGAAATAATGAATGAGTAGTCGAATGTCATAAATAACTACCAGAGGCCTTTCAAAGGAACCTCCTCAAAATTCTACAACTCCAGTTAGAGAAATCATCTAAATTTCAGTTGGAGTAATGGACAATCTGCTACACCTCAAGGGATCCCTAACCAATTCTTATATAAATGGAAACCTCAAGAGGACCCGGTTCTAAAACACATTCAAGACCAAGAGCTACTCAATCAGAATAATTCACAAGCATTCCAGGATATCGGATTAGCACTGGGAACGCTTGTCTCATCTATTCAAAGGATAGAGTCACACTTAACAGTTGGGGAGAGGGGTGCTTCCATCCCAACCTCTCCTAAATCCTAAACTGAAATACGGAGTTGGTGAACCAAGCTCTTCAAATCCAATGGAGCAAGCTAAGTCTATCACAACTCTTAGGAGTGGGAAGATAATTGCTAAATCTATTCCGGTAAGGGCTGAGAAGCCTAAGGACCCGGAAGTAGATGAGATTGATAGACCTAGCGATGCTCCACATGAGGAAGAACTGAACTTCAAAAGAAAAATAGTTGCACCATTCCGCCAACAGTTGATTGCACCAAAATCTCCCTCTAACTCTCAGGACATTATAGAGGTGCTTAAACAAGTAAAGGTCAAAATCCCTCTTCTGAATGATGTAAAACAAATTCCTTCATATGCCAAAATTTTGAAAGACCTATGCACGACTAAAAGGACAGAAAAAGTGAGTGCCATCCTAAAGCAAGATGTGTCACAAAAATACAAAGATCCTGGTAGCCCAACCATCCCTTATGTAATTGGGAACTACTGGATTAAGCACGCACTACTTGACTTAGGAGCAAGCATAAATCTGATTCCTTACTCGGTATACAAACAACTGGGTTTAGGTAAATTAAAATCCACCTGGACCACATTATAACTTGCTGATTGCTCAATTCGTGTGTCAAGAGGGATAATTGAGGATGTGTTCATCCAGGTTGACAAATTCTACTACCTAGTAGATTTTATCGTCTTGGACACTCAACCCATCATGGACATGAGTCAAATTCATGTCATCCCTGGTCGCCCATTCCTTGCTACATCAAATGCAATCATTAATGGCAGGAATGGAGTCATGAATCTATGTTTCGGTAATATGACATTGGAGCTCAACATCTTTTTCAATATGAGTAAACAGGCAGAGGATGATGACGATACCCACAACATTAACATGATAGATTCTTTCATGGAAGATAGAACTCTGATGATCTTATCCTTTGACCCTCTAGAGACGTTGAAAAGGGTGAGCTTAATAGTCCTAGGAGGGGGAGGGGGGGGGGGGGGGGGTGAATAAGACTATGCCAAATAAAAATAAACTTGCTAAAATAATAAATAAATCAGGAAATAAACTGTCACTAGTATTGAAAAAGCGATTCAAACTTAGTTTGTAAGATAACCTACACCAAAAACAAAGTTTAGGCAGGACAACCTTATTTCATGAACAATCATAAGGATCAAGATCTCAAATTAAAGCAAGATACAATGGAGCTATTTATTACAAGCATTCACCACATTTGCATAAATAAAATTACAAACATTCTCCACATATGTAAAAAGTAAACATTCACCAACAACACCAAGAATTATAGTGGTTCGGTGTGTACACCATCTATTCTCAAACAGCCACACCTACTCCACTCTCAATAATCATAAACCACGTGATATTGGCTTTCACTATAAATAAGATTTTCATAGGGTCACCTTAAAACCTGATACAGTTGTGATTTTAAAGGGCTTATCAGAAACAAAAATCCCGCACTGAGATTTTCTGGCTATCTCAGTCAAAACCTACACATGAGATTTTTTGGCTATCTCAAAGAAACCAAAATATAAAGAGTAGAAATATACTTATCTTCACTTTAAAGACGTATCTCTTGATGTAGCCTATAGAATCTCATCTCTTGAAGTCGAATGTTCAATGTTCAATCACATAAAAAAGGGTTCTAAGTTCTAGATTGATTTTAAATTAATTCAAACCAAATGCTACTTGTTTGAATTCCTCAAGATCTCAAAGAAGAGTGATTACTATTAAAAAAAATAAGATTCATGAAAATGAAATATAGGAATTAAAACAAAGAGCTATTTAAATAAATTATTAAAATACCATGCAATAGCTTGAAGATATTGGGGACTTCTCTCTCTCTTGATGATGACTTTTACTAGCTTGGATTGGTAATTTTAGATTAAGAGAAGGCTTCTATTTATAGGTTGAAAAGTTGTTACTTTGACTCGTCTAAGGTCTCCTTCGACTCGTTTAAGATCTAATAAAATTTCAAATTTTGAGCGTGATCGAATGAAACTGGTCTTTGACTAGTCAAAGGCCTTGCTCAACTAGTTGTGGGCCCTATTCGACTGGTCGAGCATGAATTTTGACTAGTCGAGAGTGCCTGATTTTAGTTGCTGGACTTCGAGTCGAGCAACCCTCGATTGATCGAAGGTCCCTCTTTGACTGGTTGAGCCACTGCTTAGACTAGTCGAACTTAAGCCTAACAAAAGTATGAAAACCCATATAAGTTTGTCTTTTGAAAGCACCTAAGTCTAATGTCTTTCTAGGGTCTGTTATACCTAAGAAGACTGAACATTGAAGTTCTTCTTCTTGATTCTTCAATAGAAGATGTAGTTGAAGATGGAGCTTGATATTCTACTAGAAGTGTAGTAGAACTTGAACTCATTTAATCTTGAGCTTTCCATCTTGATCTACTTCATGACTTGTACTTCAGTAAGGTCTCCATAGTAGATGTTGAACTTGCTTAAGTTGAGACTTGAACTTTTCATCTTGATCGACATTAGATGGACTACCTCATAAGCTGTTTTGTCTAAACGAAATTTGACAAACAAAGATGTTCTTTATACAATATAGCACTTACAAACGTGCTTGGCACACTCCCATGATTTGGATGATGATACAATTAGGGAGACAGGTGCCATGCTCGATACAGTGCCAGTACTTGAAGTTAATAGGTGGAGACCAGAATTTGAAGAATTACCCCAAACTGATGTAGTGCCTCTACCGTCTAACCTCAAGGCGCCGAAGCTTGACCTAAGCCCTTTACCCTCTGATTTGAAATATGTCTATTTAGGTCAAGATGAGACATACCCGGTGGTTATCTCTTCCCACTTTTAGCAAGAACAGGAGAGTATGCTTATCTCTACTCTCATTGAGCACAAAAGAGCCCTTGGATGGTCGATTGCGGACCTCATGGGATTGATCCTTTGATTTGTACTCACCACATTCATCTCAAGGATAATGCAAATACCTCCCGTCAACCACAACGAAGACTAAATTCAAACATAAAGGAAGTGGTTAAGGCCAAGGTCCTTAAGCTATTGGATGTGGGTATTATATACCCAATATCCAATAGTCAATGGGTGAGTCCAACTCAGGTGGTTCCTAAGAAGTCTGGAATCATCATCATAGCCAATGCTGATAATGAACTCGTGCCAACTAGGATTAGTACTAGTTAAAGAATGTGCATTGACTACAGGAAATTAAATACCGTCACAAGGAAAGACCACTTTCCTTAGCTCTTCATCGATCAAATTTTGGAAAGGCTAGCTGGTCATTCCTATTACTGTTTCCTTGACAGATATTTAGGCTACAATCAGATTGAGATAGCCCTTGAAGATCAGGAAAAGACAACATTCACATGTCCTTTGTTCACAACCCTAAGTGTAGGGTCGCGATTTAGTAATAATCTCAGTGAGACCGAGGTCGAATCCACAGGGACTAATCTCGTGAGTATTCTGAAAGCAACTAGAAGAAGAACTAGAAAAAGATGAAAACTTAAATCTGAAAGTATAGAGAGTAATTGTGAGAGATTTAATTAAAAAAAACTTATGAAATTCAAAGGTGGGAAACTAGGGTTTCCAAGGATCCACTTGTAAAGATCAGGGAGATCTATGCTTGATTCATGAACACAACTGGAATCAGAGTCCTGTCTTATCGAATTGGAAGATATCTTAGTAAAATCAAATCTAAACTTCCTTTGACCTAATTCTCAATGGAAGAGCGGTGTGAGAACTAGAAGTGATTCCATCACGAAACCATGTCCATGAGATAATGGCTCACAATAGGATTTACCAATCCCACAATCAATCCGAGAGAATTATGAAAGTTAGGGAGGATTCCATCATCCAACCATGCCCAAGGGACAATGGTGAATAATAGGATTTCCTAGATTCACAATCCCAAAACATAAAAAGAACATACTCAAATCTATTGTAGATCCATTGTAATTTGAGTGACAACAAACCATTAAAAACTGAAAGTATTCCTTATAATCAAACTAGAATCGAAGAGAGTTCAAAATAAACATGAATCAAAGCAATAAAAACATCCCATAACGCCACAAGCTTCACCTCTTAGCCCTAGCTAAGAGGTTTAGCCAACCATAGACATGATTGAACTAAAAACTCTTAAGAAAAGCATGAAAACAATTAAGGAAAGAGAAGAACTCTTGGCGACGGCTTCTCCACGCTTTTGCTCCACTCCACAAACCCTAAATGATGCCTAAGAGTTCCCTAGGGACCCCTATTTATAGTTTTAGGGCTTAAACTTTCGCACAGACTTAGAAGAATCTAGAAACTACATCAAATTTATGCAGTCCGAAAAAATTTACGCAACAGTTCGATATATATCGAAGGGTATACTATATGATCTTTGATAGCATCGAAGGTCTTTCGATATGATTGAAAAAGGTCTAGAACTGTCCAGCGAGTTTGGTTAAAAAAATCCTACAATTTTTTATATATATCGAAGGGTATTCGATATGTATCGATGGTGATTTTGGCAATTTTTCAGAATTAGACTTTTCTGGTCCCAGAATCTATTTTCAGGATTCCTTGTCTTCTCTTCAAGTCTTCGATTCTCTTTCTTCATCACTTGGTTTCCTTGGATTTTTGGCATGTGAATTCTTCAATCTTGGTCTCCTAAGATCCATCCCTCGCCTTGGTGATCTTTGAGCATCAAATTCATATTTTTTTAGCACCTTTTCCAATCTAAGCTCTTAAATTCACCCTGTAATATAAACATTATTAAAATAGGACATTAAACATTATCATGTTCATAAAACCAAATAATAAATGGGGTCCAATATGCAATATTTGACCCTCAATGTAATCCCCAACTAGCATTTTACTAGTCCCGAGTAAAGTATGCGAAAAATGAACTTTAATGCGCAATGTTCAAACCTTTTTCAGAAAATAATCTTTTGTACAATCAAGAATGAATTAATAGACTCAAGATGAGAAAGTAAGATTTTGAAAATCTAGAGCCGAATCACATAAGCAATCAATTAAATAAGTTCTTTATAGATTAAGTCAGAGGATAGTTTGCATATCAAGTTTTTCAACATGCTCACCACTTCGAGATTGGTTGAAAACTCAGGTACTGATTCCGAACTTATCCCCTTTTCCTTCTTTTTCCAGTTTTTGATTTTATATCGGCGGTCATTTGTATTCATTCATTCTTTTCATCTTTTCTCTTTTCTTTCAGATTTTTTTCTCATTCGTTTTCAAACTTTTTTCAATATTTTCACCACACATGACCTTTTTGTCGATCTCTAAATTGGAGTTCAGATTTTTTATTACTCAGTAGGCTCTATGTTCCAACTCCACAGGCAAGTAGCAAGCCTTCCCATAGACAAGTCTAAAGGGAGACATTCCAATAGGGTTTTTAAATATAGTACGGTAAGCCCATGAAGCATCGGTCAATCGAATTGACCAATCCTTACGGTCAGGGTTAACCGTCTTCTCCAAGATGTGTTTAATTTCCCTATTGAAAATCTTAGCTTGCCCACTTGTTTGTGGGTGGTATGGAGTGCTCACTCTGTGAGAGATGTCATTTTCTTTATTAAGTTCATGAATGACCTATTACAAAAATGTGAACCCCCATCGCTAATGATGGCTCGAGGCGTTATGAACCGTGAAAGGATGTTCTCTTTTAAGAATTTAATGACCGTTTGATGGTCATTGTTCCGGCATGGAATCGCTTCGACCCATTTAGTGACATAGTCTACGGCTAATAAAATGTATAAATTCCTAAAGGATTGAGGGAATGGTCCCATGAAATCGATGCCCCAACAATCAAATGCTTTAATGATCAGAATGCAGTTTAAAGGCATCATATTTTGATGGGACAATGCTCCCAACTTCTGCAACGCTCATAAACTGTACAAAACTCATGAGTGTCCCTGAACATAGTGGACCAATAAAAGTCATACTGCAGAATCTTGGTCGTGGTCTTTTTAGCAGAAAAGTGACCACCACAAGCCTGAGAGTGATAGAAGGAGATGACACTTTGGTGTGCATTATCTAGCACGCATCTCCTTAAGATTTAGTCTGCGTAATATTTAAACAAATATGTATCATCCCAAAAGAACTTACAAACCTCGGCGAAGAATTTTTTCTTATCTTACCTCGTCCAATGTGTTGTCGTAAAACCTGTAGCAATAATTAACAATATTAACAAACCAAAGTGAATGTGAGACTTTAAACAATTGTTCGTAAGGGAACATCTCATTTATGTGTTGTCTCAAGGAATCAGAGAGATCAAGGCAGGAAAGATGGTCAGCCACTACGTTCTCTACTCCTTTTTATCTTTTATTTCCAAATGAAATTCTTGGAGTAAGAGAATCCATCTAATCAGGCGGGGCTTAGCATCATTCTTAGAAAGAAGATACTTGAGCGCTGCAAGATCTGTGTAAATGACTATTTTAAATCCAATCAAGTAGGACCTAAATTTGTCCAAAGTGAACATTATAACTAAGAGTTCCTTTTCCGTAGTAGAGTAGTTTACTTGGCCAGGATTTAGAGTTCTAATTGCATAATGAATAATGTAGGGTTTCTTTTCTTTTCTCTGGCCTAAAACCGCCCTAAGAGCATAGTCAGACGCGTCGCATATGAATTCGAAAGGAATGCTCCATCGGGTGGCTACATGATAGGTGCAGTGGTTAACATGCCCTTAAGCTTAGTAAAAGCTTCCTGCCATTACTCAGTCCACTCGTATTGTACATCCTTTTGAAGTTACATAAAGGATGAAAGATGTGGCTGAAGCCCTTTATGAACCTCCTGTAAAACCCAACGTGTCCTAAGAAGGATTGCACGTCTAGTATGCTTTTGGGTGGAGGTAGGGTAGAGATAAGATCAATTTTACTTTGTCTACCTCTATTCCCTTGGACGAGATGATGTGTCTAAGAACAATTCCCTTATAAACCATGAAATGACACTTCTCCCAATTGAGTACCAAATTCTTTTCTTCACATCTTTTCAGCACACATTTAAGATTTTCTAAGCAATTGCTGAAAGATGGACCAAAAATAAAGAAGTCACCTATGAAGACCTCCAGATATTGTCCCACCATGTCAGAAAAAATACTCAATATGCATCACTTAAACGTGGCGGGGGCATTACATAGTCAGAATGACATCATTCGGTAAGCAAAGGTGCCAAAGGGACATGTGAATGTCGTCTTTTCCTGATCTTCAAGGGCTATCTTTATCTGGTTGTAGGTCGAATACCCGTCAAGGAAGTAGTAATATGAATGACTAGCCAGCCTTTCCAAGATTTGATCAATGAAGGGCAAAGGAAAGTGGTCATTCCTTGTAACGGTATTCAATTTCCTGTAGTCAATGCACATTCTCCAACCAATAGTGACTCTAGTTGGCACAAGTTCATTGTAGGCATTGGCTATGATGGTGATTCCGGACTTCTTAGGAACCACATGAGTTAGACTAACCCATTGACTATCCGATATTGGGTATATGATACCTACATCTAATAGCTTAAGAACATCAGCCTTAACCACTTCCTTTATGTTTGGATTCAATCTACGTTGTGGTTGTCGTGAGGTCTTAGCATTATCCTCAAGATAAATGCGGTGAGTACAAATCAAAGGGTCAATTCCCTTGAGGTCCGCAATCGACCATCTAAGGGCTCTCTTTTGCTCAATGATTGTAGAAATGAGCATACTCTCTTGTTCTTGCTCAAGGTGGGAAGAAATCATCACCGAGTATGTCTCATCTTGACCTAAATAGACATATTTCAAATTAGAGGGTAAAGGAATTAGGTCAAGCTTCGGTGCCTTGAGGTTAGATGGTAGAGGTACTACATCAGTTTGGGGTAATTTTTCAAATTGTGGCCTTCATCGGTTAACTTCAAGTACTGACACATTATCAAGTATGGCACCCGTCTCCTTAGTCATATCATCATCTAAATCATGGGAGTGGGCCAAGCATGTCTCTAGAGGGTCAGAGGATAAGGTCAGAAGTGCTCTATCTTCCACAAAAGAATCAATCAGGTTAATATCGTGAAAATCGCCTGTGTTAAAAAAATTATTCAACTCCAATGTCATATTCCTGAAAGACATACTCATGACTCCATTCCTGTAATTAATGATTGTGTTTGAAGTGGCGAGAAATGGGAGATCAAGAATTATAGGAATTTGAGTGCTCATGTTACTGATGGGTTGTGTATCCAGGACGATAAAATTTACTGGGCAGTAGAATTTGTCAACCTGTACAAACACATCCTCAATTACCCTTCTCGGTACACAAACTGAGCAATCAACAAGTTGTAATGTGTTTAGGGTGAGTTTCAATTCACCCAAACCTAGCTGTTTGTAGACCGAGTAAGGAATCAGATTTACGCTCGCTCCTAATTCAAGAAGTACGTGCTCAATCCGGTAGTTCCCAATCACGCAGGCAATGGTTGGGCTACCGAGATCTTCGTATTTCTATGGCAAGTCTTGCTTTAGGATGACACTCACGTTTTCAGTTAAAAAGATTTTCTTTTGAATATTTTGGCATCTTTTGGTCATACACAGGTCTTTCAAGAATTTGACATATGAAGGTATTTGTTTTATATCATCAAGTAGAGGAATATTGACCTTCACATGTTTCAACACCTCTAGAATGTCCTGAGAGTTATAAAGAGGTTTTGGTGTAAGCAACTGTTAGGGAAATGGAGCAATCGGCTTCCCTTGAGGTTTTAGTTCTAATTCTTATGGAGCATGGTTAGATCTATCATTGTTTTCTTCTTCCAAGTCCTTAAGCTTTTCAGCCCTCACTGGAATGGTTTTGTCAATGGTCTTCCCACTCCTAAGAGTGGTGATAGATTTAGCGTCCTCCACCTGATTTGAAGAGCTCAGGTCGCTAACTTCATATTGCGGTTTTGGATCGGGAAGAGGTTGAGCTGGAAGGCTCCCTTTATTCTCAATCACACTTTTAGTGTCATGTCCTTGTATGGCCTTTGTGAGGTCTTGAAAGACTTATAGCATACCCTAATTGAAAAGCTCTTAATTTTGAAGATGCTTTAAAACCGGATCCTCCTGAGGTTTCCCTTGATGTGGAATTTTATTAGGGAATCCTTGAGGTGTAGTAGTTTGTCCATTTCTCCAACTGAAGTTTGGATGATTTCTCTAGCTGGGATTGTACGTATTTGAGGTGGGCCCACTGAAAGGTCTTTGGTAATTACTTACGGCATTTGATTGCTCATTCAGTACCTCTTGAAAAGCAGATATTGTTGGGCAATTTTCAGTTGTATGAATGTTGCAGCCACAGATACCGCAAACAATTTACTTACCCTTATCCTTCTTTAATTCCATGGCCTCGAGTTTTTTGGTGAGATTAACCACTTTAGCATTAATATCATCGTCCTCTTTCAGGAGATACATTTCACCCCTCTCTCAAGATTTAGTTAGCCTTGACATGGTGCTTGATTTTGTGAAGATGTCCCATGATTGTGTGTTTTCAGCAAGCTTATCAAAGTAGTCTCACACATCATCGACACTTTTATTCATAAATTCCCCATTACACATTGTCTCAACTAATTGGCGCATGGGAGATGTCAGTCTATCATAGAAAAAGTTCGTGATGCGCCACGTTTCAAAACCGTATTGTGGGCATGAACTGACAAGATCCTTGAACCGCTCCCAACATTGGAAGTATGTTTCATCTTCCTTTTAGGCGCAGTTCATGATTGACTTTCTAAGGGTGTTCGTCTTATGGTATGGGAAAATTTTCTTTATGAACTCCCTTGTCATGTCATTCCTTCTACCAATAGATCAAGGATGTAGTGATTGCAACCACGTCTTAGCTTTCTCTTTCAAAGAAAAAGGAAAGAGTTTCAGCCTGACCGTGTAGTCAAACATGTTAGGAAAATATAGTGGCTATGGTTTCATCAAACTCTTTCAAGTGTAGGTACAAATTTTCATATTCAAGCCAATGAAATTTTAGAAGGAGTAGGATCAACCCTGGCTTAATATCCATGTGTCTCGTATTTTTTGGAAAAACCATGCATGAAGGTGTACTCATTCCTGCCGGTTGTAAATAGTGTCGTAAAGTATGAGGTGGGGGTGTTTGATGAGAATGAGGATGCACCTCATTCTCATCTTAGACTTCATCAACCCGAGGTTGAGGTTGTCTTTCCAGTTCATTGACTGGTTGATTTGCAGCCATATCCTCAATTAATTCTGAGGATCTCGAGTGGTGTCTAATCCTGTGATGGATAGATAACCCCTCAACCAATTCTCCTTCACTCAAAAGACGTCGAGTGATGTCACGGACCCACTTGGGCATGAAATACTCGCAACCCTCAATTTCAAATTCCAACCTAAACCTAAAAGAAAGAAGGGAAATAGAAAGAGAGAGGGAATTACAAAGAAGTTACCAAATTAGGAAGTAATAATTACAAAGAAGTTACCAAACTTGTTCACAACCTCAAGTGTAGGGTCGCGATGTAGTAATAATCTTGGTGAGTCCGAGGTCGAATCCACAGGGACTAATCTCGTGAGTATTCAGAAAGTAACTAGAAGAAGAACTAGAAAAAGATGAAAACCTAAATCTAGAAGTATAGAGAGTAATTGTGAAAGATTTAATAGAAAAAAAACTAAGAAATTCAAAGGTGGGAAACTAGGGTTTCCAAGGATCCACTTGTAGAGATCAGGGAGATCTATGCTTAATTCACGAACACAACTGGAATCAAAGTCCCATCTTATCCAATTGGAAGATATCTCAGCAAAATCAAATTTGAAATTCCTTTGACCTAATTCTCAATGGAAGAGCAGTATGAGAACTAGAAGTGATTCCATCACAAAGCCATGCCCATGAGATAATGGCTCACAATAGGATTTACCAATCCCACAATCCATCCGAGAGAATTGTGAAAGTTAGGGAGGATTCCATCATACAACCATGCCCGAGGGATGATGGTGAACAACAGGATTACTTATATTCACAATCCCAAAACATGAAAAGAACATACTCAAAGCTATCACAAATCCATTGTAATTTGAGTCACAACAAACCATTAAAAACTAACAGTATTCCTTATAATCAAACTATAATCAAAGAGAGTTCAATATAAACATGACCCAAAGCAATAAAAATATGTCATCACGCCACAAGCTTCACCTCTTAGCCCTATCTAAGAGGTTTAGCCAACCATAGACATGATTGAACTAAAAACTCTTAAGGAAAGCATGAAAACAACTAAGGAAACAGAAGAAAAACTCTTGGCGATGGCTTTTGCTCCACTCCACAAACCCTAGATGATGCCTAAGGGTGCCCCAGGGACCCCTATTTATAGTTTTAGGGCTTAAAATTTCACACCGACTTGGAAGAATCTAGAAACTGCAACAAATTTACGCAGTCCGGAAAAGTCTGCGCAACAATTCGATATATATCGAAGGGTATTCGATATGATCTTCGATAGCATCGAAGGTCTTTCGATATGATTGAAAAAGGTGCAAAACTGTCGAGCGAGTTTGGTTAAAAAATCCTGTAATTTTTTATATATATCGAAGGGTATTTGATATGTATCGATGGTGATTTTGGCAGTTTTCCAAAATTAGACCTTTCTGGTCCCGGAATCTGTTTTTAGGAAAATTTTCAAGATTCCTTGTCTTCTCTTCAAGTCTTCAATTCTCTTCCTTCATCACTTGGTTTCCTTGGATCTTTGGCATGTGGATTATTCAATCTTGATCTCCTAAGATCCATCCTTCACCTTGGTGATCTTTGAGCATCAAATCTATGTTTATTTTTTTTTAGCACTTTTTCTACTTCGAGCTCTTAAATTCACCTTGCAACATAAACGTGATTAAAATAGGCCATATTCATTATCATGTTCATAAAACCAAGTAATAAATGGGGTCCAATATGCAATATTTGACCCTCAACATCGTTACGACACCTTTGCTTACCGAAGGATGCCATTCGGACTGTGTAATACCCTCGCTACTTTTCAGGGATGTATGTTGAGCATTTTTTCATATATGGTGGGGCAATACTTAGAGGTCTTCATAAATGACTTCTCAATCTTTGGTCCATCCTTCAGTGAATGTTTGAAGAATCTTAAATGTGTGTAGAAGCAATGTGAGGAAAAGAATTTGGTATTGAATTGGGAGAAGTTTCACTTCATGGTTCGTAAGGAAAAGAACTTGGTACTTGATCTTATCTCTAACTTACCTTCACCCAAGAACATACGTGACGTGCGATCCTTCTTAGGACACGCTAGATTTTACAGAAGATTCATAAAAGACTTTAGTCACCTCTCTCATCCTTTATGCAATCTACTTCAAAAGGATGTACCATACGAGTGAACTAGGTAATGCCAAGAAGCATTTTCTAAGCACAAGGGTATGTTAATTGCCGCACCTATCATGCAGCCACCCGATTGGAGCATTCCTTTTGAACTTATGTGCGATGCATCAAATTACGCTATTGGGGTGTTGTTAGGTCAAAGAAAAGATAAGAAGCCCTACGTTATACATTATGTAAGTAAAACCTTAAATTTTGCCCAAGTGAATTACTCTACTACGGAAAAGGAACTCTTAGCTGTAGTATTCGCATTGGAAAAATTTAGGTCCTACTTGATCGGATCCAAGATCATCATCTGCATTGATCATTCGGCGCTTAAGTATCTTTTTTCTAAGAATGATGCTACGCCCCGCCTGAGAAGATGGATCCTCTTACTCTAAGAATTTGATTTGGAAATAAAAGATAAAAAGGGATTAGAGAACGTAGTGGCTGAACATCTTTCCCGCCTTGATCTCTCTGGTTCCCTTGAGATGACGCATATAAATGACATGTTCCCAGATAAATAATTGTTTAAAGTCTCTCATTCACCTTGGTTTGCGGATATTGCTAATTATCTTGCTACAGGTTTCACGCCAATACATTGGATTGTGCAAGATAAGAAAGAATTCTTTACCGAGGTACGCAAATTTTTCTGAGATGATCCATATTTGTTTAAATATTGCCCAGACCAAATCTTAAGGAGATGTGTACCGGACAATGAACACCAAAGTGTCATCTCCTTCTGTCATTCTCAGGCCTGTGGTAGTCACTTTTCTATCAAAAAGACCACAACTAAAATTCTGTAGTGCGGCTTTTATTGGCCCACTATGTTCAAGGACACTCATAAGTTTTGCAAAGCTTATGAGCGTTGTCAGAAATTTGGAGCATTGTCCCATCGGAATATGATGGCTTTGAGCCCCATTCTGATCATTGAAGTATTTGATTGTTGGGGCATCAATTTCATGGGACGATTCCCCCAATCCTTTGGAAATTTATATATTTTGCTAGCAATAGACTATGTCACTAAATGGGTCAAAGCGAATCCATGTCTGAACAATGACAATCAAATGATCATTAAGTTCTTAAAAGAAAACATTCTTTCCCAGTTTGGAACGCCTCGAGCCATCATTAGTGATGGGGGCTCACATTTTTGTAATAGGTCATTCGCGAACTTAAGAAGAAATATGACATCTCTGAGAAGGTGAGCACTCCATACCACCCACGAACAAGTGGGCAAGCTGAGATTTCTAATAGGGAGATCAAACACATTTTGGGGAAAATAGTTAACCTTGATTGAAAGGATTGGTCAATCCGATTAACCCATGCTTTATGGGCTCACTGTATTGCATTTAAAACCCCCATTGGAATGTCTCCCTTTAAACTTGTCTATGGGAAGGCTTGCCACTTACCTATGGAGTTGGAACATAGGGCCTACTGGTTGATTAAAAATCTGAACTTCAATTTAGACAACGCTAGCTTGCTACACAAACTCGAGTTAAATGAACTCGAAGAAATCCAGAATGATGCATACGAGAATTCGAGAATTTACAAGGATAGAATGAAGGTGTTTCATAACTAATACATTCTTAGAAAATCATTCACACCAGGTCAGAAGGTCCTTTTGTATAATTCCTGGCTACATCTTTTTTCGGGTAAACTCTGATCTTGTTGGACCGGCCCTTTCACTATTACTAATGTCTATCCTCATGGGGCTGTCGAGATTCGAAATCTAAACAATGGCAATGACTTCAAAGTAAATGGACATCGATTAAAGCCATTTGTTGAGAAATTTAATTCAAATGACATGTCCATACCTCAATCGATCCTATTTACCAGGATGGCCCTCCTAGTCTAATGGAGGTATATCTAGCTTTATTGCTTTCATATATGATGTGTTTAGGATAGCTTTCTTTCCGTTGTTTAGGGTAGTTTGTTTTCACTGTTTAGGATAGTTTGCTTTTTGTTGGCTTAATTCTTGTGCTAACCCATCTTCACACTGAAATCATTGGAAAAGCCTCAAAATTCCTTCTTCAGGTATTACCTTTCCATCACTTCCCTTTTCATTTCATTGCCCCTTTTGCATTACATGCTTATTTCTTTTACAATGAGGACAATGTAGATTTTTAGGTTGGGGATGAGGGATTAGGTAAACTAATCAGTGTTTTCTCAGTTTTAAGCAAAATTTTTGAAAATTTTCAATGTTTCAAGTTGAACTCTATTTGGGAAGTGATGAATTGTGTACTTAAGAATGCTTTGAGTATGGTAAGATAGAGATCGAATTTTGGATTGTTGGAGTTTGATCATCTAAGTAATTTATCACCTAAGTTCTTGTGCTCAATTGATTAAGAGGTAGTTTGAATATCATGTTAATCTAAATCACAAGACACATTCAATTTGTCTTCTCTAAGACATGCTAGAATTTTTTATTGTTAGTATGTGAATCATTAATAGATGGTGAGAATCAAGTCTGGAGAATTTTATTTACCTTAAAAGAAGAAAAGAACCAGTTTTTTTTTTTTTTTTTTAAAAAAACATGAGATCGAAAAAGAGGTCATGAAAAAGAATGAATAATCTGGAAAGGAATGCAAAAATAGAAAGAATGTATAAAAAATGACCGTTGAAATAAAATTAAAAACTAGAAAAAGAATGAGAAGGGGATAAATTCGGAATCAGTACTTGAATTTTTAAACTATTCTTGATATGATGAACATGGCTAACATTATAAAATGATAGTATTATTTATGGAAGTGAGGTGATTCTCACTAAGCACATAAAAAAACTTGATATGCGAACTATGCTCTAACTTAATCGATAAAGAACTTATTTGATTGATTGCTTGTGTGATTTGGCTCTAGGTTTTCAAAATACCACTTTCATGTCTTGAGTCTACTCATTCATACTTAATTACATAAAAGATTGTTTCTAAAAAAAGGTTTGAACATTGAGCATTGAAATTCCTTTTTCGCATACTTTGCTTGGGACTAGTAAAATGCTAGTTGGGGATTGTGTTGAGGGTCAAATATTGCATATTATCCCTCATTTATTACTTGGTTTTATGAACATGATATTGCTTAATGTTATATTTTATACCTGTTTGTGTTGCAAGGTGAATCTGAGAGCTTGGATTGAAAGGAATGTTAAAAGCATGGATTTAATGCTCAAGAATCACCAAGCTAAAGGTTGGATCTTAGAAGATGAATAATGAAGAAGTCGAATGCCAAAGATCCAAGGAAACCAAGTGAGGAATGAATAGAATCTAAGAGTTGAAGTGATTTGTGTTATCTTCGACTAGTCCAAGATCTGCTTCGACTCGTCTATTGTAACGTCTCGAAAAAATCCGTACAAAGACTCGAGTACGACCACAGGTAGAAATCACTATGGATCGAATTTTGTAAAAATTAGACAAAAACTAATTAAGTACTAAACTGAATAATCAGAGAAATTAGCTTGGACCACTATCTATACGAACTGCAAGACCCAAAACTAATAGAATCTCCAACTCAACACTACCTAAAAACCTAGGAGCATTCTCAAAATCCAGTTGCACTCGTGAGCACATTGAAACTCCGTATCAGACCTGGACCACACAGCGAAAGTCCGATTACCGCAAAACTATAAAGTTAGGACCACCTTATTGGGCTTGACAACCATCGCGGGAATCGAGCCCAAATAGTATCCAGAAACACACAACTAGAGTCTTGAGTAAAGTGAGTGAGAAACATGAATATCTCTAGAAGATGAATTCAAACTTAAGTGAATTGGACCACTCGCTTGCGGGCAAAATTGAAGTCTTCAGACTGTCAGATTCTGACCCAACTACACCCATGGATCAGGGAAATTTCCCTGCACCTATCGGTATACTTGTGGCCCTGATCGTATGACGATGACCATTGAACTGAAACAGGTCCTCCACGATCGATCCACAAATTCGGTCGGACCAAAATCATAACCTGGCTTAGATCTATGGTCTGGGAACTTACTCCATGATGCAGGTGAGTAAGGGGCCTCCAGATGAGTCCCGTTTGCCCGAAATAGACACCCTTTAGCTATAACCTAAGTATACCATGGCCCTGGGGCCATTGACATCATTTCTGAGCCTATATGAGGCCCTTAAATCACCCCATTCCTATCTCATACGAATTTTCTCTAACCCTAGGAGAGAGAAGAGAGAAAGGGAGAGAAAAGAGTGGAGAGTCAAGAGAGATCCTTGGAGTTTGTTGCAGTACTTCTCCTCTGCTACTCCACACGTTGAATCGTCTTCACATCTAGCTACACGAGCCATTCCAACTTCGTTTTGGGTAAGAAATCTTAACCCTAATCTTATTTTAGGAATCTAAATAAAGGAATCGATGAAATAGTTAACCTATTTCGTGATTTGAGTAGTCGTTGTGCTGTAGACGGAGACGTAGTGTACGAACCGAGTTCATAACAGGCGTACCGATGAAAGGTGCAGACTATAAACGTCTAGGTTATGGTTTTCAAGGCTTTCAATGTCAATTAATGATTTATCACTGACTTGATTGCTGCCACGTGCACTTAGATACGATGTTTTCCATATACCACACATATATGAACTATGTTGAAAATACAATGCATTCCATGTATTTGTTGAAATGTTTGGATGAAAATGGAATCATGATTTGTTCTTGCCATGACTATTTACCTAGAATACGTGATTGTTATAAAATTCCTTGTGAAAGGATTTGCCCTAATATATGTTATAACTAATTTATTTCATGTATGTTAAAATGTTTAGTCTAAGTGTTTGATAAAATGTCTGAATGAGTAAGTGTTTGATGAATTGTACTTACTAAGGGTGTTGAGATAGGATTCTCAACTACCATAGTTATATGCATAAATTCCTTCATGTAACTTAAATTCAACTTTATGATTTGTGTATGAAATACATATGTATGATAATATATTCATTATGTGTTTTATAAAATGCTCAAATGATTGTAGTGTTTGAATTGTTTGTTCAATACTGTTATGACTATCACATGTGATTACCTGTTGCAATTGAGTGTGATTGGGACTACTACGTAGTCCAGGCAATCGGTAACGGTTTTCGATCGAGTGATCGAACTATTCTCGCCACAATGGATATGTTCGATGAATCGGAGTCATACGGTGATTATCGACAATGGTTAGGCCACGAGGAGTGTGTATGTGCTCCATGTCAATTAATTTAGCGTGCGTTCGTACCATTCGAACTTGTCAAATAACCCGATTGGCCTATTGTGTATTTACCATGTATGGACACTACTGCTTGAATCTAAGGTACCACTTACCAATGTGCCCGTTTCAACTATAGTACCAAGATTTGCTAAGACTCATAAACTGGGTATGGTGGTGTATGGGACACCATGGTCGAGCTGTCAACCTACGCTGGGGTGACGAGCCTCCCCATAGTGACCAGTGAGCAACCCAAACTCGTGAGCCGAATATGGTGGTGTATGGGACACCATATTCGAGTTGTCAGCTTACATTCAGGGGACGAGCCTCCCATAGTGACCTCGAGTATAAATTAAGCCTACGCCGAGGTGACGAGCCTCCCAATTGCGACCTCGAGTGTAAACTCTTGAACTTGCCTATCCACTATTTTCATCAGGGGTGATGCCCTACAACTTACCTGTCATATGTGAATAACTGGGATTGACGACCCTAGATGGATCTTTGCTTGGGTAAATGATAAAAAGGGAGGTACCTTAGCTTTTCAAATCTGTTGTATGAATAAGCCTAAGTACTGCACTGCATGTGCTTTGGCTAACACGACCATGCACTGCACTGCATGTGCTTTGGCGAGGAAGTGCACAGTGGGAGTTTGCATGCACGATCGTGAGATGAAGTCACTGAGGGATTATAGGAGAGGGCATGTATCATTATAACATACCATTCCTGCATTAACAAGAATACTTAGGACCTGATTGTTGTACTGCTTTATCATTACTGCTGACTGAATTGATAACATGTTAACTTTTGCCTTATAGTACCACGGAGTTGATCACTCACTCCCACGCTAGGACGGTGTTTTAAAACACCAACCGGACTTTGTTGTAGATGCAGGTGATGACAGAGTCTATACATCTGAGATGGACTTTTTTGATGAGGAGGAGTTCTCCTACATACACTATCAGGTGGGTCTATGTAAACCATACACTGATCGACGAGATTACTGGGATATGGATTAACTAGACATTTACACTTTAATATTTTGTAAATTTTGGAACGATACATGTATTTATTCAGCTTGGTAACATACTCATACTCTGGGGACTTTAAAATACTTATACACATTATATATCTATCATAGTCTTTCGTTTGCTTAACTTAATTATCTCTGGACTATGATATGCTGATTTAATATAATCTTACACATGTTTAATGCACTAATATGGACAACATTTAGACATGATTATCTATGTTGCATAAGTGATGCATTGGATCTTGGGAGTTGAGCTTTACTCAACCCTCGAAATTTGGGGCGTTACAAGTTGGTATCAGAGCATGATTTGGATTTAATTGGACCTGGGTTATGGTAACACGACGAACACTGACGTACTTTGACTTAGGTGGGGGCAATAAAATGTAAAAACAAACATAGGATTCTCAGTTTCACCGACGGGCAAAACTGACAGCTGAAATGCACCCTGTATGCATCTAAAATCACGTGAAATGATCTCAATCCCCTCTTAGACCGTCAATCAATGGGTTTCAGTTATTTTTCGACGAATATCAAACTTAAATCACACTAAAAGGCGTGAATATGTTCACGATGGGATCTGAAACCGCCTCAAATGGATACGGGGGCCCAAACCACACAAAACGGGGGGAGCCAGAGGGTCCCCCGCATCATTCTGGAACCTCGAGGGAGAGGCCACTGCCCCCAGGAAGCGGCACCGCCACCTGTCCAGGGGACCGCGACTACAGCGCGCCGACCGCGGGGGGCCCATCGGTTTGGCTGCCCGCCTACCTTCCCACATGTATGTGGGGTCCGTCCATGTGTGGGGCCACCTTGTTTCATCCCCTTTTGCCCTATTCTCCCCCATTTTCAAGTTTCTAACCCCTCTAAACCCTCAAAAATTTCATTTTCCCTCTCCAATCTTCATTGCATACTCAAATCTTCTTCTTCTTCTATAATACACATCCATCCTCCACCATTGTCCTCAAAAGCCTCTCTTACTACTCCCTACTTCCCTTATTTCTTCTCATTTGAGTACACAAACCCACCTTTGTGCCTCATAAACCCCAAAAAACTCCCCCAACCCATCTCATCTTGTATGCTCTATTAACCTCATGGCTCTTTTTGAGCTAGTTGTTACCATCTTCTCCCTCTCCACACTCCTTTCCCTTATGGGAAAGAAGAGGGCGCCTACAGATGAAGCCAGGCCTAGCCGCCCTACCCGTCCAAGGAAGCAAAAAAGTGTCGAGGTTAGATCTAGCGTTGAGTGAGAGCGAAGGACGAAGCGGGATCTGATCCCCAAATTCTACTCGAAAGATTTCTACCACCGGGAATCGGACTTGGTAGGTTTCAGGGCCATATAGTTGTGTTTGAAGCACATTTTGACGAAAGACTATTTGGACTATATCTGGTGATGGACCTCCTGTTGGGAGCCGGGTGGGGTCCTATATTCGAAGGCAAGTCTCGTGCATGTGAAAGCATTGTTCGAGCCTTTTATGCCCGCATACGGGATCCACTGCTTGAGCCTCTATAGTTCACTATCCCCGTGAGAAGGCGAGAAGCCACAGTTGATGTTTGTGTGATGACACGTCATCCACTGCTAGTAAATCTCATCTCACTAGTGTGTGAGAAAGAGATCGCCGCGCGTGGTTTCTTTATGGCCGACTGGTTCACTGGAAGAGAGGCAATTGCCTCCCATCGACCAAGATGATGGCAAATTTCCGCCTACTCCACCACATATTCACGTACAATGTGTATCCTAAGTGGAGCAACCGTACCGAATGCACACGTTTAATGGTGGACTTCTTGTACAGAGATGAGCAGGGAGACAAGCTGTGTCTACCTACGTTCGGCCTGCTATAGATAATCCAAACCCCACGCGCTGTTAGGGGAGATATTTCACTCCCATTCGGCCGACTTATATGCAAGATTACTCGTGATTTTGGCTACAGACTTAACGTGGATGAGCTTGCGCCGATCCACTTCATTAATGACACTACACTTAACAACATGAGAATTGAGCCATGACAACGTCAACCCCGACTCGAAAATCAGGGAGATGAGATAGAAGAGGAAGAAAGTGGTGAAGAAGAGGAAGGAAGTGAGGAAGAAGGAAGTGAAGAAGAAGAGGAAACTCAAGGCTCTGATGGGGCCCTCCTCCTGCTACACATGAGCACCACCGTGATCGGGCCACCTTAGAAGCCCGCTTGGCTCAGATTGAGGAGAGTCAGGCCACCCTAAGACAGGAGGTCATGGAGACCCGGGCCGAAGTGAGGCAAAAGCTTGAAGAAAATCAGGCTTACCTGAAGAAGAAATACAATAAGATGTCTCACACCCTGAAGGTCCTCCTGTAATGTATGCAAGACAAGTGTGTTCCTCCACCATCACTAGAGTTGAACGACTAGTCATGTGTTATGGTCGTCTTTTGATTTTCCTTGTTTTTTTGCTTTCTAGGCTTAGTTATATGTTAGAATAGTTGGTGTGAAACTTTTACTATATCCTATGTTGGTGTATTAGCTCACATACATCTTCTGTCATGATTCATGTAATACTACATCATATGTGTAAGACTTGTATCCTATTTCGTACCGTTCCATATGCTTCAGCAATCCTTCCAGTCGAATTCCGGCAATCCTCGACCCGTATCCGACATTTGCGCGTGATCCTAAGCCGAGACCTGCATGTTGAAGTCGGCTCAACCTTGGCGACCGCGGCGTCGACGCGGTTCCAACATCGTGACTTGCGCACTGAACCGATACCCAGGCTAGAAGATGTGGGCCCCAATTCAATTCGAAGAAAATGTTGCGCATTGCGAATTTTGAGCGAATCTCTACGACCTATCCCATCAATCAATCAATCAATCAATCAATCAATGTCAAGTACAAGTCAAGTACAACAACTCATACCCTACCCTTACCTCTCTCTTACACAAGCTACCCCAAAGTCAACCCTCACATCACTTCATCCATCACTTAACCCATCACCCATCCTTATCATCCCATCACTTCTCTCTCTCCCTCATTTCTCAAAAATCTCTCCCAAGCAACATCCCACGTCTAAGCACCCTCTCTCCCAAACCACAAGTGTGGGCCACCTTCTCATCTCTCATGCACACCATCAAAGCCCCATCAACCTCCATCAAAAGTGTAGGTAATGAGCTAAGGAGGCTAAGGGACCAAGGAGAAGGCCTAGAGGTGGGTGATCTACCATTGATTTTGATTTTTAAGGGCCCACTTATTGTGGGACCCACTTGATGAATGCATTGTATTTGGAGAGGGCCCAGTGTGGCGGGGTCCCTCCCCTTCATGTGTATCTCTCTCTCTCTCTCTCTCTCTCTCTCTCTCTCTCTCTCTCTCTCTCTCTCTCTCTCTCTCTCTCTCCTTTAGGATGAAGTAGGCCCCACCGATATGTTAAATCTACTTCATCATTAGATGGTGTGGCCCACCACATTTCAGGGAGATCGATACTGTCCACTCTAGGGATGGTGGGGATTCCACACACTAGACTAAATAATATATAATATAATATATTTATATATACAAAAAATATATACATGCATGATGGGCCACGTACATGTGGGACCCACCATGATGCTGTGATTATCCATGCCATCCAGCGTCCAGGGATGCTGGACGTGAGGTGGGGTGTAGCTAACATGGAGTGTGTACTAACAATGCTAATAAAAAAAATGCTTTTGGGGGTGGGCCGCTCATGTAGGCCCCACCTTAATGTACGTACTTAATCCAAGTTGTCCATCCAATTACTCAGCCCATATTTGGCGTTGAGCCGAAAAATAATGCCAATCTGACCTTCTGGCGGGCCATACCATGGGAAATAGTGATGTTTACCGTTGAAAACCACCTGGATCTTTTTACTCACCAAAACATGCTGCATATTGGACTCATTTGGTCAGTTTTGAGTCGTACGATCTAATGGCTGGGTCGGATCCACCTGATGCAGGCCCCACCTAGGGAAAACTGTAGAAAAATGTGATTTTTAAAAAAATATATATATAAAACAGAGCATCAGATGCTGCTGCTGCTGCTGGCGCAGCATCGTCCTCTGCCGTGGACAGTGGCCAGGCAACTCACGGCCCCAGCCGTGAGCCCCATCATGATGTGTGTTACCATCCACACCGTGCATTGGGTGGGCCTCCCTCCTAGCTACGGGCCACCCTAAAATCAGCCGTATTTGGATCTCAGGTGGCCCACGTCGTAGGGAACAGTGAGGATTGACGCCTACCATTGAAACCCTTTTTGGGGTCAAAAGTTTCGGATAAAATATGAAATTTGTTTTTCCTCCTCAATCCAGGTCCACGTGACCTTATCAGCCAGTTGGATAGAAAATAAACATTTCAGTGGGCCTTAGGTCCACGAGACCTTATCAACCAGTTTGATAAAAAATAAACATTACAGTGGACCCTAGGTCCACGTGACCTCATTAGTAGGTTAGATAGAAAATAAGCATTTCAGTGGGCCCAGGTTGGGTGGAAAATAAGCATTTCGGTGGGCCCTAGGTCTATATGACCTTATCAACAGATTGGGTGGAAAATAAAAATTTTTGTTGGGCGTCACGAAGGACCCACTGATGTATGTATTGTAATCCACACCTTCAATTAGTGTGGGCCCCACCACGGGGTATGTACTCCATCTATGCCATCCATTCTTTCCATGGGATCCACCATAATGCATGTGTTGCATCTAACCCGTCCAACCATTTTTAAAAAATCATTTTAAGGCTTGAGACAAAAAAAAATAAAATAATAAGACAGATCTAGGACCGGGTGGACCACAGTATAGAAAATAGTGGGTTTGAACATCCACCATTAAACCCCTTAGAAATTTTAATGGTGGAAGTCCCTATCACCACTTATATTTGAGTGTGGCCCATTTGATATATATGTGGCCTATGTGGTGTGGCCCACTTACCATATTATGGACCATTGTTGAGGCCCACCTTGATTTGTATGAGGCGCATTGTTGAGGCTGCCTTAATAGATATGAGGACCATGTTATGAGGCCCATTGTGACGTATGCAAGGCCTATGTGATTAGGTCTAACTTGATGTAATTGTGGCCCACCCACTGAGGACCACTTTAATATATATATGAAACCATGGTTTGAGGCCCATTTGACATATTGGAGGCCTTTCGGTCGAGGCCCAACAGGATGTACCTAAGGCCCATTGCAATATATGATCCTTCTATGGTTTATGTAATAATGTTTTGGCGGCCTTGCCTTGGGAGCAATGATGGTTTGACATCCACATTGTAGGATGATGTTGGTTAAATGTCTGCATTATCACTCTCTCTAAGGCCCACTGATAAGCCCATACTTGTAGCGTGTAGGCTGACCAGGCCCATCTTCGTTATGATTGGAGTCCATCATTACATAACATGTTTGGTATAGATCCATGATTCATGATCATACGCATCATATGTATGCCTGATATGAGGAGTGACTGATCATAGCATATGCCTTCAGGCAGATTATTAGGGGCTCCCTGATAGGTGAAGTTGCCCTACATAAGTGTGTGGTGTGCGCATGGTTGTTGCATGACTGGTAGTGTGATTCATAAACTTGCATTTGTGTGATTATGATTATTGTATGCCCTAGCAACATCAGGGACATAGCCTCCACAGACACATCATGGATGACTGGATTGGATACTGAAAATACTGTTTCTAACATTGGGGCGCCATAGATGTCCCTAAGTGAAACTCTCTAAACCCGATGGTACCAGAGGATGACTCCAACGTCGAGACTGAGTGGATATATGAGCGTATGAGGGCCGAATACCAGGAGGTCGTGTCTCCCACTGTATCGTGGTCGATTGGAAAGGGGTGTAGCCTTACTTGCCAGAGGGTAGGTGCAATACTAGGCTGAGTTTGACTAGGTCGTGAATGGATCTGCTATAGTCATGCCAGATAGGTATTGACAGACTATTGGCTAGGCGGATAGTGAGGTTTCTTACGCTCACTTGGACAGTGTGGCTAGGAGAACGGCAGTGCCATTTGGAGTGTACTAAACCCTGGTGATTATCCAGGCTAAGAACCGTACTAATTTGATGCTCTAGTGAGGAGCTATTGATATGTGGTTAAGGATTGACATGCTTGACTTGCATCTTGCATCGCATGGCCTTGATATGGCCGATACATTCATGTTCTGCATCACATAGCCTTGATATGGCCGATTGCATTTACGTACTCATCAGCATGATTCTGCATTACTCTGACCTTGTATTATGAGTACGCTTATATTGCGCACACACTTACACCACCCACTAAGCTTTCTATAAGCTTATGCACGATTGATGCGTGCAGGTGACACCAACATGCAGCCGTAGCCTCGCCGCTGTTGGAACGTGCAACCGAGCTTCTTGAGTTTTTGTTGCTTTCATGATATTGTATTTTCCTTTCATACGCCTTGTACTTAAAGTTTTTTATCATAGTAGATTTTGTGATGGTGTTCTTGTGGTTATTACTCGTGGGTTATGCTCATTACCAATCAAATTGATTATTAGAAATCCTCCTTGTAGCATCCCAGGATCGGAACCTGGTGTATGGGTGCCGGGAGACGAGAATGGGGTACTACGGATGTTGTCGGCGCCGGATTCGGTGATCGAAAATTTTGTGAGCCCGGTTTCCGAGTTCTGGGCAGGACAAAAGTTGGTATCAGAGCATAACTTAGGAATAACTGAGAACATCATCACATGTTTGCTATGAGTTTAGGGCGATTAGGTTCCGAGTGCATAACCTTTCGATTGAGTTCCTTAAAGTGTGATTCTCAAGGTTGATTAGCGTCCTTATTCTTCTTATAGGACATGCCGCGCAGGCCAGTGACCCGATCAACTCCCACTCCACCACATGAGGCTCCAGCTTTAACACCTGTGCCTCCCATTCCACCGCCAGATATCCCTGCTCCCTTACCTGAGGATGACGTTCCTCCACCTAATGCTGGTGCGGATTCGACCATACTTGTGAGTGCCTCTCAGTTAGAGTAGATGTTACAGGCTGTGACAGTTGCACTTCAGGGACAAGGCAGGCGCCCAGTTGTTTCTCTAGTTCAGGCCGAGCAGGAGTGTGCGAGCGCCCTTCTTCTTGAGTTCAAACAGCTCGATCCTCCACATTTCTAGGGCGACCCAGATCCGACTGCAGCCGAGAGATGACGCTCCGATGTCGAGAAGATTTTTGATACTATGACATGTATGACCCAACAACGAGTCCGGTTAGCTGTATTCCTTCTCCAGGGTCAGGTAGAGCACTGGTGGACCTTCGTTACCCACGTCGTAGGACCTGATCATGTATAGACATGGGAGGACTTTATCGACCGATTCAAGGGCAGTACTTCCCTGACCACATTCGACATCAGAGAGCATTGGAGTTCGAGACTCTGATGCAGGGAGATATGACCGTGGTGCAGTACGCGGCCCGTTTTGTAGTGCTATCGAGGTTCGCACCGTATTTGGTTGATGATGAGGGGCGGAAGGCCGGCCATTTTGAGAACGGCTTACGTTACAGTCTTCGAGGTCGTGTTATTGGGCATGAGCTCCTGACTTTCCAGGCGGTAGTAGAGAGGGCTCAGATTTATGAGTGTTAAGAGTCAAATATTGCATATCATACCCCATTTACTACATACATTTACAAACATGGTACTGTTTAACGGCCCAATTTAATCATGTTTGTGATGTAGGTTGTATTTACGAGCTTGGATTGAAATATGATGTTAAAAGCATGGAATTAATACTTTGATGAAGCTAAGGCAAGGGATGAACTCCAGAGGACCAAGATCGACAGATTTATATGCCAGAAATCTGAGAAAATTGAGAAACGGAAACTCAAGGGGCCTGAAAGTTAGCTAAAATGCAAGATCATAGGGTTCCCACCATCCGTTCATCTTGAAACTTCATACATGGCCTGAGGACCGTAAATTAACCGTACACATCGAATTTCAGTCATTGGATCCTTGTAGAAGTGGGCCAACGGACAGATCCGCCAATGAATCTCTGATTTGGGGGCCACCTGATATTTGGATATGCCGTAATTTTGGTCCCAACAGCTTAAATGAGATGAGAAAATATATGGACGGAGCAGATTTCTCACACACATCACAGTGGACCCCACATATACATGTGGGAGTGCACAGGCGGTGCACTCCCGTACCGCACCAGACGGGCCGCCCGGTCAAAACGGGCACTGACCAGATCTGCTCTACGTACGCACAGCGTCCGCAAGGTGCGGACGCTGAGTTGATTTGTGGGTCCCACACATCATCCGGTTTGATGATCTGAACCGTCCATATACTCCATAGGGTGGCCAAAACCCTGGCCAAGCTTTCATTTTTGGCCAATGCACGCGATCACGTGATTTCCACCGTCAAACGTGGGATGAACGACGGCTTGAGTTGATTCAGTGGGCCACGCCAGAATCTATAAAAGCAATACTTTCCCAATTGGTTTTTCGCCAGGAATCCAATGGACGGGGTGGATTCTTCCAAAAACATCACTGTGGGGTCCACCGAACATGTCAGCGGCCCTGTTTCCGCAGGCCCAGCGTCCGTGAAAACCGGATGCAGTGGGTCGTTCTGTGATCAAGGGCGCGGTTGGATTGATGATCCGGACCGTCCACAATATCAGAAAGGGACCATTGACCCCAACCATGGTGTCGGAATGAACAACATAGATGAATTTTCCCCGAAAATCCGCTCCAAACGCGAAACTGTTTTCGTTTTCTACTGTATAACTGTGTAATCTTTTCCAGAATCGGAAACTCCTCCTACTGCGTAAAACCGACTCCAAGCCACCGTCTCTACGTAGGCAGCCTTCCACAGCCCTCCCTTACTGGCTATAAAAGGAGAAGAAAGAGAGAGAGAGGGAGATCCAAGCCTACGGCTAGGGACGTGAATAGAGGAGAGGTTGAGAGAGTTTTTTTTTTGGTTTCTTAGTTTATATTTACTATTTTTTTTAATGATTAATCTTGAGGATAGCCGAGTCATGGTCGGCTAAACCTCATAGCTAAGGCTAAGAGGTGAAGCTTGTGACATGATGGGAATGACTCTATTGCCTTGATTCATGTTATGAACTAGTGATGATTCTAGTTTAATTAATAGGGATTCTTTAGTTTTTAATGATTTATTGTGACTTACATTACAGTAGATCTGCGATGGCTTGAGTATTTCCTTTTCCTTTCTTGTGATTATGAGGCCAGGACGCCCTGTTGTTCACCATCACCCCTTGGACATGGTGGAATGACGGAACTCTTCCTGACATTCATACATCACTCAGATTGGCTGTTAATTGGTTTAATTCTGTTGTTTGCTTTATCTCATGGGCATGGTTTTGTGATGGAATCCATTCTAATTCATATACCTTTTTCTCTTGAAAACTATATCAAATGAAGTTCAGTTTGATTTTCATGGTTACACCCTTCAACTGGATGAAGATGGGACTCTAATTCCAGTTGAGTTCTTGAATCAAGCGTAGATCTCCCTGATCTCTACAAGTGGATCCTCTGAATCCCTAGTTTCCTTCCTCTGAGTTCCTTAAGTTTTATATTAATATTTCACAATTATTTCTTCAATTCTATTCAATTTAGATTTCATCTTAGTCTAGTTCTAGTTCTATTTAGTTTCAGAGTACGTACAGGTTTCAGTCCCTTAGGATTCGACCTCGGTCTCACCAAGTTTATTACTACATCACAACCCTATAATTAGGGATTGAACAATGAGATCGAGTGGGCCGGCATGCAGGCCGATCGATATCAGAGGAGGGATCGGAAGAGGCAGGCCCCCTCCAGTAGCTCCGAGCAGCATAGACGGCCACATAGGTATAAGAGCCACCCACCTACTAGAGCACCAGCGACACCTCCAGGGCCACCCCAGCAGCCATTTTTAGGGACCTATTTTGGATGTGGGGGGGAGAGGGCACCACTTGTCTGAATTCGCCTGCCCTCATCTACAACAACCGAGAGCACTGTAGCAGCCACCACAGCAGCAGCGACCGCAGCGACCTCAGCCGCCGAGACCCCAGCAGCAGCAGATACAGCAGTACAGGCTGCCACAGAGGCAGCAGCAGCACTAGGGGCCTCAGAGGGGACAAACACCTCCCCAGCCAGCTCAAGCTAGGTTCTACGTGGCTCAACAGGATCCGTAGTCATCTGGAGGAGTCATTGAGGGTATTCTTTTCATCTCCGCATGTATCACACGTGTACTATTTGTTTCTGATGCATCACATTCATTCATGTCCGAGGATTTTTGTCATTCGACTGGATTGCCGACAGGGTCTGCTCGCGAGGGGTTGACCATATCGACGCCCTTGGGGAAGACTACAGTGTTGGGCCGTTTCTGTTCATCTTGTCTGGTTCTGTTCGGTGATATCTTTCTGGCCGCCGATTTATTTGCTCTGCCGATGTCAGATTTCGACGTCATCCTGGGCATGGATTGGTTTGCCAAGTACCACGCCGTGTTGTACTGTTCCGTGAGGACCGTCACATTCTTTATACCCGGCTTACCGTAGTTTCAGTTCGTTGCAGAGCCGCGAGGAGAGCCATTATCTTGTTTGATGTCTTGAGCAGTGGAGGAGCCTATTACCTTGTGTATCGATCAGTTTCCGGTGGTCTGTGATTTTCCCGACATGTTCCAGGAGATTCCAGGGTTGCTGTCGTGCCATCATAATGAGTTCTAGTTTGATCTTGTGCCCGGTACCGAGCCTATCTCGAAGGCCCCGTACCGTATGACACCGATGGAGTCGCGTGAGCTGCAGCGACAGTTAGACGAGTTGCGTGAGTTGGGATTCATCCGTCCGATCAATTCTCCGTGGGGAGCACCGGTACTCTTTGTCAGGAAGAAGGATGGGTCGTTGACACTCTGTGTAGATTACCACGAGCTCAACCGAGTCACGATTAAGACAAGTACAACTCCCGAGGATAGACGATTTATTTGATCAAATGCAGGGTGCACAGTTCTTTTCGAACATTGACCTAATTTCAGGTTATCATCAGATTCGTGTCCGAGAGGAGGACATCCTGATGACGGCTTTCAGGACACGTTACAGTCATTTTGAGTTTCAGGTCATGTCATTTGGACTGACTAATGCACCCGCGGTCTTCATGCAGTTGATGAATGAGGTCTTCCGTCCATATCTCGATCAGTTTGTTGTAGTCTTCATCGACAACATTCTGATATATTCGAGAATCCATGAGGACCATATGCAGCATCTAGAGATTGCATTGTAGACCCTTCGTGCCTACCAGTTGTATGCGAAGCTGGAGAAGTGCGAGTTCTGACAGGAGGAGGTGAGATTCCCCAGTCATGTGGTGACGAGGGAGGGTGTCGCAGTAGACCCCTCGAAGGTTGAGGCAGTGAGTCTGTAGGGCCAGCCCACGACTGCGTCCGAAATTCGAAGTTTCCTTGGTTTAGGAGGATATTATCAGCGTTTCATTGAGGGCTTCTCCCGTATTGCAACCTCGTTGACCAGGTTGACTCGGAAGGGCGCAGATTTTGTTTGGAGCGATGCCTGTGAGCGAGCATTTATGGAGCTGAAGGACCGTCTGATGTGTAACGCCTTGAAAATCGGCAGTCGAGCATAAACTCAACTCACGAGTTCCGACGCATCACTTATGCAACAAAATGAATGATGATTGAATGTTGTCTGTATTAATGCATTGAACATGAGTTAGATTAAGCCAAAACAACATATCATACTCCAGAGATAAGTGAGATTGCAAGCGGAAGACTGTGATAGATATATAAAATATAAAAACTGTGGTGAGTCTCCAGAGTGTGATAATGTTAGCAGGATAAATATTTACAGGTACAAGTCCAATTTATATGAAAAGTGTAAAGTCATCTAGACAACATCCCTGTACCCCGTCGATCAAGACACGGCTCGCATGAAGTCGCCATAAAATAATACATACGAGAAAGCATCCTCATCATCAAAGGTCGGGCTCCGCCTCAGGAGTAGCGTCGCCATCTGCAATCAGATAAAGTCTGGTTGGTGTGTACAACACCGTCCCGTAACATGGGAGTGAGTGATTGTAACATCCCGGATTTTTGCCAATTTGGGATTAGATGTCCTTAGGCGATGGGTTGCTCTTAATACCTTATTATTTCGTCAGAACTGAACCCCACAGTCTAAAATCGCTTCTGAACCCATTTCCTTCACAAATCCCACCCTTCACTACCTTGTGCTTTCAATTTTTCAAAGCACTTTCGCCCTAGACACTAACTTAAACTAGCTAAGTAGTAAAACTTGGATCACTTTATATACAAACTGCAAAGGCCTAAGTACCATCTCAACCAGAAAACAATTAGGATTAAATCCTTTAGAAATTTAACAAAGTTAACTAAGTACAAACTCGATTAGCCATGAAATCCGTTGGGATCGCTTTAAATACGATCTGCAAGACCCAAAACTTGTAAAACATGTGACTCTAGGTTACCCTAAAGTCTAGAGCCAAACTCATTACCCGTCTGCTCTCGGGACTGAAACGAAACTTCGTATGAGGTCTAGATCGCACATCGGGAGTCCGATTAACACGAATCTAAGGAACTAGGACCGCCCCACTGGGCTTGACAATCATCTCAAAAATCAGCTCCGACCGATGTCCCACGGTCATTTATTTCGATCCGGAGCGAGGGTGTGTGAAAAAACACTATTCCTTTGAAAAGAAAATATCTGGAATAGTGATCTGGCACCTTTCTCTTGCGCATCAGTATTAAGCAACCTGACCGTCAGAATCAGGCCAAATTACACCCTCGGATCAGGAAAAATTTCAGGAACATTTACATGTACTTGGAATTTCGGATCGTGGCCCACTGACCGTTGAACTGAAAGTGGTCCGCCACGTGCGATCTGGGAATCCGATCGAGTCGAAAACGTGATCCCTCATAGATCCATGTGTGGTGAGCTTAAGTCTGACGTTTGGCTCAAAGAGGGCCACCAGAACACCTCTTTTGAGCTGGAAAAGTGGCGAATATCCTATATTAGCAGTAACCCTTGAACAGGAGTCTATTTCGGTGAAGTTTTAGGCTATATAAGGACCTTAAACCCTCTCCCATTCCAGCCATACGAATTTGGATTTGAGAGAGGGAAAAGAGAGAGAAAGTGAGGGAGAAGTGGGAGAAACTCCCTACCGTCGTTCCCTGCCACCACACGGGCTGCACCATCTCGTTCTCATCGCTTTTCCGGCGATTCCAGCCCCGTTTCTAGGTAAGAAACCCTAACCCTAACCTGTTTAGGGGATTTGATAGTTGTAGGTTATGAAATAGCTAACCTATTTCCTTCTCTAGGTCGCCTAGTTGCCGTATACGGAAGCTTAGCGAACCTATCAACTCCGTTACGATTCTACGACAAAATGTGAGGACTTTAAGCGTATAAGTTACGTTTTTCAACGCTTTCAATGTCAGATAATGATAGATTCATGATCTGTATGCAAATGCACATGTACAAAGTGCTTTCCGTTTCCTGTTTCGATTAGCGATAAAGAATATGGATTTTCACATACTCTAGATATACGTATAAATACCGTATACGTATTTTTCTTGGGAAAATGTTTGACATGTTTATTTAATGTTTGATTATATCATGTGTGGATAAAATGTTAGTTTGGCGAAAAGAATCGCAAAAATACATGTTCATGTGTAAACGTCATGTATGTTGAAATTGCGTATTTTAGAAATTCCGCATACGTGCGGATTTTGGAAATATAATTGTCATGATTAATTGTTGTATGAATATGGTATACGCGGATAAAATAACCGCTTAGCGAAAGAATAGCCCTAATACATGTTTGCTAACATACACTAGGTATGTTGGAATAGTGTATTCTAAGTGTTTGTGAAAATGGCTGAATGAGTATAGCTTCTCATTCGTGCTCGCCATGACTAATTGTCATGGATATATGATTGTTGTAATGGCGATATCCCTTTGACGAAAGGATTTGCCCTAAATCACGCCACGGCCAGTATACACTATATATGCTAAAATGTGTGGCCCAAGTGTTTGTGGAAATGACTGAATGGATATGGAACTTGGATTCCTGCTTGCCATGACTATTCGTCGTGGGTGTACGCGTGTTATGATTGGGGCAACTCCCTAGCGAAAGGATTTGGCCTAATGCCTATGTGATCGACATATGTCATGTATGTTGATGTATGGTTGTTTAAGTGTTTCTTGAAATGTCTGAATGTGCAGTAGTTAGTAAATTGTAATGTATAAGGGTGTTGAAATATGATTCTCAACCTCTTTTAACTATGTGTATGATCTCCTTTGATAGTTGTGTGATTAGGATTTGAACATGTACAAACTCATGCTTGTGTTGTGATTCATAACATGCTCAACTGTTTTATGATTTTAACTATGTAATGCATATGTTTAAATTTATATTTATGTTGTATGATCCGTCATGGGTGATGGGGGAGCGGAGCAACGAGTGCGTGCAACAGCCCTGGCAGCCCTAAACGGATAATACCAGACTGATTGTATGATTTGAATCCTGATCCATTACTGCTTTATATCTCTGTAATGATTGTGTTTGGGGCTATGATTATAGTCCAGGCAATCGGTAACGAGATTGAACTCGTGGCTGAGATTCATTGCCACGTGGGATGTGTTCGACGAACTCGAGTCGTCCGTTGCCTGTCGGCAGTGGCTAGGCCATACGAAGTTGTTTATGCACTTCATGTCGTACAGCTCAACGGGCGATCGTGCTAGTCGAGCTCGTCAAGTAACCCGATCTGCCTTATGTGTGTTCACCCTGTTTGGTCACTACTGCTTGAACCTAGGGTACCAAACTTACCAGTGGCGATCCCCGTTTAACCATGGTACCTAGATCCGCTAAGTCGCATGAGCCGGGCATGGTGGTATGGGACACCGTGGTCGAGCTGTCGGCCTACGCTGGGGCCATGTGCCTCCCCGTAGTGACCATTGCGCAATCAACTCGTGAGCCGAATATGGTGGTATGGGACACTGTATTCGAGCTGTCGATACCTCGGCGAGAGCCGAGTACGGTGAGATCTGTGCTCGTGCTGACGGGCGACGAGTCCTCCGTAGTATCATCGAGTACACTCCAAGGGTCTGTGATTGGCCACGAGTCTTTCACAACAACTAGAGTGTGAGTTGAGCCGAGTACGGTGAGACCTGTACTTGAGCTGACGGCTAGTGATTGAGCCGAGTACGGTGAGACCTGTACTCGAGCTGACGGCCAGCAATTGAGCCGCATACGATGAGATCTGTATCCGCGCTGACGGGTGATGAGCCCTTTGCGATGCCTTCACTACGCTTCTCAAACCATAATATCGTATGAGATTATCTAGGATTGACGACCCTAGAATGGATCATGTTTGGGAATGATACAAGGGAGGTACCTTAGTTTCCCAATACTGCTGTTTGAAATGGACTAATAAAAACTTGGTAATCATGAGCATCATCGCACCGCATGTGCTTTGTAGATGTGGCGCACTGAGGGAGTAAGCATTCGCGAACGTAAGATGATGTCGCTTGAGGGTGGTTTGGCAAGGGCATACAGCATCATGTCATTTCATTCTTGCATTTAATAAGAGTAGTTAGAATTGTTTGATTTGTACTGCTTTATCATTACTGCTTGATTGATTTGATAACATGTTAACTTATGCTTTACTGTTCCACTGAGTTGATCACTCACTCCCACGTTACGGGACGGTGTTCCGAACACCCACCAGATTTGTTGAATTTCAGGTGATGGCGATGCTTGTGAAGCAGAGCCGGACTACTTCTATGATGATAGGAGGAATTCTCCTATCTGTATCTCTCTGGCAGGTCGATGAAGACCTGATATTGTATTGACGGGGCTATGGTACATGGGATAGGAGGCATTACACTTCCTCACATTTGGTACATTTTAGAACTGCACCTGTATTTATTTAACCTGGTAATGTTATCACACTCTGGAGACTCATCATAAGTTATATATTTTATCTATCTATCACAGTCTTCCGCTTGCAAATTTAACTGTCTCTGGAGTATGATATGTTGTTTTGGCTTAATCTCACTCATGTTCAATGCACGAATACAGTCAACATTCAATCATCATTCCTTTTGTTGCATAGGTGATGTTCTGGAACTCGGGAGTTGAGATTATGCTCGACCCCCGATTTTCAGGGCGTTACAGTGATCAACTCAGTGGGACAATAAAACATAGGTTAACATGTTATCAATTTAGTAAAGCAGTAATGATAAAGCAGTACAAACAAACACTCCTAACTACTCTTATTAATGCAAGTATGAATGCATCATGATGCATGCCCTCACCACATACTCCTCATGCGACACCATCTTACGTTCGCGACATGCTTGCATTCCTCAGTGCTCCACATCTTCCAGGCACATTCAATGCGATGATGAGCATGATTACCGAGTTGTTATTAGTCCATTTCAAACAGCAGTATTGGGAAACTAAGGTACCTCCCTTGTATCATTCCTAAACATGATCCATTCTAGGGTTGTCAGTCCTGGTTAATCTCATACGATGGTGTGTTTATAGGTCGCTGCAAGGGCTGCCAGGGTTGTTACACGGAACCGTTACACCACTCCCCCATCACCTTTTTAACGGTTCATCACTAAATTGATACAGGCCTAGTTCATACTCTATTCATTGTGTTTTGACAACAAAACAAATGTGTTTGATTTGGAGGATTTATTCAATGATAAGAAAGAATGAATTAGAGAACATTGATCACATTTGTTCTGAGTTCATTTACATCCTCTGATTCCCTTGATTCTGAAAACAAAGTACAATTAATGTAATATACTAAATGAAAGAGAAGATAATCAGATAGAAATTTCGGCAACATTCCGACGCCTGCTTTGGTCATCTCCTGGTACTTAGGAGGAATGTCGATCTGATCAACCAGTCTTCAATGAAACGGGGATTTGTGCAAGCTTGAATTCTCTGATTTGACCACTGAGATCAGTTCTGAACATCATTCCAGTCATCTTTCCTTGAATATAAAGCATCCTTCTGGTCATTCTTCTTTGAAATATGAAGAAGCCCATTGAAATGTGGCCAGGCCTAGAAGAAATCAGGCTGATCATGCTAAACAGGCCCGAAAAGTCTCCCAGAATGTAAGATCATGGGGTTGCCACCGTCCGTTCGGCTTGAAACTTTACATGTAGTCTTAGAATCACAAATTAGCCGTACACGTCAAGTTTCAGCTCTGGAATCCTTGTAGCAATGATCAAACTGATAAATCAGCCCTTGAGATCATGATTTGGGGCCCGCCTATCATCTGGATACGCTTCAGACTCGGTCTCAACGCGTTAAATACAGTGGGCAAGCGAATAGACGGAGCAGATTTCCACAAACTTCACCATCAGCCCCACATGTACATCGCATGTACATAATGCATGAATGCACAAGCCGTGCATGGAATTTCTCAAAATCGGTCAGCGTGCGCTGACCGATTCTTTCTTCCCCAGTTCAGAAAACGCAACAGCTTCTTCACGACTTTTGCCGTTCTTGTGTAGTGTGACCTACTCACTGCTCTATTAGATAATCGGAGCCGTCCATTCGCTTTATAAGGTGGGAATTACCGTTGCCTAGTTGTCCTTTTGTCACCATGCAGACTGTTGAGGAATCTTAACCTTTAAACATAGAATGGACGGTAAAATGAATAACCTCGTGGGCCACACCAATTCCACTCCAAAATCAGTCCTACCTCAATGGTTTCTTGCCCTGAATCGAATGGACGGACTGGATCTTCTACCTGGCTTCGATAAACGAGCCACCGAATTTCACAGAGTCGACGTACGTCGACTCTGTCAAAAAACAGAGTTTCCGTCTCTTTGTTGTGGGCCACTATCATGCAGGGAATCACGGATCTGAGTCGTTCATCAGGTAGAGGGCGAAAAACCCATCGAAGTGATGTTAAGCTTTGGCGACCATGATCATTCAAATGATCGCTGCAGTGCTCATAAACAGACCGTTGAGCTTCCATTGCAGCTTGATTATCTTGGTGGGCCACATCATCAGAGGACCAAAACCAGCCATTTACGGTCGAAATCTCGAGAGGAAGACGGTGGACGGTGTGGATCTTCCAAAAGGTAACTCTATTGGGCACTAACAGCAATACAGTGAAAGGACCGATGAGGTTTCTCTGTTTACGTTCGACTGGAAGTCCGGTCGGTTGCGCGGTTCGCGCAACGGGAATCCTTCGTCGGACAGCATAACGGTACTATATGCCTTGCAGGAATCATCACTTAGATGAATTCCCACATCTATTGCGCGGGTCGTGCAACAGAGGTCTTCCTTGCGCAACGGCCAACTTCCTTGCACAGATGCTCTTTTCCCTTGCGCGGTTCGCGCAACAGGGTTCTTCCTTGCGCGGATGGTGGAGCAGCAACTTCGTTGCGCGGGTCGCGCAACAACACCTCTTCCTTTCTCTCACCTCAATTCTTCTTCTTCATTTCCTGGGTCACCAACTGATCAAATCCGATCCAACCCATCTAATGAATTAGGGAGGGGTATTTATAGGCCCCACCACCTTACAGAGTGGTGATCACCACCATTTATCTCTTCACAAATGAACTTCTTCCTTTCTTAAATCATGGTGTCCACCAAACTCTTCTTAGATGGTGGTGTAGAGCCTCTTTTCACTAAAATGACACTTGTACCCGCTTTATTACCAAAATACCCTTTTTAATCCTTTTACTGAAATACCTAAACTACCTCTGGACATGGATTTTTACCAAAATACCTAAACTACCCCTTGGACAAGGATTTTTACCAAAATACCTAAACTACACCTGGACATGGATTTTTACCAAAATACCTAAACTACCCCTGGACATGGATTTTTACCAAAATACCTAAACTACCCCTGGATATGGATTTTTACCAAAATACCTAAACTACCCCTGGACATGGAAATTACCGAAATGTCCTCGGACATGGAAATTACCAAAATGCCCCCGGACATGAAAATTACTAAAATACCCTCGAACATGAAAATTACCAAAATACCCCTGGACATGAAAATTACCAAAATTCCCCCGGACATGAAAATTACCAAAATACCCCCGGTCATGGAATTCTCTGACCACTACAATGAGATATTTTTTGTGCCTCAACACATCGCGGCAAAACTTGTCGCCTCACCGCAAATTCAGAGTATGCTCGAGGTCACTAAAAAGGGCTTGTCACCAATCAGTGTAGGCCGACAGCTCGAATATATTGTCTCATACAACCATAATCAGCTCACGAGTCGGTTGCTCAATGGACACTACGGGGAGGCACGTGGCCCCAGCGTAGGCCGACAGCTCGACCACGGTGTCCCATACCACCATGCCTGGCTCATGAGTCTTAGCGGATCGAGGTACCATGGTTAACAGGATTTCACTGGTAAGTTTGGTACCCTAGGTTCAAGCAGAGGCATCCAAACATGGTGAACATACATTAGACAGATCGGGTTACTTAACGAGCTCGGCTAGCTCGAGCGCACAACAAGTTGAACGATATGAAGCGCATAAGCACTTTGTGTGGTCAACCACTATCACCAACTAAAGTACGACTCGGGTTTGTCGAACACATCTCATGTGGCGAATGAATCACAACCACGAATTCAATCCCGTTACCGATTGCCTGGACTATAATCATAGCCCCAAACACAATCAATCCTTATTCTGAAGCATATAGAGTAAAGCAGAATATACAAAGTAATTCAAGCATGTTATAAAGCACAATATAAACAGGAAATACAAACACATATATTTCATAAGTAAGCGGTTAAACTAAACAAACAACATGGAGGAAATCACATACATCTCTAAGGTAGTTGAGAATCCCATCTCAACACCCTATTAAACTTAGTTCGTCACACAATTTCTCACATGGGCATTTTATCAAACACTTAAACTACACCACTCCAACATACATGACGTATGTTGATTTCAACATAGAATAGGACAAATCCTTATAGCAAGGAGTTGTCGCATACACATCAATCATGTTCTTACATTCAATACATTTGGCAGGCATAAATCATAAATCCATATTTATTTAGTCATTTCAACAAACACTTTAAACTACATACATCAACATACATGACGTATGTTGATCACATAGGTATAAGGCCAAATCCTTTCACTAGGGAGTTGCCCCAATTATAACACGCGTGCACCCACGACGGATGGTCATGGCAAGCAGGAATCGAAGTTCCATGTTCATTCAGTCATTTCCACAAACACTTGAGCTACACATTTTAACATATCTAGTGTATATTGGCCGTGGCGTGATTTAGGGCAAATCCTTTCGTCAAAGGGGTATCGCCTATACAACAATCATGTATCCATGACAATTAGTCATGGCAATCACGAATGCGAAGTCTATACTCATTCGATCATTTTCACAAACACTTAGAATACACTATTTTAACATACATAGTGTATATTAGCAAAAACATGTATTAGGGTGAACCCTCTCGCCAAGTAAGTGTTATACACATATATAATATGTTCATACAGCAAATAATCATGGCAAACACATTTCCAAAATTTATACGTATATGGTACTTTCTACAAATACCTAGAATACACAAAATTTCATATTCTTCGTATTTAATCGAAACGGAAAACAGACAGCACTTTGTACATGTGCAATTGCATGCAAATCATGAATCTATCATTCTCTGACATTGAAAGTGTTGAAAACCATAACTTATACACCTAAAGTCCGCATCTTTTGTTGTAGAATTGTAACGGAGTCGATAGATTCGCTAAGCTTTAGTATACGGCAGTTTGGTAACCTATAGCATGCTTTCAGTTAGTTATTTCATAGCACACAACTATCAAAACCCCAAATCAGTTTAGTGTTGGAATTTCTTACCTAGAAATGACGTTGGAATTGCCGGGAAAGCGATTAGAACGAGGTGGTTAAACACGTATAACAGCGGCAAGGAGATGCTCCCACTTCTCTCACACTTTCTCTCTCTTTTCTCTCTTTCTCTCCTAGGGTTTTCTCAAATTCGTATGGTTGAATGAGAGAGGGTTTTAAGTCCTTATATAGCATAAAAAATCACCAAAATAGACCCCAGGTCAAGGTATACTTAGGTTATAACCAAAGCGAGTCAGTTTCAACTCAACAGAGGACTTCTGGCAGGCCCCCTTGAGCCAAAGGTCGGACTTAAGCTCACAGACTCTGGATTTAGGTCGAGTTAAGTTTTCGTTCTAGTAGGGTTCTCAGATCACGCGTGGCAAACCAGTTTCAGTTCAACGGTTAGTGGATCTCGATCAGAAATTACGAGTACATGAATATGTTTGGGGAAATATCCCTAACCCGAGGGTGTAATTTGGTCTGATTCTGACAGTCTGGTTGCTTAATACTGATCCGCAGGCGACATGTACCAGATTTATTTATTTTGAATTTAATTTAGAATTATTTTCACATTTCTCACACTCCCTGCTCCGAGCTCAAGCGAATAGCGCTGGGACAATATTTGGATTTGATTTCCGAGATGGTTGTCAAGCCCAGCAAGGCGGTCCTAATTCCTTAACTTCGCGTTAATCGGACTTCGGATGTACTGTCCAGATCTGATACGGAGTTTCAATGAGCTCCCGAGAGCAACTGGGTAATGTGATTGATCCTAGATTTTAGGGTAACCTAGCGTCAATGATTCTACAAGTTTTGGGTCTTGCAAATCGTATTTAAAGTGATTGGTGCAAATTTCACAAGTACTCTAGTTTAACACTAGCTAATTCTCGCCTAATTTCTAAAGGATTTAGTCCTGTATGATTTCTGTTTGAGGTGGTACCTGGGCCTTTGTAGTTTGTATATAAAGTAATCCATGTTATAATACTTAGCTAGTTTAAGATAGTGTCTAGGGTGAAAGTACTTAGAAAAATTGAAAGAACAAGGTGGTGAAGGGTGGGATTTGTGAAGGAAATGGGTTCAAAAGCGGTCTTAGACTTTAGGCTTGAGTTCTGACAATTTAATAAGGTGTTAGGATCGACCCATTGCCTAAGGACGTCTAATTCCAGGTTGGCAAAAAATTCGGGATGTTACATGACGTTCGCTCCTATCCTCACTCTTCCCTCTGGGAGTGATGGATTTGTTGTATTTACCAATGCCTCACGTATTGGTTTAGGTGTTGTCTTGATGTAGCACGACAGTCCTGTAGCTTTCGCTTCTCGTCAACTCAAGGTCCATGATCTGAACTACCCCACGCATGATTTGGAGCTGGCAGCAGTTGTCTTCGCACTGAAGGTATTGAGATATTATCTCTATGGGGTCAGGTTCGAGCTATTCTCTGACCACAAGAGCTTGAAGTATCTATTCTCTCAGTCCGAGCTGAACATGAGACGGAGATGCTGGATGGAGCTTTTGAAAGATTATGATTTTAACCTCCAGTACCACCTAGGAAAGGCGAACGTGGTGGCGGATGCCCTCAGCCGTCAGCCACGAGGCCTGGTGGCACATATGATGATTTAGGAGTGGAGGATGCTCGAGATATAGCAGAGTACGACTTTGATTTTGGTCAGCAGTCTTCTATCGTTCAGCTATCGAGCCTGTCGATTCAACCCTCTTTAATCGCAAGGGTAATCGAGGCTCAACAGGCAGATAAGTCGTTATAGGATTACCGAGCAGATGCAGCATCTGAGATTCAGATAGACTGACAGATTGGTTCTGATGGTGGCCTTTGCTTTAGAGGCCGATTATGCGTCCCAGATATTCCTGAGTTGCGCAGAGATCGTATGACCGAGGCACATCGATCGCGGTTTTCTATCCACCCTGGCTCGACGAAGATGTATCGTGATATGAGGAGATAGTATTTTTGGACGGGGATGAAGCGCTAGATCGCCAGTTTTATAGCCGAGTATGACACATGCCAGCGTGTCAAAGTCGATCATCAAAGACCCCCTAGTCTATTGCAGCCATTGATCGTCCCGATATGGAAGTGGGAGCACATATCTACCGATTTTATCATGGGTTTGCCGAGGACTCAACGCAGTCATGACATCATCTGGGTCGTTGTTGATCGTCTGACGAAGTCGGCACATTTTCTTGCGATTCATGCGACTTTACCTTTGGACCAGCTTGCGAGATTATTCATCGAGGAGATTGTGAGACTGCACGGCATTCTAGTCTCAATCATTTTTTACCGAGATCCGAGGTTCACATCTAAGTTCTGGATGAGCTTTCAGAGAGCAATGGGGTCTGTTTTGCAGCTCAACACCACGTATCACCACCAGACCGATGGCCAAACCGAGAGGGTCAAACAGATCCTTGAGGATATGCTTCGGGCCTGCATGATTAACTTCGCGGGTAGCTGGCATGAACATCTGCGATTGGCTGAGTTCGCATACAATAAGAGCTATCAGGCGACCATTGGCATGGCTCCTTTTGAGGTGTTATATGACAGACCATGCAGATCTCCGAGTTATTGGACCGAGGTTGAAGAGCGGCGTCTCCTAGGTCCCGAGCTTGTGCAGAAGACATCAGAGGCTAATGATATCATCAGGCAGAGGATGCGCACAGATCAGAGTCGGCAGAAAAGTTTTGCTGATCGCCGGCGTCATCCCTTAGAGTTTGATGTAGGGGACCATATGTATCTCAAGGTCTCACCCATGAAGGGCGTAGTTCGATTTGGAGAGAAGGACAAGCTTGCCCTGAGATTCATAGGACCTTTCGAGATTATTAAGCGCATTGGTGTTGTGGCCTATCGACTTACCTTACCATCTCAGTTGTCTAACGTCCACAACGTTTCCCTGTCTCCATGTTGAGGAAGTGTGGGTCAGATATCATTCCTGTTATTGATTAGCAGCCATTGGAGGTTCGTGAGGACGCTTCTTATATTGATCAGCCAGTTCGTATCCATGATCGGAAGAAGCAGGTCCTCCGAATTAAGGTCATTCCCATGGTGAAGGTTCAGTGGGGTCACCATTCGGTTGATGAGGCATCTTGGGAGCACGAGGCTGAGATTCGAGAGGGCTATCCCCATCTCTTTGATGATTGATTATATGTTGTATCCTGTATGCGGTCTCCGATTTTATTGATGATGCCTTTTGTTTCCTCTTTTATTATGAGTTATGTTTCCCTGTAATGATTGTGTAAATTTCGAGGATGAAATTTTTATTTGGAGGGGAGAGTGGTAAGACCCGTATCCTAGTCCGTACAGTTCCATATGCTTCCACGATCCTTTCGGTCGAATTCTGGCAATCTTCGACCCGTATCTGACGTTTGCACACGATCCTAAGATGAGACCTGCATGCCGAAGTTAGCTCAACACGAGACATGTACCTTAGCAACCGCACTGTCGCCACGGTTCCAACACCGCGACTTGCGCACCAAACCGATACACGGGTTAGAAGATGTGGGCCCGCGTTCAATTCGAAGAAAATGTCGTGCGTTGCAAATTTTGAGGGAATCTCTATGACCTATCCCATCAATCAATCAATCAATGTCAAGTACAAGTCAAGTACAACAACTCATACCCTACCCTTACCTCTCTCTTACACAAGCTGCCCCAAAGTCAACTCTCATATCACTTCATCCATCACTCAACCCATCACCCATCCTTATCATCCCATCACTTCTGTCTCTCCCTCATTTCTCAAAAATCTCACCCAAGCAACATCCCACGTCCAAGCTCCCTCTCTCTTAAACCACAAGTGTGACCCACCCTCTCATCTCTCATCCACACCATCAAAGCCCCATCAACCTCCATCAAAAGTGTAGGCAAGGAGCTAAGGAGGCTAAGGGACCAAGGAGAAGGCCTAGAGGTGGGTGATCCACCGTTTATTTCAATTTCTAAGGGCCCACTTATTGTTGGACCCACTTGATGAATGTATTGTATTTGGAGAGGGCCCAATAGTGGCGAGGTCCCTCCCCTTCACGTGTATTTCTCTCTCTCTCTCTCTCTCTCTCTCTCTCTCTCTCTCTCTCTCTCTCTCTCCCCCCCCCCCTTAGGTTGAAGTCGACCCCACCGATATGTTAAATCTACTTCCTCCAGCAGATGGTCTGGCCCACCACATTTTAGGGAGATCCATACCGTCTACTCTAGGGGGTGGGGAGTTCCACACACTAGACTAAATAATATATAATATAATATATTTATATATAATATATACATGCATGGTGGGCCACGTACATGTGGGACCCACCATGTGAAAGTGCCCTGGTTTGTCAAGTTACACGAGTGTTGAGTCAGAATTGTCTACAGAGCCTGATAGGAAGATCAATTCAAGTGTCTGCCTCAACCGGATGTGTGTAAGCTCGTCACAGGTAAACTTAAAGCCTCACATCCCATAATCTAAAACTCCAAGTGAATAAAACCCTTAAAAACATGTTAGAAATCATAGGGTTTTAAGGTGAGAAAACTTTTTTCAAAATAAGAAAATCTCTAAGTTTTTCTTGCCTTGACGATTATATCGAAACACCCTCGATATGATCGACCTGCTCTTTTGATGTCCTCGATACCTTAACGATATTATCGATGTGAGGATCACAAGTGTCCAACAACTAAATATTCATCTGGACGGATTTATCGATCTATCGATGCACCTATCGATATCATCGATATAGGAACTAAAAAGTCTAGCAACTTCACAACGTATCTGGACGAATTATCGATGTATCGATACACCTATCGATATCATCGATATACAAATCTCGAGCACATCGAAAGTGGCTCGATAAGATCGACAGGTAGATTTCTGGTGCCCCTGTTTTTTTAATGAAAATTTCAAATTCCTTCGATATATTGATGCTCTTCCGATATGATCTGAAATCAAATATCGATAACATCGGAAGTCCATCGATGATATCGATCGAGGGCACGCAAATCTTACAGCAAATATTTTAGGATGTTTTTAACTATGATCGGGGGCCCTTCGATAGAATCGATATTCAAATATCGATGATATCGGCACCAGGTCGATTGCATCGAACAAGGTCATAAACCGTCCACCAAGCTTAAAGAAAAATCTGCTGGATTTATCGATGCCTCGACTCTGATCTCGATATCATCGACATTCAAATTCTGATGATCTCGATGGTTCCCTGATCATTCATCAAATCCTGAAATATTTCAAAGTCAAGTCTCTCTCATTTTTCAAGTGTCGATGGATTGAACTTATCATCGATGGAATCGAAGTTTGAAATTTGATAACATCGACAATAGTTTCGATTCATCCAATTGGCAAAAGTTTCAAAAGCGTATGACATTGAGTTCGAGTCATCGAGTAGACCATCGATGCTATCGAGAGTATACGCTCGATGATATCGAACCTGCTCGATGATATCGAACTCTGTCATAAATGTGACCATTTTATATCCGTAGGAACTTTTTGCCTATATATAAAGGACTTGTCTTTTATTGCTATGAGAGAAAGAAGAGAGAGCTTCTGTGTGTTTCAACTTATATCTTGTATCCAAAGCCTTTTCTCTCAAGGGAGTTCATCCTCCAATCCACCCTCATCATTGACATTCAATAAAGTGGATTGGGGAATGAACTTCCGCATTCAAGGATCCTCCAGCTACTACCTTAATGGCAAATCATTATGCTGGGATGCCTTGAATGCATAAGATTAGAATCGCTCTATCTTCCTAATAGGAAAATATTTTGAGAGTAGAAGCCAAGTATTGGTATATTATCTAGTGTTGTGGATCAAGGGAGCAGAAGACTTTTCATCAACAAGGAAGAGGAGATCTTCGGCATTGTGCTAAATGGGACTCATCATCTTATTTGTAAGTATCCATAGTCTAAGAGGACACTTGTGATCATTCCTGTCTAAGATTGGGTCTTAAGTGGTTCTCACCCTTTGAAGTCCTCAAGGAGGCCTCCGGCGGGAGTGTACGTGGTGGGTGCGTTGTGTGGACTCTTGCTCTGTGGAGAGCATAAACATCTGGTTAGGAGTGAACAAGCAAAACTCTGGGTTTGAGGTGAACCATGTAAAACCTTAAGTTTGAGGTGAACCGGGTGAAACCTCGGGTTTGAGGTGAACTGTGTAGAAACCTCCTGTAGGGTCTTATGGAAGATCCATCGCCAGTGTGCCTAAAAGTGGGTGCGTTGTGTTGACTCTTGCTCGTGAGAGCAAAAACAGTCAGCCTCAGTGTAGGTTGTAAAGGTTGAAGGTGAACCTGATTTAAAACCTTAGGTTAGAGGTGAATCGCCGTGAAACCTCCTTAGTGAAATTCGGTACACTCAAGGGTTGAGTGCGGTTACCGAGAGTGGAGTAGACTTATCGTCGAACCAATATAAAAATGACTGTGTTTAAGATTGTTATTCTTATGATTGTGTGATTTTCTTTAATACTTCCATATCTAAACATTTGATAGCACCACACACACCTACACAATCATATCTATCATAAGCTAGCTTGCATACTGTATACTTCTAAAATAGTTTGTGATTGGATCCTCTACCGGGCTTGGAAGCCAGTAGAGTTACATTTGAGTAATCCTGATTATTACATGATCACAGGATTAGTGAAGTAGGATTTTTAAATAAATCATAAAAACTTTAAAAAGTCCTAGTCACCCTCCTCTAGGACATATTGGCATATTTCTTCTTCAACTAGTGCGGTCTTTACCGCCATTTCAATTGGTATCAAAGCGGGTCGCTCTTTAAGGGCTTCACCGCCTAGAGAGTGATCTTGACTGAAGTTGGGAATATGGCCAAAGGAGAGGGCTCATCAGTCACTAGAGCTCCAGTATTTGACGGTTCAAACTATGCATACTGCAAGGCTAGGATGTATTACTTTCTGAGATCTTTGGATCATGACGTTTGGGACATAATTGAAAGCGGATACGTGCCACCAACTGAACAAATCATACTTGATAGTGGCACAACAATCACAAAGCCCGAACCAAAAGAAAAGTGGACAACATTTGACAAAGAAAGGCAAACATCTGAAGTCAACGCTATGAATGCAATCTACTGTACCGTGTCCCAGGATATATTCAATCAGATACGTATGTGTGGGACATCCAAGGAAGCATGGGATTTATTGGAAACAACTCATGAAGGCACAAGCACTGTGAAGCAATCCAAACTTCAACTCCTGACTTCACAGTTCGAAAGTCTCAGAATCGAAGAGCATGGGACATTTATGGAGTTTTGCACAAAGTTAAATATAATTTGCAACTCCATGGGTGGATTGGGAGAGAAAGTTCCAGTAACGAAAATTTGTAGGAAAATTCTAAGATCCCTACCGGAGCGATTTAATCCCAAGGTTACAACAATTGAGGAGTGTAGGAACATAGATGAAATGAAAGTAAAAGAACTAGTAGGTTCCCTACAAACTTTCAAACTACACTTCAAACACTCCCAAAAATCCAAAAGCACTGTCATAAAAACCTCAAAGAAAACAATTCATGAGGACAGTGAAGGTGAAAATGAAAATGAAGATGAGGAAGTGGCTTTGCTGGCCTAACGATTCAAGAAATTCTTTCAAAAGAATCGTGGTCGTCCTTCTAAAGGAAGAAGGGTGACCTATAAACCTTTTGCAGTCAAATTTGGTAAAAGATCCAAAGAACTACAATGCTATGCCTGTCACGAGTATGGACACTTCTCTACTGAATGCCCAAATAGAAAAACTAAGGGCAAGGCTATGGCTGCCACGTGGGACGATACTAAGGAGTCAAATTCAGAATTTAGTGACTCAGAAAGCGATGGAGATGAGAAATCATTGAAAATACTCATGGTCTCCACTGTCTCAATCATTCCCACCGAATCTGAGAACGAGATAGAACAACAAGCCACTAAATCAATTTCACCTGATAATGAGGGAACTGAAGAAGAAGAAGAAGAAGAAGAAGAAAAAGAAGAAAAAGAAAAAGACAAGCTACAAGATGCTTACAATCAACTATATATCCATAATATCAAAGTGGTTAAAAGACTTGGAATATCTGAGAACAAATTGGAATTGCTGCAAAAAGATTTCGATAAAACTCTAAAAATTAATACATATCTAATCAATGACTTACAGCAATATCACTCTGACAATGATAAACTTGAGTGAGTTAACTCCTTCCTTAATCTCAGTCTGAGAAATTAAACAGGCAGGTTGAGATCTTAAAAGACAAAAATATGGTTCTCTAAAATGAAAATCATACACTCCTGTTTGATTTAGAAGAATCCAAGAAGATGGCGAAGATAAACTACAAGTTTTCTCAGAGTGGCGAAAAGCTAGAGAAACTATTGGCAATGGGAAGACCTGGAAAGGACAAAAGCGGACTAGGAAATGAAAATTTTAAGTCAAAAGCTGGAAATGCAGCACATAGAACTGAGAAATCTGCTGCTTCTGGAAGCAAAACCAGAACAACTCCAGTATGTTATTTGTGTGGTGATTTAGGTCATTATAATTTTGAATGCATAACCCCTAGGAGGACTCAACCTATCTCTGGTCAGAATCATGTTAACAAATTGTCAACCAGAGAAATACAGAACTTCAAGAGTCTTCTTAAGGATATGAATAGAAGCAATGCCCTTGCACCACCACCCAAGTCAGTTAACAAAATGAAATGGATAAGGAGGAATTAGTTCGGATTGTGCATCAACGATCTTAACATGTACTAAAAAGAGGATTTTTTTTTTTGCTGAGCTTTAAATGATATATCTGAGGTTCTTCACCTCCATCTTTCGTATATAAACATTCAAATGTTTATAATTTTGTCGTGTGCATTAATTGTACAAAATTTTGCTGAGTATACTATTGATAAATTTACATACTAAAAGTATACATGAATGGTTGTCTGGATGCTGAAAATTGAAAAACATCTACATCTGATATGTCTGCCGAATTGTCATGAGCATTCTTGATCAAATCGATAAATAGTCGATATTATCGACATCCCTTCAAAATTTGAAAAGTCACTTGATCGAGATTATGATCGAAGCTATTATCGATAACATTGAATGAAGATCATCGATATAATCGAAAGAAAGTTCGATAAAATCGATGACCACCACCTGATAAAAAGACGGTCAAGTGAGAGATTTACTGTCCTGGAACGGATGGTGCTAAGTGTGCAGCAAACCGTCCAACTGTTGGTGGATGTGATGACTTGCCACCGGGACGACACAGCACCATCCCACTCCGCTTCATGATAATGATCACTACTTGCTATCACATAGACCCCGCTCTTAACTTTACATATGAACATTAGTATCTTTTTAATGTTCTACGCCATCAAGAGTGTACGAGATAACTAACTAATTTAGAGAATCTTTTTTTTTTCTTTTTGGTCATTGTACATGTCCATGTTTGGACTAAACATTTCTTTTGCTTAGGTTCTTTTGGGATAAACTATTAAAGCTACTGCTGTCTGGGGCAGTATATATTTGGAGATTTTGGTGTTCTTATGAATATGGTTGAGTAGAATTCATATCTTTAATGCCATGTTTTTGTTTTGAGTTTCCCCAGTTTATCAAGTTTCTGTTATGGAATGCATGAGATGCCTTTAATGAATATTTTAACTGCTATACAACTACTCTATCTTATCTAATATGCATTCATGAATTCTGAAATTGATGTTTGATTGAATTGAGTTAACTATTATACATCAATGTTCTTCTTCTACCTGATTGGTTCTCCCAAGTATTTCAAGCTTCAGTCAATATCACCTAAGATATCTTTGTCAATGACTGACAAAAAGGGGGAGAACATTTACAAACACCCCTAATGGAAATTGTGAATCTATTAGATGTTGTTGCAGGTGTTAGGGGGAGTAGCTGCATCAAGCAAGGGGGAGTTTACAAGAAAGGGGGAGCAACTACTAGTTGTGTACATGGGATAGAAATTGTAAAATTGTGTAAAAGCATGTACATACAATTTAGGGTGTGTTTGTCTAGAGTGTTCTAGGGTGTTTTGGAGATTTTGTCACGTAATAGACAAAGGGGGAGATTGAAAGTGCCCTGGTTTGTCAAGTTAAGTGAGTGTTGAGTCGGAATTGTCTACAGAGCTGGATAAGAAGATCAATTCAAGCATTTGCCTCAACCGGATGTGTGCAAGCTCGTCACAGGTAAACCTAAAGTCTCACATCTCATAACCCAAAACACCAGGTGAATAAAACCCTTAAAAATATGTTAGAAATCATAGGGTTTTAAGGTGAGAAATTTTTTTTCAAAATAGGAAAATCTCTAAGTTTTTCTTGCCTTGACAATTATATCGAAACACCCTCGATATGATCGACCTGCTCTGTCGATGTCCTCGATACCTTAACGATATTATCGATGTGAGGATCAAAAGTGTCAAGCAACTAAATATTCATCTGGACGGATTTATCGATCTATTGATGCACCTATCGATATCATCGATATAAGAACTAAAATGTCTAGCAACTTCACAGCATATCTGGACGAATTATCGATGTATCGATACACCTATTGATATCATCGATATACAAATCTCGAGCACATTGAAAGTGGCTCGATAAGATCAACAGCCAGATTTTCAGTGCCCCTATTTTTTAAATGAAAATCTCAAACTCCTTCAATATATCGATGCTCTTCCGATATGATCTAAAATTAAATATTGATAACATCGGAAGTCCATTGATGATATCGATCGAGGGCATGCATATCTTACAACAGAAATTTCAGGATGTTTTTAACTATGATCGGGGGCCCTTCGATAGAATTGATATTCAAATATCGATGATATCGGCACCAGGTCGATTGCATCGAACAAGGTCAAAAATCGTCCAACAAGCTTAAAGAAAAATCCGTTGGATTTATCGATGCCTCGACTCCAATCTCGATATCATCGACATTCAAATTCCGATGATCTCGATGGTTCCCCGGTCATTCATGAAATCCTAAAATATTTCAAAGTCAAGTCTCTCTCATTTTTCAAGTGTCGATGGATCGAACCTGTCATCGATGGAATCGGAGTTCAAAATTCGATGACATCGACAATAATTTCGATTCATCGACCAATTGGCAAAAGTTTCAAAAGCGTATGACATTGAGTTCGAGTTATCGAGTAGACCATCGATGCTATCGAGAATATACGCTCGATGATATCGAACCTACTCGATGATATTGAACTCTGTCATAAATGTGACCGTTTTATATCCGTTTGAACTTTTTGCCTATATATGGAGGACTTGTATTTTGTTGCTATGAGAGAAAGAAGAGAGAGCTTTTGTGTGTTTCAACTTATATCTTGTATCCAAAGCCCTTTCTCTCAAGGGAGTTCATCATCCAATTCACCCTCATCATTGACATTCAATAGAGTGGATTGGGGAATGAACTTCCGCATTCAAGGATCCTCCAGCTACTACCTAAATGGTAAATCATTAAGCTGGGATGCCTTAAATGCATAAGAATGGAATCGCTCTATCTTCCTAATAAGAAAATATTTTGAGAGTAGGATTCCATCTTGACCTTGACCCAACCCAAAGCCAAGTATTGGTATATTATCTTGTGTTGCGGATCAAGGGAGCAGAAGACTCTTCATCAACAAGGAGGAGGAGATCTTCGACATTGTGCTAAATGAGACTCATCAACTTATTTGTAAGTATCTAGAGTCCAAGAGGACACTTGTGATCTAGGATTGGGTCTCAAGTGGTTCTCACCCTTTGAAGTCCTCAAGGAAGCCTCCGGCGGGAGTGTACGTGGTGGGTTCATTGTGCGGACCCTTACTCTGTGGAGAGCATAAACATCTGGTTATGAGTGAACCAGTAAAACTCTGGGTTTGAGGTGAACCGGGTGAAATCTCGAGTTTGAGGTGAACCATGTAGAAACCTCCAATAGGGTCTTATGGAAGATCCTTGGCCAGTGTGCCTAAAAGTGGATGCGTTGTGTTCACCCTTACTTGTGATAGCATAAACAGTCAGCCTCAGTGTAGGTTGTAAAGGTTGAAGGTGAACCTGATTTAAAACCTTAGGTTAGAGGTGAACCGCTGTGAAACCTCCTTAGTGAAATCCGGTACACTCAAGGGTTGAGTGCGCTTACCGAGAGTGGAGTAGACTTATCATTGAACCACTATAGTTGAACCACTATAAAAATGACTGTGTTCGAGATTGTTATTCTTATGATTGTGTGATTTGCTTTAATACTTCCATATCTGAACATTTGATCACACCACACACACCTACACAGTCATATCCATCATAAGCTAGCTTGCATATTGCTTACTTCTATATATAATTTGCAACTCCATGGGTGGATTAGGAGAGAAAGTTCCGGTACCGAAAATTTGTAGAAAAATTCTAAGATCCCTGTCGGAACGATTGAATCCCAAGGTTACAACAATTGAGGAGTGTAGGAACATAGATGAAATGAAGGTAGAAGAACTAGTAGGTTCCATATAAACCTTTGAACTACACTTCAAACAATCCCAAAAACCCAAAAACACTGTCCTAATAACCTCAAAGAAAACAATTCATGAGGACAGTGAAAGTGAAAATGAAAATGCAGATGAGGAAGTGGCTTTGCTGGCCCAACGATTCAAGAAATTCATTTAAAAGAATCGTGGTCGTCCTTCCAAAGGAAGAGGGTGAACTATAAACCTTTTGTATGCAAATTTGGTAAAAGAACCAAAGAACCACAATGCTACGCCTGTCACGAGTATGGACACCTGTCTACTGAATACCCAAATAGAAAAACTAAGGGCAAGGCTATGGCTGCCACGTGAGACGATACTAAGGAGTCAAATTCAGAATCTAGTGACTTAAAAAGCGATAGAGATTAGAAATCATTGAAAATACTCATGGTCTCCACAGCTTCAATCATTCCCACTGAATTTGAGAACGAGATAGAACAGCAAGCCACTAAATCATTTTCATCTGATAATGAGGGAACTGAAGAAGAAAAAGAAGAAGAAAAAGACAAGCTACAAGATGCTTACAATCAACTATATATCCATAGCATAAAAGTGGTTAAAAGACTTGGAATATCTGAGAACAAATTGGAATTGTTGCAAAAAGATTTGGATAAAACTCTAGAAATTAATACACATCTAATCAATGACTTACAACAATATCACTCTGACAATGATAGACTTGAGAGAGTTAACTCCTTCCTTAAATCTGAGTCTGAGAAATTAAACAGGCAGGTTGAGATCTTAAAAGACAAAAATATGCTTCTCCAAAATGAAAATCATACACTCCTGTTTGATCTAGAAGAATCCAAGAAGATGACTAAGATAAACTACAAGTTTTCTCAGAGTGGCGAAAAGCTAGAGAAACTATTGGGAATGGGAAGACCTAGAAAGGACAAAAGCGGCCTAAGATATGAAAATTTTAAGTCAAAATCTGAAAAATTAGCACATAGAACTGAGAAATCTGCTGCTTCTGGAAGCAAATCCAGAACAACTCCAGTATGTTATTTGTGTGGTGATTTAGGTCATTATAATTTTGAATGCATAACTCCTAGGAGGACTCAACCTATCTCTGGTCAGAATCATGTTAACAAATTGTCAACCAGAGAAATACAGAACTTCAAGAGTCTTCTTAAGGATATGAATAGAAGTAATACCCTTGCACCACCACCCAAATCGGTTAACAAAATGAAATGGATAAGGAAGAATTAGTTCAGATTGTACATCAAAGATTTGAACATGTGCTAAAAAGAGGATTTTATTTATTTATTTTTTTTTTTTGCTAAGCTTAAAATGATATATCTGAGGTTCTTCACCTCCATCTTTTGTATATAAACATTCAAATGTTTATAATTTTGTCGTGTGCATTAATTGTACAAAAATTTTGCTGAGTATACTATTTATAAATTTACATACTAAAAGTATACATGAATGGTTGTCTGGATGCTAAAAATTGAAAAGCATCTACATCTGATATGTTTGCTGAATTGTCATGAGCATTCTCGATCAAATTGATAAATAGTTGATATTATCGACATCTCTTCAGAATTTGAAAAGTCACTTGATCGAGATTATGATCGAAGCTATTATCGATAACATCGAATGAGGATCATCGATATAATCGAAAGAAAGTTCAATAAAATTGATGACCACCGCCTGATAAAAAGATGGTTGAGTGAGAGATTTACTGTCCTGGAACGGATGGTACTAAGTGTGCAGCAAACCGTCCAACAGTTGGTGGATGTGATGACTTGCCGCTGGGACGACACAACACCATCCCACTCCGCTTCATGATAATGATCACTACTTGCTATCACATACACCCCACTCTTATCTCTACGTACGAAGATTAGAATCTTTTTAATGTTCTATGCCTTAATAAGTGTATGAGATAACTAACTAATTTGGAGAATCTGTTTTTTCTTTTCTTTTTGGTCATTGTACATGTCCATGTTTAGACTAAACATTTCTTTTACTTAGGTTCTTTTGGGATAAACTATTAAAGCTACTGCTGTCTGGGGCAGTATATATTTGGAGATTTTGGTGTTCTTGTGAATATGGCTGAGTAGAATTCATATCTTTAATGCCATGTTTCTGTTTTGAGTTTCCCTAGTTTATGAAGTTTCTGTTATGGAATGCATGAGATGCCTTTAATGAATATTTTAACTACTATACAACTGCTATATCTTATCTAATATGCAATCGTGAATTCTGAAATTGATGTTTGATTGAATTGAGTTGACTATTATACATCATTGTTCTTCTTCTACCTGATTGGTTCTCCCTAGTATTTCAAGCTTCAGTCAATATCACCTGAGATATCTTTCTCAATGACTGACAAAAAGGGGGAGAACATTTACAAACACAACCCGAATGAAAATTGTGTATCTATTAGATGTTGTTACAGGTGTTAGGGGGAGCAGCTGCATCAAGCAGGGGGGAGTTTACAAGAAAGGGGGAGCAGCTACAAGTTGTGTACATGGTATAGAAATTGTAAAATCGTGTAAAAGCATGTACACACAATTTAGGGTGTGTTTGTCTAGAGTATTCTAGGGTGTTTTAGGGATTTTGTCACATAATTGACAAATAGGGAGATTAAAAGTGCTCAGGTTTGTCAAGTTACGTGAGTGTTGAGTCAGAATTGTCTACAGAGCCTGATAGGAAGATCAATTCAAGCGTCTGCCTCAACCGGATGTGTGCAAGCTCGTCACAGGTAAACCTAAAGCCTCACATCCCTTAACCCAAAACACCAAGTGAATAAAACCATTAAAAACATGTTAGAAATCATAGGGTTTTAAGGTGAGAAAACTTTTTTCCAAAATAGGAAAACCTCGAAGTTTTTCTTGCCTTAACGATTATATCGAAACACCTCGATATGATCAACATGCTCTGTCGATGTCCTCCATACCTTAACAATATTATCGATGTGAGGATCAAAAGTGTCTAGCAACTAAATATTCATTTGGATGGATTTATCGATCTATCGAAGCACCTATCGATATCATCGATATAAGAACTAATAAGTCCTGCAACTTCACAACGTATCTGGACGAATTATCGATGTATCGATACACCTATCGATATCATCGATATACAAATCTTAAGCACATCGAAAGTGGCCTGATAAGATCGACAGGCAGATTTTCGGCGCATCTGTTTTTTTAATGAAAATCTCAAATTCCTTCGATATATCGATGCTCTTCCGATATGGTTTGAAATCAAATATCGATAACATCAGAAGTCCATCGATGATATCGATCGAGGGCGCGCATATCTTACAACAGATATTTCAGGATGTTTTTAACTATGATCGGGGGCCCTTCGATAGAATCAATATTCAAATATCGATGATATCGACATCAGGTTGATTGCATCGAACCAGGTCATAAACCGTCCAGCAAGCTTAAAGAAAAATTCGCTGGATTTATCGATGCCTCGACTCTGATCTCGATATCATTGACATTCCAATTCTGATGTTCTTGATGGTTCCCCGATTATTCTTGAAATCCTAAAATATTTCAAAGTCAAGTCTCTCTCATTTTTCGAGTGTCGATGGATCGAACCTGTCATCGATGGAATCAGAGTTCGAAATCTGATGACATCGACAATACTTACGATTCATCGACCAATTGGCAAAAGTTTCAAAAGCGTATGACATTGAGTTCGAGTCATCGATCAGACCATCAATGCTATCAAGAGTATACGCTCGATGATATCGAACCTGTTCGATAATATTGAACTCTGCAATAAATGTGGCCATTTTATATCCGTAGGAACTTTTTGCCTATATATAGAGGACTTGTCATTTGTTACTGTGAGAGAAAGAAGAGAGAGCTTTTGTGTGTTTCAACTTATATCAAAGCCCTTTCTCTCAAGGGAGTTCATCCTCCAATCCACCCTCATCATTGACATTCAATAGAGTGGATTGGGGAATGAACTTCCGCGTTCAAGGATCCTCCAGCTACTACCTTAATGGCAAATCATTAAGCTGGGATGCCTTGAATGCATAAGATTGGAATCGCTCTATCTTCCTAATATGAAAATATTTTGAGAGTAGGATTCCATCTTAACCTTGACCCAACCCGAAGCCAAGTATTGGTATATTATCTTGTGTTACGGATCAAGGGGGCAGAAGACTCTTCATCAATAAGGAGGAGGAGATCTTCGGCATTGTGTTAAACGGGACTCATCAACTTATTTGTAAGTATCCAAAGTTTAAGAGGACACTTGTGATCATTCCTGTCTAGGATTGGGTCTTAAGTGGTTCTCACCCTTTGAAGTCCTCAAGGAGGCCTCCGGTAGGACTGTATGTGGTGGGTGCGTTGTGTGGACCCTTGCTCTATGGAGAGCATAAACATATGGTTAGGAATGAACCAATAAAACTCTGGGTTTGAGGTGAACTTTGTAAAACCTTGGGTTTGAGGTGAACCAGGTGAAACCTCGGGTTTGAGGTGAACCGTATAGAAACCTCCAGTAGGGTCTTATGAAAGATCCTTTGGCTAGTGTGCCTAAAAGTGGGTGCGTTGTGTTGACCCTTGCTCGTGAGAACATAAATAGTCAGGCTCAGTGTAGGTTATAAAGGTTGAAGGTGAACTTGATTTAAAACCATAGGTTTGAGGTAAACCGCTGTGAAACATCCTTAGTGAAATCCGGTACAGTTAAGGGTTAAGTGCGGTTACCGGGAGTGGAGTAGACTTATCGTCGAACCACTATAAAAATGACTGTGTTTGAGATTGTTATTCTTATGATTGTGTGATTTGCTTTAATACTTACATATCTGAACATTTGATCACACCACACACACCTACACAGTCATATCCATTATAAGCTAGATTGCATACTGCTTACTTCTAAAATAGTTTGTGATGGGATCCTTTACTAGGCTTAGAAGCTAGTAGAGTTACATTTGGGTAATCCTGATAATTGCATGATCACAGGATTAGTGAAGTAGGATTTTTAAATAAATCATAAAAACTTTAAAAAGTCCTATTCACCCCCCTCTAGGACATATTGGCATATTCCTACTTCAACTAGTGCGGTCTTTACCGACATTTCACCATGATATTGTGATTATCCGTGTCGTCTAGTGTCCAGGGACGCTGGACGTGAGGTGGGGTGTAGCTAACATGGAGTGCTTGTACTGACATGGGTGTATACTAACAAAGCTGACAAAAAAAATGCTTTTGGGGGTGGGCCACTCATGTAGGCCCCACCTTGATGTATGTACTTAATCCAAGCCGGCCATCCTATTACTCAACCCATATTAGGCATTGAGCCGAAAAATGACGCCAATCCGACCTTCTGGCGGGCCATACCATGGGAAATAGTGGTGTTTACCGTTGAAAACCACCTGTATCTTTTTACTTGCTAAAACATGCCGCATATTGGACTCATTTGGTTGGTTTTGAGCCATACGATCCAATGGCTGGGTCGGATCCACCTAATGCAGGCCCCACCTAGGGAAAACTACAGAAAAATGTAATATACATATATATATATATATATATAAAACACAGCATCAGACGCTACTGTTATTGCTGGCGCAGCAGCATCCTCTGCCGTGGATGTAACGCCCTGAAATTCGGGGGTCGAGTATGAACTCAACTCCCGAGTTCCAACGCATCACTTATGCAACATACACAATGATGGTTAAATGTTGTCTGAGTTAGAGCAACAAACATGAATGAGATTATACCAAAACAATAATTCATACTCCAGTTCAACTGTATAACGGCAAGTGGAAGACTAAAACTATATATTTAAAGTATGTAAAGAAACAAAATTTCCATGAACACCTGAGTATGAACACTAACTGAGTACCCATATACATGTAATGTTTTTGAGTCAAAAATCAAAATACAATGTACAAAATGAGTCCTGAAATCCCCGCGATGCAGTCGGCCTAAGCAAAGCCGTCAGAGTACTGCATAAATGAGAACTCATCCTGGTCCTCGTCGAAATCGAGCTCCGGCTCCTGAACCGACGCGCCGTCTATACCTGCGACAAAGTCTGGTTGGTGTTGCAAACACCGTCCCGTAACGTGGGATTGAGTAGCTAACTCAGTGGAACAATAAAGCATATGTTAACATGTTATCAATACAATCAAGCAATAATGATAAAGCAGTACAAATCAAACAATTCTAAATACTCTTATTAATGCAACTATGAATGTAGTCATGATGTATGCCCTTGCCAAACCACCCTCATGCGACAACATCTTACGTTCGCGAATGCATAACTCCCTCAGTGCACCACATCTACTAGGCACATGCGGTGCGATGATGAACATGATTACCGAGTTATTATTAGTCCATTTCAATCAGCAGTATTGGGAAACTAAGGTACCTCTCTTATATCATTCCCAAACATGATCCATTCTAGGGCCGTCAAACCTAGTTAATCTCATACGGTGTTATGGTTTGAGAGGCATAGCGAAGGCATCACAAAGGGCTCGTCACCCGTCAGCACGGATACAGATCTCACCGTATGCGGCTCAATTGCTGACCGTCAGCTCGAGTACAGGTCCACCGTACTCGGCTCAATCACTAGCCGTCAGCTCGAGTACAGGTCTCACCGTACTCGGCTCCACTCATACTCTAGTTGCTATGAAAGACTCGTCGCCAATCACAGACCTTGGAGTATACTCGAAGATACTACAGAGGACTCATCGCCCGTCAGCACGAGTACAAGTCTCACCGTACTTGGCTCTCGCCGTAAGTATCGACAGCTCGAATACAGTGTCCCATACCACTGTATTCGGCTCACGAGTTTGGGTTGCTCAATGGTCACTATGGGGAGGCACTTGGCCCCAGCATAGGCCGACAGCTCGGCCACGGTGTCCCATACCACCATGTCCGGCTCATGAGTCTTAGTGGATTGAGGTACCATGGTTAACGGGATTGCCACTGGTAAGTTTGGTACCCTAGGTTCAAACAGTAATAACCAAACATGGTGAACACACGTTCGACAATCGGGTTACTTGACGAGCCTGACTAGCTCGAGCGCACAACAAGTTGGGCGATATGAAGCGCAAAAGCATTCCACGTGGCCAACCACTATCGCCAACCGGAGTACGACTCGGGTTCGTCAGACACATCCCTTGTGGCGACATGAATCTCAGCCACAATCTCCAGTCTGGTATCGAATGTCTGGACTATAGACATAGTCCCAACCTCAATCAATCTTCATCCATAGCATGTGGAGTAAAGCATGATAACGAAGTAATACAAGCATGTTAACAGGCATGTCATAAGGCATGTTAGAAAGCATGAAGTAAAGCATGTTGTAAAGCATGTTGTAGAGTACTATACAAATAGGGATACAATTACATATACATCACAAGTGAGTGGTTAGAGTAAACCACCACATGGAGGGTATCCTACATGTCTCTAAGGTAATCGGGAATTCCATATCAGCACCTATCTAAGGCACCAACACTTAAGCATTTACACTCACAAGCATTTACACAAACACTTAGAGTGCACTATTCCAACATACATGACGTATGTTAGCAAAATACATATTAGGGCTATCCTTTCGCCAAGCGGGTATTTTATCCGTGTATACCATAATCATACAACAAATAATCATGACAATTGCATTTCCAAAATTTACACATATGCGGTATTTCTAGAATACACAATTTCAACAGATTGGGTATTTACAAGCGAACATGTATTACGACGATTCCTTTCGCCAAACTAGTATTTTATCCATATATTGTATAATCATACATTAAATAAACATGTCAAACATTTTTCCAAAAAAAATACATATACGGTATTTCTACGTATACTTAGAGTATGTGAAATTCCATATTCTACAACGTTAATCGAAACAGGAAACGGAAAGCACTTTGTACATGTGCAATTGCATGCAGATCATGAATCTATCATTATCTGACATTGAAAGCGTTGAAAACCGTAACCTATACACCTAAAGTCCTCACCTTTCACCTTGGAATCTCAACGAATCAACAAGGTTGGATGAGCTTCCGTATTCGGGAGTTTTCTAGCCTAAAGAGTGAAATCGGTTAGTTGTTTCACAACCTATAGTCTACACACTTCGAATCAGACCTAGGGTTAGGGTTTCTCACCTTAAAACGGAGTGGATACCGCCGGGAAAGCGCCTGGAAAGAGGCGGTGTAGGCCGGGCAATGATTGGAAGCAGTAGGAGGAAGGTGCTCCCACAAATCCTAAGTCTTCTCTCTCTTTTCTCTCTCTCTCTCACTAGGGTTTTATCCCAAATTCGTATGGCTGTGAGAGGGGCTGTTCTAAGGCCCTTATATAGCCAAAAACCTCTCCAAAATAGACTCTTGTTCAAGGGGTATGTCTATTATAGGTATTTCGGCACTTTGCCAGCTCAAAAGAGGTGTTCTGGTGGCCCTCCTTAAGCCAAACGTCAGACTTAAGCTCACCACTCATAGATCTACGTGGGATTACAGTTTCGTCTCAATCGGATTCCCAGATCACACATGGCGGACCAGTTTCAGTTCAACGGTCAGTGGGCCACGATCCGAAATTCCAAGTACATGTAAATGTTCCTGAAATTTTTCCTGATCCGAGGGTGTAATTTGGTCTGATTTTGACGGTCTGGTTGCTTAATACTGATGCACAAGCGAATGGTGCCAGATCACTATTCCAGATATTTATTTTGTAAAGAGAATAGTGTTTTTCACACTCTCTCGCTCCGGATCCAAACGAATGGTCGTGGGACATCGTTTGAACTTGATTTCCGAGATGGTTGTCAAGCCCAGTGAGGCGGTCCTAGATCCTTAAGTTCGTGTTAATCGGACTTCCGATGTGCGGTCTAGACCTAATATGAAGTTTCATTTAATTCCCAAGAGCAGCCGGGTAATGAGTTTCATCCTAAACTTTAGGGTAACCTAGAGTCAATGATTTTGCAAGTTTTGGGTCTTGCAGATCGTATTTAAAGCGATCCCAACGGATTTCATGGCTAATCGAGTTTTGCACTTAGTTAACTTTGTTAAATTTCTAAAGGATTTAATCCTAATTGATTTCTGGTCGAGATGGTACTCGAGCCAAAGTATAGAAATTTACGGGTCGTTACAGTGGACGGTGGCCAAGCAACTCACGGCCCCAGCCGTGGGCCCCACCATGATGTGTGTTACCATCCACACCGTCCATTGGGTGGGCCTCCCTCCTGGCTACGGGCCACCCTAAAATCAGCCGTATTTAGATCTATGGTGGCCCATGTCACTGGGAGCAATGAGGATTGACGCCTACCATTGAAACCCTTTTTGGGGTCAGAAGTTTCAGATCAAATATGAAATTTTTTTTTCCTCCTCAATCCAGGTCCATGTGACCTTATCAACCGGTTGGATAAAAAATAAACATTTCAGTGGGCCCTAGGTCCACGTTACCTTATCAACCGGTTGGATAGAAAATAAACATTACAGTGGACCCTAGGTCCACGTGACCTCATCAGTTGGTTGGATAGAAAATAAGCATTTTAGTTGGCCTAGGTTGGGTGGAAAATAAGCATTTCGGTGGGCCCTAGGTCTGTATGACCTTGTATGACCTTATCAACAGATTGGGTGGAAAATAAACATTTTTGTTGGGCCCCACGAAGGAACCACTGATGTATGTATTGTAATCCACACCTTCCATTAGTGTGGCCCCCACCACGGGGTATGTACTCCATCTATGCCATCCATTCTTTCCATGGGATCCACCATAATGCATGTGTTGCATCCAACCCGTCCAACCATTTTTAAAAGATCGTTTTAAGGCTTGAGACAAAAAAAAAAAAGAAAAAAAGAAAAAAAGATAGATCTAGGATCAGGTGGACCACATTATAGAAAATAGTGGGTTTGAACGTCCACCATTAAACCGTTAGAAATTTTAATGGTGGAAGTCCTTATCACCACTTATATTTGAGTGTGGCCCATCTAATATATATGTGGCCCATGTGGTGTGGCCCATTTACCATATTATGGACCATTGTTGAGGCCCACCTTGATTTTTATGAGGCCCGTTGTTGAGGACGCCTTAATAGATATGAGGCCCATGTTATGATGATCATTGTGACGTATGCAAGGCCCATGTGATTAGGCCTAACTTGATGTAATTGTGGCCTACCCATTGAGGCCCACTTTGATATATATGAGACCATGGTTTGAGGCTCATTTGACATATTGGAGGCCTTTGGGTCGAGGCCCAACGGGATGTACCTAAGGCCCATTGCAATATATGATCCTTCTATGGTTTATGTAATGATGTTTTGGCTGCCTTGAGAGCAATGATGGTTTGACGTCCACATTGTAGGATGATGTTGGTTAAATATCCGCATTATCACTCTCTCTAAGGCCCACTATAAGCCCATACTTATAGCGTGTAGGCTGACTAGGCCCATCTTCATTATGAATGGAGTCCATCATTACATAACATGTTTGGTATAGATCCATGATTCATGATCATACGCATCATATGTATGCCTGATATGAGGAGTGACTAATCATAGCATATGCCTTCGGGCAGATTGTTAGGGGCTCCCCCTGATAGGCGGAGTTGCCTTACATGAGTGCATGGTGCGCGCATGGCTGTTGCATGACTGGTAGTGTGATTCATACACTTGCATTTATGTGATTATGATTATTGTATGCCCTAACGACATCAAGGCCAGAGCCTCCACAGACACATCGTGGATGGCTGGATTGGATACCAAAAATATTGTTTCTAACATCGGGGCGCCATAGATGTCCCTGGGTGAAAATCCCTAAACCTGATGGTACCAGAGGATGACTCCAATGTCGAGTCCGAGTGGATATATGAGCGCATGTGAGCTGAATATCAGGAGGCCATGTCTCCTACTGTGTCATGGTCGGTTGGAAAGGGGTGTGGCCTTACTCGCCTGAGCGTAGGTGCCAATACTAGGCTGAGTTTGACCAGCTCGTGAATAGATCTGCTATCATCATGCCAGATAGGTATTGACTGACTATTGGCCAGGCAGATAGTGAAGTTTCTTACGCTCACTTGGACTGTGCGGCTAGGAGAGTGACAGTGCCATTTGGAGTGTACTAAACCCCAGTGATTATTTAGACTAAGAACTATACTGATTTGATGCTCTAGTGAGGAGCTATTGTTATGTGGATGAGGATTGGCATGCTTGACTTGCATCTTGCATTGCATGGCCTTGATATGGCTGATAGTATTCATGTTTTACACCATATAGCCTTGGTACGGCTGATTGCATTTACATACGCATCAGTCTGATTCCGCATTACTCTGACCTTGCATTCTGAGCACGCTTATATTGCGCACACACTTACACCCCCACTAAGCTTTCTATAAGCTTATGCACGATTGATGCGTGCAGGTGATGACGCAGCCGTAGCCTCGCTGCTGTTGGAGCATGTAGCTGAGCTTCTGGAGTTTTTGTTACTTTCATTATATAGTATTTTTCTTTCATACGCCTTGTACTCAAAGTTTTTTATCATAGTGGATTTTGTGATGGTGTTCTTATGGTTATTGCTCCTGGCTTATGCTTTTGGTTATGCTCATTAGAAATCCTCCTTGTAGCATCCCAGGATCGGAACCTGGTGTATTGGTGCTGGGAGCAGAGAATGGGGTACTACAGAGGCTGTCGACGCCGGATTCGGCGATCGAGAATTTTGTGAGCCCGGTTTCCGAGTTCGGGGCATGAGAATATGTATCGTGGCAAATTTTGGTAATATAAAATGCATGGATCTTCTGTTGAAATGCAATGTGTATGATGTTTGGGAAAGTGCATAGTATTATCCTAAATCTTACACGTGTTACACCCTATGTTGTGTATAGGGAATGCCTTTGAAAATCACTCAGAATACGACACGGCTTGCACTTGGCGGATGGTTTGACGGGGCACCTCCCGTAAGCGATAGCCACATTGACCCCAGTTTGGGCCCTGATAGTGACACTATGCCAGATTCACAGTCGGCCACTGGCCCCACCAATGGGCCAACACCTAGTGCACCACCAGTTCCAGAACAGAACCGTGCGTCTACCTCGACGCCACACATGCCTCAGGAGGCTCCTCCCCCTGATAGATTGGAGTAGTCGATGCTGCTAATGCAGCATCAACAGCAAATTTGGACCACGATTGCAGGGGCCCTTACCCAAAACATGAATATGGTCCTGCCTATACCACCTGTGCAGCCTGCTGAAAACATGAATACTAGTAGTCTATTTGAACGCTTCCAGCGCTTCCGACCTCCCACCTTTATGGGCACTCACAGGCCCGAGGAGGCCGAATACTGGCTAGATTGCATCTCTAAGATGTTGAAGCCGCTGCACTGCACTAAAGCAGACCAGGTTGAGCTGGTCATATATATGTTGGAGAAGAAGGCTAGTTTATGGTGGGACAACATCCTACGAATAGTTCCTACAGGACACGTCTAGACATGGGAGGCATATGAGACTCGTTTCCATGGGAAGTACGTCCCCCTCACATACCGCAATGAAAAGGAGGGTGAGTTTCTTCCCCTCCGACAGGGGAGAATAACTGTGTCAGAATATGAGAACAAATTTACGGAGCTAGCCAGATACGCTCCTTTGATCCTCGCGAATGAGTCGATGAAGATGCGGCATTTCTCAGAGAGTCTGCGACCCGATATTCACACGAAGATGTGTTGCGCTAGCATTCCCAACTATGTTAAGCTAGTGAACATGTCCCTGCGAGCTAAGCAGGATGGGGATAGACTGTCTCGTACATATGTACCCATGACTCCGAGGCCTCGACCTGATTTGCTGAACAGACCGTTCCTCGGCAAGAGGCCTCCTGTAGATTCGCCTCCCAGACTTATGGCTCTACCAGCCCAGCTGAGGTGATCTAATTTGTGGTGCACCTACTGCAAAAGGTTGGGCCATATGGACACTTATTGCTTTACCAAGATGAGGGACAACGACTTCACGCCTTCTTAGAAAATTAACCGTCAGATACCACAAGCTATCTCAGCTCCACCTCTACGATCAACACCTCCAGCAAAGCCTTTCTATAGGCCAAATGTACCTCGTAATAGGCCACCTCAAAGACATATGGCAGTGCAGCCGAATCGTCCTCAACAAGCTCATGTGCACTCACTTATAGCTGAAGCATCTGAGACAGCAACTGCAGCACCACTGGCTTTCGAAGTCACAACACATATCCAAGGTATATCAGTCTTCCTATTGGTAGACACCTGGTCCACTATTTCGATAATATCATGCGCAACAGTCAAACAACTAATGTTGGAAACTACTCCTATAAGTGGGATGAGAATCCTTACCTCCATAGGGACCTTCTCAGATGCTACCAAGACATGAAAGGATTGCTCGATAAACTTATGAAGCAGAATAATACTCGTTGACATGATTGTTACCCCGCTATGTCATTATGATATCATCCTCGGTATGGATTGGCTCACCGAGATGAAGGCAGAGATCGATTGTGATACTAAATTCGTGATAGCCCATGGACTTGAGGGTACGACCTTTACTTTCTCAGTTCAGGTCAGTTGGTACTACCACGTTAGTTGTTATGCTACCTTACTAGAGAATGCTGATGATCCAACACTTGGGAACAAGCCTGTATTCCAAGATTTCATGGACGTGTTCAGGACGATACCTGGACTACCTCTGAAATTGCGGTAAAGACAGTAATAGTTGAAGAAGGAATATGCCAATATGTCCTAAATGGGGGTGAATAGGACTTTTAAAAGTTTTTATGATTTATTTAAAAATCCTACTTCACTAATCCTGTGATCATGCAATTATCAGGATTACTCAAATGTAATTCTACTGGCTTCCAAGCGTAGTAAAGGATCCAATCACAAACTATTTTAGAAGTAAGCAGTATGCAAGCTAGCTTATGATGGATATGACTGTGTAGGTGTGCGTGGTGTGATCAAATGTTCAGATATGGAAGTATTAAAGAAAATCACACAATTATAAGAATAACAATCTCAAACACGGTCATTTTTATAGTGGTTCGACGATAAGTCTACTCCACTCCCGGTAACCGCACTCAACCCTTGAGTGTACCGGATTTCACTAAGGAGGTTTCATAGCGGTTCACCTCTAACCTAAGGTTTTAAATCAGGTTCACCTTCAACCTTTACAACCTACACTGAGGCTGACTATTTATGCTCTCACGAGCAAGGGTCAACACAACGCACCCACTTTTAGGTACACTGGCCAAGGATCTTTCATAAGACCCTACTAGAGGTTTCTACACGGTTCACCTCAAACACGAGGTTTCACCCGGTTCACCTCAAACCCAAGGTTTGACACGGTTCACCTCAAACGCAAAGTTTTGTTCGTTCACTCCTAACCAGATTTTTATACTCTCCATAGAGCAAGGGTCCACACAACGCACCCACTACGTACACTCCCGCCGGAGGCCTCCATGAGGACTTCAAAGGGTGAGAAGCACTTAAGACCCAATCCTATACAGGAATGATCACAAGTGTCCTCTTGGACTCAAGATACTTACAAATATGCTGATGAGTCCCATTTAACACAATGTCGAAGATCTCCTCCTCCTTGTTGATGAAGAGTCTTCTGCTCCCTTGATCCGCAACATAAGATAATATACCAATACTTGGCTTCGGGTTAGGTGAAGGTCAAGATGGATCCTACTCTCAAAATATTTTCCTATTAGGAAGATAGAGCGATTCCAATCTTATGCATTCAAGGCATCCCAACTTAATGATTTGCCATTAAGGTAGTAGCTGGAGGATCCTTGAATGCGGAAGTTCATTCCCCAATCCACTCTATTGAATGTCAATGATGAGGGTGGATTGGAGGATGAACTCCCTTGAGAGAAAGGGCTTTGGATATAAGATATAAGTTGAAAGACACAAAAGCTCTCTCTTCTTTTTCTCACAGCAACAAAAGACAAGTCGTCTATATATAGGCAAAAAGTTCCAACGGATATAAAACGTCACATTTATGACAAAGTTCGATATCACCGAGAAAGTTCGATATGATCGAGCGTATACTCTCGATAGCATCGATGGTCTGCTCGATGACTCGAACTCAATGTCATACGCTTTTAAAACTTTTGCCAATTGGTCTATGAATCGAATCTTTTGTCGATGTCATTGGATTTCGAACTCCGATTCCATCGATGACAGGTTCGATCCATCGACACTTGGAAAATGAGAGAGACTTGACTTTGAAATATTTCAGGATTTCATGAATGATCGGAGAACCATCGAGATCATCAGAATTTGAATGTCGATGATATCGAGATCAGAGTCAAGGCATCGATAAATCCAGTGGATTTGTCTTTAAGCTTGCTGAACTGTTTAGGGCCCTGTTCGATGCAATCGACCTGGTGTCGATATCATCGATATTTGAATATCGATTCTATCGAAGGGCCCCCAATCATAGTTAAAGACAACCTGAAATATCTGCTATAAGAAATATCATCGATGGACTTCCGATGTTATCGATATTTGATTTTAGATCATATCGGAAGAGCATCGATATATCAAAGGAATTTGAGATTTTCATTAAAAAATAGGGGCGCCGAAAATTTGTCTGTCGATCTTATCGAGCCACTTTCGATGTGCTAGAGATTTGTATATCGATGATATCGATAGGTGTATCGATACATCGATAATTCATCCAGATATGTTATAAAGTTGTTGGACTTTTTAGTTCTTATATCGATGATATCGATAGGTGCATCGATAGATCGATAAATCCGTCCAGATGAATATTTAGTTGCTGGACACTTTTGATCCTCACATCGATAATATCGTTAAGGTATCGAGGACATCGACAGAGCAGGTCGATCATATCGAGGGAGTTTCGATATAATCGACAAGGTAAGAAAAAATAGAGATTTTCCTATTTTGAAAAAAGTTTTCTCACCATAAAACCCTATGATTTCTAACATTTTTAAAGGGTTTTATTCACCTGGTGTTTTGGGTCATGGGATGTGAGGCTTTAGATTTACCTGTGGCAAGCTTCCACACATCTGGTTGAGGCAGACGCTTGAATTGATCTTCCTATCAGGCTTTGTATGCAGTCTGACTCAATACTCACGTAACTTGACAAACTAGGGCACTTTCAATCTCCCCCTTTGTCAATTACGTGACAAAATTCCAAAACACCCTAGAACACTCTAGACAAACACACCCTAAATTGTGTGTACATGCTTTTACACAATTTTACAATTTCTATCCTATGTACACAACCAGTAGTTGTTACCCCTTTCTTGTAAACTCTGCCTTGCTTAATGCAGCTGCTCCCCCTAACACCTGCAACAACATCTAATAGATACACAATTTCCATTCGGGGTGTTTGTAAATGTTCTCCCCCTTTTTGTCAGTCGTTGACAAAGATATCTCAGGTGATATTGACTGAAGCTTGAAATACTTGGAAAAACCAATCAGGTAGAAGCAGAACATTGATGTATAATAGTTAACTCAATTCAATCAAACATCAATTTCAGAATTCATGAATGCATATTAGATAAGATAGAGCAGTTGTATAGCAGTTAAAATATTCATTAAAGGCATCTCATGCATTCCAAATCAGAAACTAGATAAACAAGGGGAACTCAAGACATAATTATGGCAGTAAAAAGTTTAAGCATTATATTCAGCCATATTTAACCGAATATTCAAAAATAAACTGCCCCCAGAGGTTGGCGGTTGAATAGCATTCATCAAGATCCTTCAACTAGAAAATATACTGCCCCACACAACAGTAAACTATCAACCACGAAACAGAAACATCAAGCCCATGTATGGGCGCCCAAAAGTATCCATCATTAGCCTAATTGTGGGCATGGTCAACCAAGCAAGAAAAAAACTATGCATGTTAAGAAAGCTGTCATACACACCAATGATAGCGTAGAACATACAAAAAGACACTGATGTTTAAACGCGAGACAAGAGTAAGGTGTGTATGATAGCATGCATGAACCAGCCTAACGGAGCAGAATGAGATGACATCGTGTCGTCCTGTTGGCACGTCATCAGATCCACCAATTGTTGAACCGTGCTTTGCACTCCTTGAACCATCCTTTCCAGGACTGTAAGCCTTTGTTTAACTGAGTGGATGTCCTTCTGAATCACTCTAATCCTGTCCAGCTTGAACCTTTTGCCATACCCGGCTGTTGATGTGGACGGAGCTGGATCGGGTCCATGAGGCACCTCTTCAGCCATTGCAGTCCCTTCCATGGGATCACTACCTTCTCCTTCAACTTCTTCCGCCTGGATTTCTTCCTCAGGGTTCTCCTTTTACTCGTGAAAGTTCAAATCCATTTTTTGGACATTTCTTTTATTGAAAAATTGGAGCAGGAATACTGGATAAGTAGTCTATGGGAACCCGATTCTGTTGCATATCATGATGATATTCAAGGGGTACGGCAGATGGAGGTCCCTGGATGTGTGGATGGCGTTTTCCAACTGAGAAACAAGCAGAGTTGGAAGGCAGATCTTTGACCCTCTGGCAACTGAGTATACAATCATGGTTATAAGGCCGGTGAGATCGGACCGGTTGGTACTTCTGGGATAGATGTTAGTAGCAACGATAACATGCAGAATCCGAAATCTGGGATCCATATACCTGGATTTTAACACATTCCCTTGATGTCAGGGGATATCCCTACCATTGTAGAGATACTGAGTAACCCTGGATCGAATGTCCATGTTATCAAGATCCATCTCTAAGATACCTTCAGGGACCATGTTGAGTCTGATAATATCAGTTATTGTAGCCGGCATGATCAACATGTCATCACCATTTAAAGATACAATGAACGAAGGAGGGTCAGCCACCGTCGAATGACACGCAGCAAGGAAGTTGCGTGTTCTTTTAAGTTGGCATGGCCCACCAAAGTCCAGAACGGGCAGCCAATCTATTGCGGCAAACAGGGGTTCCAATTTGTATGGTTTGAGACACTCCCTGTCTACTCTTTTCTCTTGAATAGGCTTTCTGCCCGTGTATTTGGGTGGTCGTGAACTTGCTCCAGTTGGAGGAGGTAGTGTCGAAGATTCGGTCTGGGACCCACCACGTGGAGTCTGTCTTATTCTTTGCCGTGTGGGGATCCCACTTTTCGGGGCCCTCGCCCTGTCTTTCGAGGTGAGTACCTTTTGTCGGGTGGCTATTGAAGATTCCCCAGGGCCGGATGCTACCCCTTTGTCCTTTCCCATGTGGACAGTAGAGTCTTGAACGATTTTGAGAAAGGCGACAAAAAAAAAACTGACAAAAATGACAAATACCCAAAAGAAGGTGGACTCTTGATGTTTTAGAGGAGTATTACTGGATTTGTGGAATGATTTGAGTAGTCTGACATGGCCCCAACTGATTTGGTTGAGAGAATCGAGCAGAGGAAATGACCGCAACCCTTGAAAATTAAGCCCCCTTTTTCGCTTTGCTGACTTTTATCGGGTGGCATTTGTCGATATTATTGATCATTGTTTCGATAACATCGAGAAGTTGCTGGTCGATTCTATCGAGTTTGTCTTCAATATCATTCTTAGCCGCACGACTATTCATATCCTAAAGAGGCTCGATAATATCGACCTTTTATCGATAAATCGAGAGTGTCATATCGACAGTCATATCAAAGATGAAGATTTTCGGTTTTCAGCATTCAAACGGGTCTTCAAGTATGCTTTTCGTATTTCTATTAATAGTATACTCAACAAAAATTATGCATACACACTGTACACAACAAAATTATAAACATTTGAATGTTTATACAAAAAAAAAAGGAGGTGAAGTACCTCAGATATATCATTTGAAGCTCAGCAAAAATATTTCCTCATTTTAGCATAGGTTCAGATTCTGATGCATGATCTGAACTAATTCTTCCATACCCATTTTACTTTGTTAATTGATTTGGGTAGTGATGCAATGGCATTGCTTCTATCTATATTCTTAAGAGGACTTTTGAAGTTCAGTACTTCTCTGGTTAATAATTTGTTAACATAATTCTTACCAGAGTTAGGTTGAGTCCTCCTAGGCGTTATGGATTCAAACTTATAATGACCTGAATCACCACACAAATGACATACTGGAGTTGTTCTGGTTTTACTTCCAGAAGCAGCAGATTTTTCAGTTCTGCGAGCTGCATTTCCAGTCTTTGATTTATGTTTTTCATATCCAAGACCGTTGTTATCCTTTCCAGGTCTTCCCATTCCTAACAGTTTTTTTAGCTTTTCGCCACTCTGGGAAAACTTGTAGTTTATCTTAGCTATCTTCTTGGATTCTTCTAGATCAAACAGGAGTGTATAATTTTCGTTTCGAAGAAGCATATTTTTGTCTTTTAATTGCTCAACCTGTTTGTTCAATATTTCAAACTCATTTTTAGGAAGGGTATTGACTTGTTCAAGTCTATCATTATCCATATGATATTGTTGCAGGTCATTTTTTAATTGTTTGTTGATTTCCAATGATTTATTCAAATCTTTCTGCAACAGCTTACTTTTGTTCTCTGCTATTTTGAGTCGCTTAAGGGTATTGATGCTATGAATATAAAGTTGATTATAGGCATCTTGCAGTTTATCCTATTCGATTTCTTCTTCTTCTTTTCCATTATCGGATGAGGATGATTCTGTGGCTTGCTGTTCTCTCTCGTTTTCAGATTCTATGGGAATGATTTGAGTAGTGGAGACCATTAGTATTTTCAATGATATCTGATCTCCATTGCTTTCTAGGTAACTAGATTCTGAATTTGACTCTTGAGTATTATCCCACGTGGCAGTCATAGCCTTGCCCTTAGTTTTTCTATTTGGGCATTCAGTAGATAGGTGTCTATACTCGTGACAGGCGTAGCATTATGGTTCTTTGGTTCTTTTACCAATTTTGCCTGCAGAGGGTTTATAGTTCACCTTTCTCCCTCTAGAAGGACGGCCACGATTCTTCTGAAAGAATCTTCAAAATTTTTGTGCCAGCAAGGCCACTTTTTCATCTTCATCTTCCTTTTCACTTTCACTGTCCTCATGAATTATTTTCTTTGAAGTTTTTAGGACAGTGTTTTTAGATTTTTGGGATTGTTTGAAGTGTAGTTCAAAAGTTTGTAGGGAACCTACCAGTTCTTCTACTTTCATTTCATCTATGTTCCTACACTCCTCAATTGTTGTAACCTTGGGATTAAATCGTTCCGGCAGGGATCTTAGAATTTTTCTACAAATTTTCGGTACCGGAACTTTCTCTCCTAATCCACCCATGGAGTTGCAAATTATATTTAACTTTGTGAAAAACTCCATAAATGTCTCATGCTTTTCCATTCTGAGACTTTCGAACTGTGAAGTCAGGAGTTGAAGTTTGCATCGCTTCACAGTGCTTGTGCCTTCATGGGTTATTTCCAATAAATCCCATGCTTCCTTGGATGTCCCACACATACTTATCTGATTGAATATATCCTGGGACACGGCATAGTAGATAGCATTTATAGCCATGGCTTCAGATGTTTGCCTTTCATTGTCGAATGTTTTCCACTTTTCTTTTGGTTTGGGCTTTGTGATTGTTGTGCCACTATCAAGTATGATTTGTTCAGTTGGTGGCACATATCCGCTTTCAACTATGTCCGAAACGTCATGATCCAAAGATCTTAGAAAGTAACGTATCCTAGCCTTCCAGTATGCATAGTTTGAACGGTCAAATACTGGAGGTCTAGTGACTGATGAGCCCTCTCCTTTGGCCATATTCCTAACTTCAGTCAAGATCACTCTCTCGGTGGTGAAGCCTTTAAAGAGAGACCCGTTCTGATACCAATTGAAATGGCGGTAAAGACCGCACTAGTTGAAGAAGGAATATGCTAATATGTCCTAGAGGGGGGTGAATAGGACTTTTTAAAGTTTTTATGATTTATTTAAAAATCCTACTTCACTAATCCCGTGATCATGCAATTATTAGGATTACTCAAATGTAATTCTACTGGCTTCCAAGCCCGGTAGAGGATCCAATCACAAACTATTTTAGAAATAAGCAATATGCAAGCTAGCTTATGATGGATATGACTGTGTAGGTGTGTGTGGTGTGATCAAATGTTCAGATATGGAAGTATTAAAATAAATCACACAATCATAAGAATAACAATCTCGAACACAGTCATTTTTATAGTGGTTCAACGATAAGTCTACTCCACTCTCGGTAACCGCACTCAACCCTTGAGTGTACTGGATTTCACTAAGGAGGTTTCACAGCGGTTCACCTCTAACCTAAGGTTTTAAATCAGGTTCACCTTCAACCTTTACAACCTACACTTACGCTGATTGTTTATGCTCTCATGAGTAAGGGTCAACACAACGCACCCACTTTTAGGCACACTAGCCAAGGATCTTCCATAAGACCCTACTGGAGGTTTCTACACGATTCACCTCAAACCCAAGGTTTCACCCGGTTCACCTCAAACCCAACGTTTTACACGGTTCGCCTTAAACCCAGAGTTTTACTGGTTCACTCCTAACCAGATGTTTATGCTCTCCATAGAGCAAGGGTCCACACAACGCACCCACCACGTACACTCCTGCCGGAGGCCTCCTTGAGGCTTCAAAGGGTGAGAACCACTTAAGACCCAATCCTAGACAGGAATGATCAAAAGTGTCCTCTTGGACTCAGGATACTTATAAATAAGCTGATGAGTCTCATTTAGCACAATGCCGAAGATCTCCTCCTCCTTGTTGATGAAGAGTCTTCTGCTCTCTTAATACGCAACACAAGATAATATACCAATACTTGGCTTCGGGTTGGGTCAAGGTCAAGATGGAATCCTACTCTCAAAATATTTTTCTATTAGGAAGATAGAGCGATTCCAATCTTACGCATTCAAGGCATCCCAGCTTAATGATTTTCCATTAAAGTAGTAGCTGGAGGATCCTTGAACGTGGAAGTTCATTCCCCAATCCACTCTATTGAATGTTAATGATGAGGATGGATTGGAGGATAAATCCCTTAAGAGAAAGGGCTTTGGATATAAGATATAAGTTGAAAGACACAATAGCTCTCTCTTCTTTCTTTCACAGCAACAAAAGACAAGTCGTCTATACATAGGCAAAAAGTTCCAACGGATATAAAACAATCACATTTATGACAGAGTTCGATATCATCGATCATATACTCTCGATAGCATCGATGGTCTGCTCAATGACTCGAAGTCAATGTCATACGCTTTTGAAACTTTTTCCAATTGGTCAATGAATCGAAACTATTGTCGATGTCATCGGATTTCGAACTCCGATTCCATCGATGACAGGTTCGATCCATCGACACTTGAAAAATGAGAGAGACTTGACTTTGAAATATTTCAGGATTTCATGAATGATCGGGGAACCATCGAGATCATTGAAATTTGAATGTCGATGATATAGAGATCAGATTCGAGGCATCGATAATTCCAGCGGATTTGTCTTTAAGCTTGTTGGGCGATTTATGACCTTGTTCGATGCAATCGACCTGGTGCCGATATCATCGATATTTGAATATCGATTCTATCGAAGGGCCCCCGATCATAGTTAAAAACAACCTGAAATATTTCCTGTAAGAAATGCGCACCCACGATCGATATCATCGATGGACTTCCGATGTTATCGATATTTGATTTCAAATCATATCGGAAGAGCATCGATATATCGAAGGAATTTGAGATTTTCATTAAAAAATAGGGGCGCCGAAAATCTTCTTGTCGATCTTATCGAGCCACCTTCGATGTGCTCAAGATTTGTATATTGATGATATCGATAGGTGTATCGATACATCGATAATTCATCCAGATATGTTGTGAAGTTGCTGGACTTTTTTGTTCTTATATCGATGATAACGATAGGTGCATCGATAGATCGATAAATCCGTCCAGATAAATATTTGTTGATAGACACTTTTGATCCTCACATCGATAATATCGTTAAGGTATCGAGGACATCAATAGAGCAGGTCGATCATATCGAGGGTGGTTCAATATAATCGACAAGGCAAGAAAAACTTAGAGATTTTCCTATTTTGAAAAAAGTTTTCTCACCTTAAAACCCTATGATTTCTAACATATTTTTAAGGGTTTTATTCACCTGATGTTTTGGGTCATGGGATGTGATGCTTTAGATTTACCTGCGGCGAGCTTGCACACATCCGGTTGAGGCAGACGCTTGAATTGATCTTCCTATCAGGCTCTGTAGGCAGTCTGACTCAATAATCACGTAACTTGACAAACCAGGGCACTTTCAACCTCCTCGACGTGAGATTGACTTTACTATCGACCTTGTGCCTAGTGCGACACCCATTTCGCTAACGACGTATCACATGCTTCCATGTGAAATGGAGGAGTTGAGTAGACAGATCTACGATCTGTTGGGTTCAGGATTCATACGACTAAGTGTATCTCCTTAGGGAGCACCTGTGTTGTTTGTGAAGAAGAAGGATAGATCACTGCGATTGTGTATTGATTATCGCAGGTTGAACCAAATGACGGTGAAGAACAAGTACCCTCTGCCCAGCATAGATGACCTGTTCGACCAGTTGAAAGGGGCACAATATTTTTCAAAGATCGACTTATAGTCAGGGTATCACCAGTTGCGCGTCTAAGATGAAGACGTGCAGAAAACAACATTCAGAACCAGCTTTAGGTACTACTAGTGTAACAGCTCAGATTTTTTCCAACCTGGAATTAGACGTCCTTAGGCAATGGGTAGCTCCTAACACCTTTTTAACTTGTCAGAACTCAATCCCACAGTCTAAAATCACTTTTTAACCCTTTTCCTTCACAAATCTCACCTTTTACTACCTTATCCTTCAAAGGTACCTAAGTGTTAAACTAAATTAGCTACGAAATCCGCTTGATCCACTTTAAATATGATTTACAAGACCCAAAACTTATAGAATCATTGACGCTAGGTTACCCTAAAATCTAGGATCAATCTCATTACCCGGCTGCTCTCGGGAGCATCACGAAACTCCGTATCAGATATGGACCGCACATCGAAAGTCTAAATGATACAAAGTTATAGGATTAGCACCGCCTTGCTGGGCTTGACAACCATCTCAGAAATCAAATCCAGCTAATGTCCCGAGGCTATTTGCTTGAGTCTGGAGCGAAGAGTGCGAAATGTAGAAATATTTAGGAATAAATTTCAAATTTAAGTAATCTGAGACTTGTCGCTTGCGGGCCAAATATGAGGATTCAGACAGTCAGAATCGGACCCAATTACACCCTCGGATTAGGGAAAATTTCCAACACAGGTCAGTGTACTTGTGGCCCTGATCGAGTTTCCGAGACCGTTGAACTGAAGAGATCTGTAAATCTGATTAGACTGAAAACGTAACTCGACCTAGATCCAATGCCTGTGAGCTTAAGTCCAACCTTTGGCTCAAGGGGGGCTTCTAGAAGTACTCCGTTGAGATGGAACAGTCTCCCTTTGGACATAACCTAAGTATACCTTGGCGCTGAGTCTAATTTGGTGAGTTTTGAGCCTATATAAGGACCTTAAACCCTCACTCTCTCATTCCATATGAATTTGAGAAAACCTAGGAGAGAGAAGAGAGAAAAGAGAGAAAAAGTGTGGGAGAAGTGGGTGAAGAATCCTGGTGCTCTATCCTACCATCATACGTGCTTAACCATCACAATCTAATCACTTTTCCGATAATTCTGACTTCATTTTTAGGTAAGAAAACCCTAACCCTAACCTATTTTAAGGTTTCTATCAGTGCAAGTAGCGAAGTAGCTGACTTACCTTGTGATATAGGTCGTCGTATCGACGTTGACGAAGGCGTAGAGTTTCTGTTAAGTTCGTTACGATTCTATGGCGTAAGGTGCAGACTTTAGACGTATAGGTTATGGTTTTTAAGGCTTTCAATATCAGTTAATGATTTATTCTCAACATGGATGCTGTTTCACATGTAGAACATGATGTGTGTTTTCTGTTTCGGTTAAATACGAAGAATATGGAATTTTGTGTATTCTAAGTATTTGTAGAAAATACCGTATCCATATAAATTTTGCTGATATGATTGCCATGAGTATTTGCCGTGTATATATGCTAGTTATGGATGTATGACCTGTTTGGCAAAAGGATTCGCCCTAATACACTTTTTGGCCAACATAGCTTATGTAGGCTAATGTGTGTAGTCTAAGTGTTTGTTGAAATGACTAAATAAATATGGATTTATGATTTATGCCTGCCATATTTATTGAATGTAAGAACATGATTGTTGTGTACGTGACAACTCCTTGATATAAGGATTTGTCCTATTCTATGTTGAAATTAACATACGTCATGTATGTTGGAGTGGTGTAGTTTAAGTGTTTGATAAAATGCATGTGTGAGAAATTGTGTGACGAACTAAATTTAATAGTGATGTTGAGATAGGCTTCTCAATAACCTGAATGATGTTTATGATTTCCTCCGTGTATGCTTACAGTATGATGTCTGTTATATTTATGAAATGCATTTGTGTGGATTTCTGTTTAAGTTGTATTCCATAAAAGATGTGAATGGTGATGTGGGAGTGGTGTAACAATTCCGTGCAACAGCCCTGGAAGCCCTAAGCGGACAATATCGGACTTTTGATTGTATGATTTGAAATCTTAATTCATTACTGCTTTAACTATCTGTACTTGAATGTGATTGGGGCTATTATATAGTCCAGGCAATCGGTAACGGGATTGAATTCGTGGCTGAGATTCATTCGCCACGTGAGATGTGTTCGACGAACCCGAGTTGTACTTCGGTTGGCGATAGTGGTTGGACACGCGAAGTGCTTATGCACTTCATGTCGTTCAACTTATCGTGCGCTCGAGCTAGCCGAGCTCCTCAAGTAACCAGATCTGTCTAATGTATGTTCACCATGTTTGGAAGCTACTGCTTGAACCTAAGGTACCGAACTTACCAGTGCAACTCCGTTAACCTTGGTACCTCGATCCGTTAAGACTCATGAGCCGGGCATGGTGGTATGGAACACCGTGTTCGAGCTGTCGGCCTACGCTAGGGTGATGTGCCTCCCCATAGTGACCATTGAGCAACCCAGACTCGTGAGCCGAATATGGTAGTATGAGACACTGTATTTGAGCTGTCGGCCTACACTGCTTTGATGGGTGATGGGGAAGTGGTGTAACAATTCCGTATAACAGCCCTAACAGCCATGACCGTACCCGGTGTAGTGACCTCGTGCATACTCTGAATCTACAGCGAGGCGATGAGCCTTCCCGTAGTAAATAGAGTATAAACTAGGCCTGTATTGATAAGGTGATGTGGAAGCGGTGCAACGAGTGCGTGTAGCAACCTTGGAAGCCCTTTATAGCGACCCAGAACCGCATCATCATATGAGAATATGTAGGACTGACGACCCTAGAATGGATCATTGTTTAGGAATGATATAAGGGAGGTACCTTAGTTTCCCAATACTGTTATATGAAAAGGACTAATAACAACTCGGTAATCATGCTCATCATCGCACTGCATGTGCCTAAAAGATGTGGAACACTGAGGGATGAACAAATGCCGCAGACGTAAGATGGTGTCGTATGAGGGAGTATGTTGGGGAGGGCATGCATCATGACTGCATTCATACCTACATTAATAAGAGTATTTAGGAGTGTTTGATTGTACTGCTTTATCATTACTGCTTGACTGAATTGATAACATGTTAACCTATGCTTTATTGTTCCACTGAGTTGATCACTCACTCTCACATTACGGGACGGTGTTCCGGACACCCACCAGACTTTGTCTGATTGCAGATGGTGACGCTACTTCTGAGGCGGAGCCGGACTTTTGTGAAAACGAGGATGCTTTCTCGTATATGCTATTTTCTGGCGGCTTCATGTAAGCTGTGTCTTGATCGACGGGGTTATAGGGATGTCGACTAGACGACCTTACACAATTTGGTATCTTGTGGAATTGTACTTGTAATTAATTAACCTGGTAACATTATCACACTGTGGAGACTCACCACAGTTTATATAGTTTATATATCTATCACAGTCTTCCGTTTGCTATCTCACTTGTCTCTGGAGTATGATATGCTGTTTTGGCTTAATCTCACTCATGTTCAATGCACTAATATAGACAACATTCAATCATCATTCTTTATATTGCATAAGTGATGCGTTGGAACTCGGGAGTTGAGTTTATGCTCGACCCCCGATTTTCAGGGCATTACAACGAGTTCCTTGTGATGTCGTTTGGACTCACAAATGCACCGGCCGTGTTCATGGACCTCATGAACCAGGTGTTTCGGTCATATCTATACCGATTCATCATCGTATTTATAGATGACATCCTGATATACTCTAAGAGTCAAAAAGATCACGAAGAGCACCTGCGACCCGTCTTTGATACTCTCAGGAAGAATCAGTTATTTACTCAGTACAAGAAATGCGACTTCTGCAAGGAAGAAGTCAGGTTCCTGGGACATGTGGTGTCTAAGGAAGGAATTGTCGTGGACCTTGCTAAGGTGACCGTAGTTCAGGATTAGGAGTAACTCGGTTCCGTTACAGAAGTGAGGAGTTTCCTTGAACTTGCTGGTTACTATCTTCACTTCATTAAAGACTTTTCCAAGATACCTAGACCGTTATCGCAACTCACTCGAAAAGATCTTAAGTTCGCCTAGAACGAGAAAGCAGAAGCAGCCTTTGAGGAATTAAAGGACAACCTGACATCTGCACCCATGCTAGTATTGCCAGAGCAGGGGGTTAAGTACATTATTTACAACGATGAGTCTCGTGTTGGTTTGGGTTGTGTTCTTATGCAGAAGGATAGGGTGATTGCCTATGCATCGCGACAGTTGAGGAAACACAAAGAAAACTACCCTACGCACGACCTGAAATTGGAAGCAGTTATCTTCACATTAAAGCTCTGGAGACATTACCTCTACAGAGAGGAGTTCGAGCTCTTTTGTGACTATAAGAGCCTCAAGCACATATTCACGTATAGGGACCTGAATATGAGGCAGCGATGTTGAATGGAAACTTTGAAAGACTTCAAGTTTAAGGTCTCCTACCATCCTGGCAAGGCCAACCTTGCGGTAGATGCATTGAGCCGCAATAAGACAATAGAATTTGTAGCTCCACTAATGATAGGAGAATGGAACATGGTAGAATTTGTGCGAGAATACGAACAGAAGCTTACAGTAGAGGAGTCATTCGAGTGCATCGTACATAATTATGTCTAGCCACTTATTGATGACCGAATCATTGTGACCCAGAGAGAAGATGAATGGTTGGTGAAGATGAGGAAACAAGCTAGTGATGATGAAGACTCTGAATGGAGAGTTGGTTCGGATGGGGGTTTACGTTATCGTGACCGCCTGTGTGTCCTAAATCTCCATGATTTGAGGAAGGAAGTTCTCGAAACTGCGCACAATTCAAAGATGGTGATACATCCTGGTAGTACAAAGATGTATCGAGATATGAAATGTTCGTACTGGTGGGACAACATGAAGGCCCACATTGTAGACTTTGTGTCCCACTATCTTACGTGCCAGCAGGTCAATGCCGAACATCACCGACCTCCCGGGTTGCTTCAGCCCATGCCTATAGTTGAATGGAAATGGGATTTCATCTCTATGGATTTCATTTCAGGGTTACTAAAGACGAGGAAGGGACATGACTCCATTTGGGTGATTGTTGATTGATTGACAAAATCGGCTCATTTCCTCCCGATTAGAGTTTTAAACTTAGCAGATGATTTGGTCAGGCTGTACATCAAGGAGATTGTATGGCTGTATGGAGTGCCTATAGAGATTGTGTCGGATCGAGACACGTGATTCACGTCTATCTTTTAGACTCGAATCCAAGAAACAATGAGAGTGAAGCTGAAGTTCAGTACCGCGTTCCACCCATAGACCGATGGGCAGATGGAACGGGTAAATCAGATGTTGAAAGATATGTTACGGACATGTGTGCTTGATTTCAAAGACAGTTGGGATGACTGTCTTCCCTATGCAAAATTGGTTTATAACAACAACTTTCAAGTGAGCATTGGCATGGCTCCCTACGAAGCACTGTATGGGCGTCCATGTCGAGCACCACATTATTGGGCAGAAGTTGGCGAGAAGCTTTTGATTGGCTGATATTTAGTATAAGCGACCTCAGAGAAGATCGACATTATTAGGTGTCGACTTCTTACAGCCCAGAGCAAACAAAAGAGTTATGCTGATACTAGACGAGGATAGCTAGAATTTGAGGTTGGGGACCACGTGTTTCTTAAAGTTTCTCTCATGAAGGAAGTCCTTCGTTTTGGCAAGAAAGGGAAGCTTACGCCACGATTTATTAGTCCGTTCCAGATTATAGACCAAGTGTGTGCGGTAGCGTACCGCCTTGCTTTACCCACACCACTCGCAGGTGTGCATAACGTATTTCATGTAAAGATGCTGAAGAAATATGTTCCTGATCCTTCTCATATTATCAAATGGGAGCAGGTACAGTTGAGTGAAGATGCTACTTATGTACTGCGACCAACACATATTTTTGATAGGAAGGAACAGGTGCTACGCAGTAAAGTGATTCCGCTTGTGAAGGTATTGTGGACTCACCACACTAAGAAAGAGGCTACTAGGGAAACCGAAGCCGAGGTCCGTAAGCACTACCCTCAAATTCTCGAGTATGAAAATGTACTAATTTTGAGGACAAAATTTTTCTTTAAGGGGAGTGGATTGTAACGTCTCGGAAAAATCCGTACAAAGATCCGAGTACCACCTTAGGCAGAAATCACTAAGGATCGAATTCTATAGAAATTAGAAGAAAAGTAATTAAGTACTAAACTAAATAATCAAGGAAATTAGCTAGGACCACTATCTATATGAACTGGAAGACCCAAAACTAATAGAATCGCCAACTCAACATTACCTAAAAACCTAGGAGCAATCTCAAAACTCAGTTGCTCTAGCGAGCGCATTGAAACTCCATATCGGACCTGGACCACACATCGAAAGTCCGATTACTACGAAACTATAAAGTTATGAACACCTTATTGGGCTTGACAACCATCGCGCGAATCGAGCCCAAATAGTATCCAGAAACGCACAACTAGAGCCCTGAGTAAAGTATGTGAGAAACTTAAGTGAACTTAAAATAGAGCCCTGAGTAAAGTGTACGAAATTAAAGACTTCAGAATGTCAAATTCTGACCCAACTACACCCATGGATCAGGGAAATTTCCTTGCACCTATTGGTATACTTGAGGCCCTGATCGTATGATGATGACCGTTGAACTGAAACAAGTCCTCCACGGTCGATCCACAAATCCGATCAGACTGAAATCATGACCTGACTTAGATCCATGATCCGGGAACTTACTCCATGATGCAGGTGAGTAAGGGGCCTCTAGATGAGTCCCGTTTACCCGAAACAGACATCCTTTGGCTATAACCTAAGTATACCATGGCCCTGGGGCCATTAAAATCATTTCTTAGCCTATATAAGGCCCTTAAATGGCCCTATTCTTATCTCATATGAATTTTCTCTAACCCTAGGAGAGAGAAGAGAGAAAGGGAGAGAAAAGAGTGGAGAGTGAAGGGAGATCCTTGGAGTTTGTTGCAGTACTTCTGTTCTGCTACTTCACGTGTTGAATCGTCTTCATATCTAGCTACACGAGTCATTCTAACTTCGTTTTGGATAAGAAATCCTAACCCTAATCTTGTTTTAGGAATCCAAATAAAGAAATCGACGAATTAGCTAACCTATTTAATGATTTAGGTAGTCGTTGTGCGGTAGACGGGGACGTAGTGTACGAACCGAGTTCGTAACACGCGTACCGACGAAAGGTGCGGACTATAAACATTTAGGTTATGGTTTTCAAGGCTTTCAATGTCAATTAACGATTTATGACTGACTTGATTACTGCTACGTGCACGTAGATACGATGTTTTCCATATACCACACATATATGAACTATGTTGAAAATATAATGTATTCCATGTGTTTGTTGAAATGTTTGGATGAAAATGAAATCATGATTTTTGCTTACCATGACTATTAACCTAGAATACGTGATTGTTATAAAATTCCTTGTGAAAGGATTTGCCCTAATATATGTTATAACTAATTTATTTCGTGTATGTTGAAATGTGTAGTCTAAGTGTTTGATAAAATGTCTCAATGAGTAAGTGTTTGATGAATTGTACTTACTAAGAGTGTTGAGATAGGATTCTCAACTACCTTAGCTATATGCATAAATTCCTTCATGTAACTTAAATTCAACTTCATGATTTGTGTATGAAATACATATGTATGATAATATATTCATTATGTGTTTGATAAAATGCTCAAATGATTGTACTGTTTGAATTATTTGTTCAATACTGTTATGACTATCACATGTGATTACCTATTGCAATTGAGTGTGATTGGGTCTACTACGTAGTCCAGGCAATCAGTAATGGTTTCCGATCGAGTGGCCGATCTATTCTAGCCACAACGGATACATTCGATGAATTCGAGTTTTTCGGTGATTATCGACAGTGGTTAGGCCATGAGGAGTGCGTATGCGCTCCATCTCGATTAATTTAGCATGCGCTCGTACCATTCGAACTTGTGAAATAACCCAATTGGCATAATATGTGTTTCCCATGTATGGACACTACCACTTGAATCTAAGGTACCACTTACCAATGTAAAACCCGTTTCAACCATGGTACCAAGATCCGCAAAGACTCATGAGTTGGGCATGGTAGTGTATGAGATACCATGGTCGAGTTGTCGGTCTACGCTTGAGTGACGAGCCTCCCCATAGTGACTAGTGAGCAACCCAAACTCGTGAGCCGAATATGGTGGTGTATGGGACACCGTATTCAAGTTGTCGGCCTACATTCTGGTGACGAGCCTCCCGTAGTGACCTCGAGTATAAATTAGGCCTACGTTAAGGTGACGAGCCTCCCTGTAGCGACCTCGAGTGCAAACTCTTGAACTTGCCTATCCACTGTTTCCATTAGGGGTGATGCCCTACAACTTGCCTATCATATGTGAATAACTAGGATTGACGACCCTAGATGAATCCTTGTTTGCGTAAATGATAAAAAGGGAGGTACCTTAGCTTCTCGAATCTACTGTATGAATAAGCCTAATTAAGTACTTGGCTAACACGACCATGCACCGCACTGCATGTGCTTTGGCAAGGAAGTGCATAGTGGGAGTTTGTATGCGCGATCGTGAGATGAAGTCGCTGAGGGAGTGTAGGAGAAGGCATGCATTATTATAACACACCATTCCTACATTAAAAAGAGTACTTAGGACCTGATTGTTGTACTGCTTTATCATTACTGCTTAACTGAATTGATAACATGTTAACCTTTGCCTTATTATACCACTAAGTTGATCACTCACTCCCACGCTGGGACGGTGTTTTAAAACACCAACTAAACATTATTGTAGATGCAGGTGTGACAGAGTCTATACATCTGAGATGGACTTCTTTGACGAGAAGTTCTCCTACGTATAGCTATCAGGAGGGTCTATATAGACCATACACTGATCGACAAGATTACTGGGATATGGATTAGCTAGACATTTACACTTTGATATTTTGTAAATTTTGGAATGATACATGTATTTATTCACCCTGGTAACATACTCATACTCTGGGGACTTTAAAACACTTATACACTTTATATATCTATCACAGTCTTCCGCTTGCTTAACTTAATTGTCTTTGGAATATAATATACTGATTTAGTATAATCTTAATCATGTTTAATGCACTAATATGGACAACATTTAAACATCATTATCTATGTTGCATAAGTGATGTGTTGGATCTCGGGAGTTGAGCTTTGCTCGACCATCGAAATTCAGGGCGTTACATCTATGTTCCTGGTCGACTAGTCGAGGAAACTTTGACTCGAACTCCAGCAACATCAAATTCTAAATTCGCACGATCTTCAACCAGTCGAAGGTGGTCCTCATTAAGTCGAAGGTATCCCTCGACCATTCGAGGGTTACACAGATTTTGCGCGGACTGCGTAATTTTGAGGCGGTTTCTGAATTTTTCCAAGTCGGTTCTCAAGGAGGTGATGCACAACTATAAATAGGAGTTCCTAGGATGTTCCTAGGCATTTTTTAGGGTTTGAGGAGTGGAGAAAAAGGGTGGAGCTGCCGTCTGGGAGTTCTTCTTCTTCTTTAGCTTGTTTTTATGATTTTCTTAAGAGACTTTAGTTCAATCATGTCTATGGTTGGCTAAACCCTTTAGGTAGGGCAAAGAGGTGAAGCTTGTAGTGTGATGGGATGTTTCTTTTACTTTGATTCATGTTTATGTTGAACCTTCTTTGATTATAGTTTGATTTTAAAGGAATACTTTTAGTTCTTAATGGTTCATTGTGACTCAAATTAGTATCTTCTTTTCCTAATTTTGAGATTGTGGGATTGTAAATATTGTTGTTAGCCATCGTCCCATGGGCATGGTTTGGTGATGGAATCTCTTCCAATTATCACAATTGTCCTCCATTGAGAATTAGGTCAAGGAAAGTTCAGATTGATCTTAATTGTATATCTTCTAATTGGATAGGATAGAACTTCGATTCCAATCGTCTGACCTGAATCAAGTAAGAGGGCTCCCTGATCTCTACAAGTAGATCCTTGGAAACCCTAGTTACCACCTTTGAATTTGTTAGTTTTAGTCACTTTAATCACAATTACTCTTTCAATTATTTAGATTTAGTTTTCATTCTTCATCTAGTTCTAGTTCTAGTTAAATTCAGAAGACACACAAGTTCTATCCCTGTGGATTCGACCTCAGTCTCACCGAGATTATTACTACATCGCGACCCTACACTTAGGGTTATGAACAACCTGTGGGCCGAACCTCTCAGGGTATTGAGCCCTGCAGTGAACTGTGCCATTTCGTTGGCATCTGCATTATGTTCCATATGAAATGCATCAATTGACCTCTTCAAATAGGTCGAGTAACTGAACCGCTAGGGCATAATATGGTAGTAAAGATTGGCTAGTGCATTTAAACAGTCCTTCCATTTGATTTATTACTAACTGTAAATCTCCTATAACAATCACAATTTTTATGCCCAATTCCAATAGCTGCTCTAGGCCGATTATCATAGCTTCATATTCGGTCTGATTATTAGTACAATTAAACTCTAATTGGAAGGAAAATTCTTGCCAATTCCCACTGAGAGCAACCATGATCACCCCAACCCCGGACGTATATGTGTCCTTGATCCATTGAAGATCAGCTTCCATGTTATGAGTTATACGCAATATAGATAATGCATGCTTGGGGGAATTTGTTCCTCTAGGTTTAAAGGGTGATTGGCCAGAAAGTCAGCTATGGCACGACCATTTGCTATTTTTTAAGGGATGTATTGGAAATTAAATTCAGACAAAGTCAGGAACCATTTACCAATTTAGCTACTTAAAATCGACCGGTTCAACATATATTTCACTAAATCGGTCACTACTATTACATCACTCTCTCAGCCAATAGGTAATGTCCTAATTTAGTAGTCGCAAAATATAATGAGAAGCATAATATTTCCATTACCAAATACTGTCTCTCGGCATCGATCAAACTTCTGCTCAGGTAGTAGATCGCATGCTCCTTTTTCATATCGTCATCTTGTGCTAAAAGGGCCCTGATCGACTCTGCTGAAGCTGTAACATATAGCTTGAGCGATCGATCTTTAATTGAAGGCATCAACACAAGTAACTTCATTAAATATTCCTTAATCTTGTCGAAAGCCAGCTAGTGTTCCACTTCCCAAACAAATTCGGATCCCTGCTTCAATTTTATCAATGAGAAAAAATGTTAGTTATGCATGCACAATTAGATATAAATATCCTCAAAAAATTAACGTGGCCCAAGAATGTTTCTAGCTCAGCTTTGTTTCTTAGCAGCCGAGCATTAATCACGACTTAAGTCTTGTTCTGATTGACTTCGATCCCTCTTTTGTGTACGAGAAATCCTAAGAAGTTACCAGCTGAGACCCCAAAAGCACATTTAAAGTGTTCAACTTCAACTTATGGTGCCTCATTCACTCAAAGGACTTGCACAAGTGGGTCAGATGCTCCATTGCATCAGTCGATTTTACTACTACATTGTCTACATAGACTTCCATGAAGCAGCCAATCATATCATGGAAGATAGCATTCATTGCTTTTTGGTATGTGGCCCCTGCATTTTTTAATCCGAAGGGCATCACTACCCAACAATTGTCATCTTTTGCACCTAAATGTCGTCTTTTGGACATCAACTAATGCAACATAGATTTGGTTATATCTAGAATGTCCATTCATAAAGGACACAATCTTATGTCTAGCAACTCGATCGATGAGTTAATGGGCCATGTAGCCATGTTACAATTTTCAAAGTCGATACATACCCTTAACTTACCATTCTTTTTTATCACCGGGACCACATTTGACATCCATTCCACATATTTGATCGGTCGGAAAAACCAACCTTCAGGAGTCACTTGAACTCCTCTTTGATCTTGAGGGTAACCTCGGCCGTAATCTGCCTAAGCAGCTATTTGTACGGCTGATAACCTTCTTTCATGGGTAATCGGTGCTCAAACAGGGATCAATCAAGTCTTGGCATTTCATGGTAATCCCACGTGAAGCAGTCGACGAAATTAAAGAGTAATTTCATTATTTGCTCCCTCTCAGGAGGTTGTAATAAATCGCTTATGAGCGTTGGTTTTGGATCCTGTTCCGTACCCAGATTGATCTCGACCAACAGATCCTTGCGGTCGAGCATCTTCCTCTCCTTTCGATGCTTCTACAAATTCAATAATGTCTACCTTGGCCAATTCTTCCAACTCATCCAGATTCATGAAACAGCCTTCATCGACTTCCTTTAGGATTTCTTCGAGCCTTTTTATTCTGGCCACAAACTCGGCCCAATTTACTTCATTCTTTGGCATCCTAATCATGGGATCTCTTTAATGGTGTAGTGGGAGGCTGGTCGATATAAGACGATGTCCTTCGGTTGGGCATCATTGATTCGGGTGATCTCCGAAATAGCTTGCACAATGCTATCTGGGTTCTTTTTTTACTGTAAACCCAGTAGGGCATCCAAACTTATTACTCCTGGTGAGTTTAATAGGTCCCACTGCTTGTAATGCCCTGAAATTCGAAGGTCGAGTATGAACTCAACTCCCAAGTTCCAACGCATCACTTATGCAACATAAATAATGATAGTTAAATGTTGTCTGAGTTAGAGCAACAAACATGAGTGAGATTATACCAAACAGTAATTCATACTCCAGTTCAATTGTATAAAGGCAAGCGAAAGACTGAAATTCTATATATAAGGTATGTAAGGAAACAAAATCTTCATGAACTCCAGAGTATGAATACTAACTGAGTACCCATATACATGTACTGTTTCTGAGTCAAAAAGTCAAAATACAATATAAAAGATGAGTCCTGAAATCCCCGCGATGCAGTCGGCCTAACCAAAACTGTCAGAGTACTGCATGAATGAGAACTCATCCTGGTCCTCGTCGTAATCGGGCTCCGCCTCCTAAACCGACGTGCCGTCTATACCTGTGACAGAGTCTGGTTGGTGTGTACAACACCGTCCCATAACGTAGGAGTGAGTAGCTAACTCAGTGGAACAATAAAGCATAGGTTAACATGTTATCATTCAATCAAGCAGTAATGATAAAGTGGTACAATCAAACAAGTTTAACTAATCTTATTAAATGCAAGTATGAAATGACATGATGAATGCCCTTGCAAAACCACCCTCATGCGACACCATCTTACGTTCGCGAATGCGTTCATCCTTCAGTGCTCCATATCTGCCAGGCACATGCAGTGCGATGATGAGTATGATTACCGAGTAATTATTAGTCCATTTCAAACAACAGTATTGGGAAACTAAGGTACCTCCCTTATATCATTCTCAAACATGATCCATTATAGGGTCGTCAGTCCTAGTTAATCTCATATGATATTATGGTTTGAGAGGCATAGCGAAGGCATCACAAAGGGCTCGTCACCCGTCAGCACGGATACAGATCTCACCGTATGCGGCTCAATTGCTGGCCGTCAACTCGAGTACAGGTCTCACCGTACTTGGCTCAATCGCTGGCCGTCAGCTCGAATACAGGTCTCACCGTACTCGGCTCAACTCATACTCTAGTTGCTGTGAAGGGCTCGTCGCCAATCACAGACCTTGGAGTATACTCGAAGACACTACAGAGGACTCGTCGCCCGTCAGCACGAGTACAGGTCTCACCGTACTCAGCTCTCGCCGTAAGTATCGACAGCTCGAATACAGTGTCCCATACCACCGTATTCGGCTCACGAGTTTGAGTTGCTCAATGGTCACTACGGGGAGGCACGTGGCCCCAGCATAGGCCGACAGCTCGGCCACGGTATCCCATACCACCATGTCCGGCTCATGAGTCTTAGCGGATCGAGGTACCATGGTTAACGGGATTTCCACTGGTAAGTTTGGTACCCTAGGTTCAAGCAGTAGTGACCAAACATGGTGAACACACATTTGACATATCGGGTTACTTGACGAGCCTGACAAGCTCGAGCGCACAACAAGTTGAGCGATATGAAGCGCAGAAGCACTCCGTGTGGCCAACCACTATCGCCAACTGAAGTATGACTCGGGTTGGTCAAACACATCCCTCGTGGCGACGTGAATCTCAGCCACAATCTCAAATCTGGTACCGAATGTCTGGACTATGGACATAGTCCCAAACTCAATCAATTCTCATCCATAGCATGTGGAATAAAGCATGATAAACAAGGTAATACAAGCATGCTAGTAGGCATGTCATAAGCCATGTTATAAAGCATGATATAAAGCATGTTGTAAAGCATGTTAAAAAGCACTATACAAATAGGGATACAAACACATACACTTCATAAGTGAGTAGTTAGAGTAAACAACCATATGGAGGGAATCATACATGTCTCTAAGGTAGTTGAGAATTTCATCTCAGCACTTACCTAAGGTACTAACATCTAAGCATTTACCCTCACAAGCACACATAGAGTACACTATTTCAACATACATGACGTATGTTAATAAAATATGTATTAGGGCTATCCTTTTGCCAAGTGAGTATTTTATCCATGTATATCATATTCATACAGCAAATAGTCATGACAATTACATCTCCAAAATCTATACATATACGGTATTTCCTAGAATACACAATTTCAACATACATAGTGTATATAATCAAACATGTATTATGGCGATTCCTTTCGCCAAATCAGTATTTTATCCATAAACTATATAATCATACAACAATTAATCATGACAATCACATTTCCAAAATTTGTACGTATACGGTATTTCTACGTATACCCAAAGTATGTAAAATTCCATATTTTGCATCTTTAATTAAAACAGGAAACGGAAAGCACTTTGTACATGTACAATTACATGCAGATCATGAATCTATCATTATCTGACATTGAAAGCGTTGAAAACCGTAACCTATACACCTAAAGTCCTCACCTTACACCTTAGGATTGCAACGAATCAGCTAGGTTCGTTAGGCTTCCGTATCCAGCAATTTTGTAGCCTAAAGAGCGAAACCGATTATCTATTTCATAACCTATAACCTTCACACTCTTAAACAGATCTAGGGTTAGGGTTTCTTTCCTTAAAACGGAGTCGGTATCGCCGGAAAAGCGGCAAGGAAGGGGTGGTGTAGTCCGTGTGGTGATTGGAAACAGTAGGAGGGAGTTTCTCCCACAACTCTCAAGCTTTCTCTCACTTTTCCTCTCTTCTCCTTAGGGTTTTATCCCAAATTCGTATGGCTGTGAGAGAGGCTGCCCTAAGGTCCTTATATAGCCTAAAAACTCTCCGGAATAGACGTATGTTTAAGGTATACTTATATTATAAGCAAATCGGCGTTAATTCAGCTCAAAAGAGGGTTTCTGGCGGCCCTCCTTGAGCCAAACGTCGGACTTAAGCTCACTAACCTTAGATCTACATGGGGTTATGTTTTTGTTTCGGTCGGAATCCCAGATCAAGCGTGGCAGACCATTTTCAGTTCAACGGTCAATGGGCCTCGATCCGAAATTCCAAGTACATGTAAATGTTCCTGAAATTTTTCCTGATCCGAGGGCGTATTTGGGTCAGATTCTGACGGTCTGGTTGCTTATAAAATGTACGCAAGAGATACATGCCAGATCACTATTCAAGATATTTATTTTGTAAAGAAAACAGGAGTTTTCACACTCCCTCGCTCCGGACTCGAGCGAACGGCCGTGGGACACCGGCTGGACTTGATCTCCTGATTCCTTAACTTCGTATTATTCGGACTCCCGATGTGCAGTCTAGACCTGATACGGAGTTTCAATTCGTTCCCGAGAGCAGTTGGGTAATGAGTTTGATCATAAACTTTAGGGTAACCTAGTGTCAATGATTATACAAGTTTTGGGTATTGCAGATCGTATTTAAAGCAATTCCAACGGATTCCATGGCTAATCTAGTTTAGCACTTAGTTAACTTTGTTAAATTTCTAAAGGATTTAACCCTAAGTGATTTCTGGTCGAGGTGATACTCGAGCCCTTGTACGGAAATTTATGGGTCGTTACAATCTACCCCCCTTAAACAAAAATTTCGTCCTCAAAATTTGTACATTTTCGTAGTCTTCTAGAATCTGAGGGTAGTTCTTTCTGACCTCGGCCTCAGTCTCTCAAGTAGCTTCCTCCTCTGAATGATGCGTCCATAGTACCTTCACAAGTGGAATGACCTTGCTACGCAGTACTTGCTCCTTCCTGTCAAGGATACGCGTTGGGCGCAACTCATACGTAGCATCCTCTCTCAGTTGTACCTGCTCCCATCTGATGATATGTGAAGGATCAGGAACGTACTTCTTCAGCATAGATACATGAAACACGTTGTGTACAGTTGTAAAGTGGCGTGGGCAAAGCGAGACGATACGCCACATCACCCACTCGATCCAGTATCTGAAACGGATCGATAAACCTCGGCATGAGCTTCCCCTTCTTCCCAAACCGAAGGACTCCCTTCATAGGGGAAACCCGGAGGAATACATGATCCCCGACCTCGAACTCAAGCGGTCGCCGCCTCGTATCGGCGTAACTCTTCTGCCTGCTCTGCGCTATAAGTAATCGACGCCTGATAATGTCGACCTTCTTTGTAGTCGCCTGTACCAACTCCGAGCCAATCAGACTACGCTCGCCAACCTCAACCCAACAATGCGATGCTCTGCAAGGACGACCATGCAGGGCCTCATATGGCGCCATACCGATACTCGCATGGAAGCTGTTGTTGTAGGCGAACTCTACGTAAGGAAGACAGTCATCCCAGCTGTCCTTGAAGTCCAACACACATGCCCGCAACATATCCTCCAGAATCTGATTCACCCGCTCTGTCTGCCCATCAGTCTGAGGATGAAATGCCGTACTGAACTTCAACTTCACACCCATCACTTCCTAGATACGAGTCCAGAAGATAGATGTGAACCGAGTGTCTCTGTCTGACACAATCTCAAGTGAAACTCCATGCAGACGCACAATCTCTCTGATATACAATCTAGCCAGCTCGTCTGCGAAGTTCGTGACTCTGATAGGGAGAAAATGGGCCGATTTGGTCAACCGGTCCACAATCACCCAAATGGAATCGTGCCCCTTCCTCGTCTTCTGCAGCCCAGATATGAAATCCATGGAGGTGAAGTCCCACTTCCACTCTACTATGGGCATGGGCTGAAGCAGTCCAGGAGGTCGGCGATGTTCTGCCTTGACCTGCTGGCATGTCAGACAACGAGACACATACTCAGCGATGTGGGCCTTCATGTTATCCCACCAATACGATCATCTCATATCCCGGTACATCTTCGTGCTACCAGGATGCATCACAAGCTTCGAGTTATGGGCAGACTCGAGAAGCTCGTGTCTCAAGTCAGGCATGTCAGGAATGCATAGGCGGCCACGGAATCGTAGACCTCCATCAGAACCAACTCTCCACTCGGAGTCCTCGGCGTCGCTAGCTTGCTCTCGAAGCTCAGACAGCCGCTCATCGCCCTCCTGGGCCTCAATGATCCTGTCGTCAATAAGTGGTCGCACCCGAACGTTCGCAACACACTCAAATGGCTCTGCCACAGTGAATCTCTGCTCGAAGTCCCGCACGAACTCAACCATGTCCCACTCAGCTATCATCAACGGTGCCGCAAATGCTATAGGCTTCTTGCGGATCAACGTGTCTGCCACAAGGTTCGCCTTGCCAAGAAGGTAGGAAACCTCGAACTTGAAGTCTTTCAAGGTCTCCATCCATCGGCGTTGTCTCATATTCAAGTCTCGCTGCGTGAATATGTACTTAAGGCTCTTGTGGTCACAGAAAAGCTCGAACTCCTCTCCGTAGAGGTAATGTCTCCAGAGCTTCAATGCAAAGATACAGCTGCCAACTCCAGGTCGTGTGTAGGGTAATTCTCCTTGTGCTTCCTTAATTGTCTCGAGGCATACGAAATCACCCTCTCCTCCTGCATCAGGACACAACCCAAACCAACGCGAGACGCGTCAGTGTATATCGTGTATTTCTCCCCTTGCTCTGGCAATACTAGCACAGGGGCGGATGTCAACTTGTGCTTCAGCTCCTTGAAAGCTGCTTTCGCCTTCTCATTCTAGGCGAACTTCAGGTCCTTCTGGGTCAACTGAGACAACGGTCTGGCAATCTTCGAGAAATCCCGAATGAAGCGCCTGTAATACCCTGTCAGACCAAGGAAACTCCTCACCTCGGTAACCGAGCCGGGCTGCTGCCAATCATGAACCGTGGCTACCTTAGTAAGGTTCACTGCTATCCCATCCTTTGACACTACATGTCCGAGGAACTTGACTTCCTCCTGCCAGAAGTCGCACTTCTTGTACTGTGCGAACAACTGGTTCTTCTTCAGCGTACCCAACACCGCTCTTAGGTGCTCCTCGTGCTCCTCCCGACTAGTAGAGTATATTAAAATGTCATCAATAAAGATGATGACGAATCGGTATAGGAAAGGCCGAAATACCCGGTTCATCAGGTCCATGAACACAGCTGGTGCGTTCGTAAGGCCGAACGACATCACTAGGAACTCATAGTGCCCAAAGCACGTCCTGAAGGCTGTCTTCTGCACGTCCTCATCTCTTACGCGCAACTGGTGGTACCCCGACTGTAGATCAATTTTCGAAAAATACTTCGCCCCCTTCAACTGATCAAACAAATCATCTATCCTGGGCAAAGGATACTTGTTCTTCACCGTGACATGGTTCAACCTACGGTAATCAATACATAACCGCAGTGACCCGTCCTTCTTCTTCACAAATAGTACAGGTGCTCCCCAAGGAGACACACTAGGTCGTATAAAACCCTTCTCTACAAGCTCGTCAATCTGTCTCCGCAGCTCCTCCATCTCACATGGAGGCATACGATAAGTCGGCAATGAGATGGGTGTCGCACCAGGCGTAAGATCAATTGTAAAATCGATCTCGCGCCGAGGAAGTAAACCAGGAATAGTCTTAAACACATCTATAAATTCCCGAACCACCGGCGTATCTTCCAATGTCGGACCATCGATCGGTACTAATAAAGCAGTATAACAGTTAACACGGCAGGGCCAACTGACCTGCACTGGAAACGTGAAAGCTGTGCCATCAGATCCATAGGCAGTCACGATCCGAGTATCACAATCTATCTCTGCCCGCATCTTAGCGAGCCAGTCCATACCGAGGATGATGTCGTAATGCCATAGTGGAGCGACAACGAGGTCGACGAGCACGGTTCTACTACCCAAATCCACGGAGCAACCCTCACATACCCGTGTGATATCCGAAATAGTCCCAGTAGCCGTGGTGAGTCTCATCCCGTCGTGGGAATAGTACGTAAAGTTAGGCGCTTGACTGCCCCATATGAAATAATAGAAATAGTGGACCCAGTGTCCACCAATAAGGAAACGGAAGTACCATGAATATAAGTCGTACCCTCAAAAGCCGTTGGGGCCGAAATCGATGTCTCAGGTGCCTCAACAACAAGCGTATGTACTCAAGCCTGCTGCTGACGATTTGGCTGTGGAACCAAGGGCCGTTGAGGCGGCCTGAAGTGTGATACAGAAGGCCTGAAAGAAGGATGAGCAGGAGCAGTTTGTAGAGGTGGAACTGATATGGCCTGAGGGTAAGGGCGATCCAGCCTCTGCGGTGGTGAAAATCCGCTAGCCCTCATACACGAGAAACAACTCTCAGTAGGATGCCCCGGTTTCCCTCAATACATGCAGTCACATAGGGCGCCTCATAGGAACTACTGGTGCCGCGGCCCTGGGAGGCGAATCAGCACGAGGCCTCTTGCCTAGGATAGGTCTGCTCTGTAACTCCTGTCGTGGTCTCACACCTATAGCACCACGAGAACGGGCCAACCAGTCCACATCCTGCTCGGCCACCATAGACATGTGAACCAGTGCCGCATAAGTAGGTATACTGAGGCAGCATATCTTCGACCGTATGTCAGGTCGCAAACCTCCAGAAAAGTGACGCATTCGCATCTGCTCATTGATGAGGATAGTCGGGACAAAACGGCCCAACTCTGTGAAGCGGTGCTCGTACTCAGTAACCGTCATGCCTCCCTGCCTGAGGCGCAGAAACTCATCCTCTTGCTCATGTCAGTAAGTCTGCGGGTAATATTTCTCGTGGAACCGAAACTCGAATGCCTCCCAGGTCCACACGTAGCCCTCTGCGACCGACCGCAGCACACTATCCCACCATAAACTGGCCTCCCTCTCGAACATGAAAGAGGCCAACTCGACCTGCTTTGCCTCTGTACAGTGCAGCATCCGTAGCATCTTAGAGATGCGGTCAAGCCAAAACTCTGCCTCCTCGGGTCTGTGAGAACCCATGAATAAGGGAGGCCTCAAGCGCTGAAATCGCTCGAGTAAACAGCAGGTACCAACATCTCCAGTAGGAGGTGCGACGGGTGTGAGCAGAGGCACATCCTCAAACTGAGCAGGAGGCTCCGAATGCTCAGCAGGACGTGCGGATGTCGTAGGTGGAGTCGCACTACCACCCTTGGATAAGGCCTCAGCAATAGTGGCTATAAGCTGCTGGTGCTGCTGCATCTGCTGCTGATGCATCATCAACATCAACTGCTCCATCCTATCCGTAGGCGGAGCAGGCTGTGAGTCATGCTGCGCAGATGATGATGCCCGGTACTGCTCACGAACAGGGGGTGTGTAACGTGGCAGTCCACCGATAGGACCAGCAGGAGGCTGATCAGAATCTAACCCACGGTCCGCAGGACCACCACTACCAGAAGGAGTCTGGTCCATCGAGCCAGTAAGAAGGAGGTGTGTCATGCTCCGCGTATACTATCGCGGCATGCCCTATACAACATAGGGTATAACATTGGTGAGATAAAGCATAGCAACGCATCATATAAGCACCTTAAGCATTCCACACATCTCATAGCAAAAGAGGCTACATGCTTTTCATTTACCCAAAATTGTCATAATACATGGAATACAGAGTTGCATGAATCATGACAGAAATTACATGCGAGCCAACACATCCACAACATCAAACATTTAAAACATATAACTAACTACTAGATTATCAACACGAAACATAAACCTACTACAGAGAAAACCAAAACAACTACAAGCAGCAGTATGGATGGCTAGGCATCTGAATCAGGCGATGGAGGAGGGGCATTCTTGTCCTGCAGACAAGACAGGATGGCCTTCAAGGTGCGAGACACCTTGCTGAGCTTGGTTCGGACTCGCCCGACTTCCTGTTGTAGGGCGGCTTAGGCCTCCTCAAGACGGGCTAAACGCGCATCTATGGCAGCCCGATCCACGTCTTGCTCCTGAGCCACGGGAGGTGAACTCTCCTCTGTGTCTTGGGCCTCAGGTTCCTCTTCCTCTTCTTCAGCTTCACTCCCCTCTTCACTCTTGTCTTCTTCGCTCTCAATCTCATCCTCACTCTCCCCCTGTCGGGTCCGTTGTCGCTGTGCCTCAAGCTTCATCTGCTTGAGAGTATTCTCATCGATTTGGTGGACCGGTACTGGCATTTTCGCCCCCAGACTATAGCCATACTCCCGTGCAATCCTGCATATGAGTCGGCCGAAAGGAAGCGAATCAGAGCTCCTGGTGGAGCGTGCAACATTCACGATCTGTCGCAACACGAAAATGGTGTAACATCCCAGATTTTTTGCCAACCTGGGATTAGACATCCTTAGGCGATGGGTCAATCCTAACACAGGTTTAACTTCCCAAACGCTCAATTAAAGCCTCAAATTCCTTCTTAAACCATTTTCTTCACAAATCCCACCCTTCACTACCTTGTGCTTTCAATTTTTCAAAGCACTTTCGCCCTAGACACTATCTTAAACTAGCTAAGTAGTAAAACTTGGATCACTTTATATACAAACTACAATGGCCTAAGTACCATCTCAACCAGAAAACAATTAGGATTAAATCCTTTAGAAATGTAACAAAGTTAACTAAGTGCAAAACTCGATTAGCCATGAAATCCGTTGGGATCGCTTTAAATACGATCTGCAAGACCCAAAACCTGCAGAATTAGTGACTCTAGGTTACCCTAAAGTCTAGAGCCAAACTCATTACCCGTTTGCTCTCGGGACTGAAACGAAACTTCGTATGAGGTCTAGATCGCACATCGGGAGTCCGATTAACACGAAGCTAAGGAACCAGGACCGCCCCACTGGGCTTGACATTCATCTCAAAAATCAGGCGATTCCGATATCCCACGGCCATTTATTTCGATCCGGAGCGAGGGTGTGTGAAAAACACTATTTCCATCCTAATAAAAATATCAGGAATAGTGATCTGGCACCATTCGCTTGCGCATCAGTATTAAGCAACCTGACCGTCAGAATCAGACCAAATTACACCCTTGGATTAAGAAAAATTTCAGGAACATTTACATGTACTTGGAATTTCGGATCGTGGCCCACTGACCGTTGAACTGAAAGTGGTCCGCCACGTGCGATCTGGGAATCCGATCGAGTCGAAAACGTAATCCCACGTGGATCCATAGATGGTGAGCTTAAGTCTTACGTTTGGCTCAAGGAGGGCCACCAGAACACCTCTTTTGAGCTGGAAAAGTGACGAAATACCTATATTAGCAGTAACCTTTGAACAGGAGTCTATTTCGGTGAGTTTTGAGACTATATAAGGACCTTAAACCCTCTCTCATGGCAGCCATACGAATTTGGATTTGAGAGAGGGAAAAGAGAGAGAAAGTGTGGGAGATGTGGGAGAATCTCCCTGCCATCCTTCCCTGCTGCTATCCATGCTCCACCGCATCCTTCTTGACGCTTTTCCGGCGTTTCCGGCGTCGTTTCTAGGTAAGAAACCCTAACCCTAATCTGTTTTGGGGCTTGGGTGGTTGTAGGTTATGAGATAGCTAACCTATTTCGTTCTCTAGGTCGCCTAGTTGCCGTATACGGAAGCTTAGCAAACCTATCAACTCCATTACGATTCTACGACAAAAGGTGCGGACTTTAGGTGTATAGGTTACGTTTTTCAACGCTTTCAATGTCAGATAATGATAGATTCATGATCTGCATGCAATTGCACATGTACAAAGTGCTTTCCGTTTCCTGTTTTGATTAACATTGTAGAATATGGAATTTCACATACTCTAGATATACGTAGAAATACCGTATATGTATTTTTTTTGGAGAAGTGTTTGACATGTTTATTTAATGTATGATTATACTATATATGGATAAATACTAGTTTGGCGAAAGGAATCGCCGTAATACATGTTCACTTGTAAATGCTACGTATGTTGAAATTGTGTATTCTAGAAATACTGTATACGTATAAATTTTGGAGATGTATGTATCATGATTATTTGCTGTAGTAATATATTGTACATAGATAAAATACTAGCTTGGCTGAAGGATAACCCTAATACATGTTTTACTAACATACACCATGTATGTTGTAAGTAGTGTATTCTAAGTGTTTGTGGAAATGGCTGAATGAGTATGGAATTCTCATTCATGCTCGCCATGACTAATTGTCATGGATTCATGATTGTTATATTGGCGATACCCCTTTGACGAAAGGATTTGCCCTAAATCACGCCACGGCCATTATACACTATATATGCTAAAATGTGTGGCCCAAGTGTTTGTGGAAATGACTGAATGGATATGGAACTTGGATTCCTACTTGCCATGACTATCCGTCGTGGGTGTACGCGTATTATGATTGGGGCAACTCCCTAGTGAAAGGATTTGGCCTAATGCCTATGTGATCGACATATGTCATGTATGTGATGTATGTAAGTTCAAGTATAACTTGAAATGTCTGATTGAGTAGTAGTTAGCAAATTGTAATGTATAAGGGTGTTGAGACATGATTCTCAACCTCTATAAACTATGTGTATGATCTCCTTTGATAGTTGTGTGATTAGGAATTGAACATGTACAAACTCATGCTTGTGTTGTGATTCATAACATGCTCAACTGCTTTATGATTTGAACTATGTGATGCATATGTTTAATCTATATTTACGTTGTATGATCCGTCATGGTGATGGGGGAGCGGAGCAACGAGTGCGTGTGCAACAGCCCTGGCAGCCCTAAACGGATAATACCAGACTAATTGTATGATTTGAATCCTGATCTATTACTGCTTTATATCTCTGTAATTGATTGTGTTTGGGGCTATGATTATAGTCCAGGCAATCGGTAACGAGATTGAACTCGTGGCTGAGATTCATTTGCCACGTGGGATGTGTTCGACGAACTTGAGTCGTGCGTTGCCTGTCGGCAGTGGCTAGGCCACACGAAGTTGTTTATGCACTTCATGTCGTGCAGCTCAACGGGCGATCGTGCTAGTCGAGCTCGTCAAGTAACCCGATCTGCCTTATGCATGTTCAACCTATTTGGACGCTACTGCTTGAACCTAGGGTACCAAACTTACCAGTGAAACCCCTTTTTAACCATGGTACCTCGATCCGCTAAGACGCATGAGCCGGGCATGGTGGTATGGGACACCGTGGTCGAGCTGTCGGCCTACGCTGGGGCCATGTGCCTCCCCGTAGTGACCATTGCGCAACCAAACTCGTGAGCCGAATACGGTGGTATGAGACACTGTATTCGAGCTGTCGATACCTCGGCGAGAGAGCCGAGTACGGTGAGATCTGTGCTCGTGCTGACGGGCGACGAGTCCTCCGTAGTATCATCGAGTACACTCCAAGGGTCTGTGATTGGCGACGAGTCTTTCACAGCAACTAGAGTGTGAGTTGAGCCGAGTACGGTGAGACCTGTACTCGAGCTGACGGCTAGTGATTGAGCCGAGTACGGTGAGACCTGTACTCGAGCTGACGGCCAGCAATTGAGCCGCATACGGTGAGATCTGTATCCGCGCTGACGGGTGATGAGCCCTTTGCGATGCCGTCACTACGCTTCTCAAACCATAACATCGTATGAGAATAACTAGGATTGACGACCCTAGAATGGATCATGTTGGGAATGATACAAGGGAGGTACCTTAGTTTCCCAATACTGCTGTTTGAAATGGACTAATAAAAACTTGGTAATCATGAGCATCATCGCACCGCATGTGCTTTGTAGATGTGGCGCACTGAGGGAGTAAGCATTCGCGAACGTAAGATGATGTCGCTTGAGGGTGGTTTGGCAAGGGCATACAGCATCATGTCATTTCATTCTTGCATTTAATAAGAGTAGTTAGAATTGTTTGATTTGTAATGTTTTATCATTACTGCTTGATTGAATTGGTAACATGTTAACCTATGCTTTACTGTTCCACTGAGTTGATCACTCACTCCCACGTTACGGGACGGTGTTCCGAACACCCACCAGATTTGTTGAGTTTCAGGTGATGGTGATGCTTATGAAGCAGAGCTGGACTTCTATGATGTGGAGGAGGAGTTCTCCTACATGTAACTTTCTGACAGGCCAATGAAGACCTGGTATTGTATTGACGGGGTTATGGTTCTTGGGATAGAAGGCATTACACTTCCTCACATTTGGTAAATTTTAGAACTGCACTTGTATTTATTTAACCTGGTAATGTTATCACACTCTGGAGACTCATCATAAGTATATATTTTATTTATCTATCACGGTCTTCCGCTTGCAAACTTAACTGTCTCTGGAGTATGATATGCTGTTTTGGCTTAATCTCACTCATGTTCAATGCACGAATACAGTCAACATTCAATCATCATTCATTTTGTTGCATAAGTGATGTTCTGGAACTCGGGAGTTGAGTTTATGCTCGACCCCCGATTTTCAGGGCGTTACAAATGGGTACACACAAGTTCGCCCTCTGCCCCATTTGGTACAGAAAGTCAACCATAAGTCGCGTGCACTCGCTGCGATTACTGTGCCTGGGGTAAAGGTTATATGTGAAGATGTAATGTAGTAGGCGGAAGTCGTCAGACATGTGAGACGCTAGCAGGCTTTTGTTCGGCTGCCACTCAACTAGTCGGCCACTACAAAGGTATCGCGTGCGACGATCCCTTTCACGAGCAGTCCCCAAATTTAGCTCGCTAGCATGTACGTCACCAAGGGGCATATTCATAAGCCGTACGATCACCCTCACATCAATGGTGACGAACAGATCCATCCCAACTAAGAGCCGGAGCTGCAAAGGTTCTAGCGTAGGCTCACGAATGTTGGCACAGAAGGCTTTGACAGTGCCGGAATTGGCGCAACCTCTGACCTCAAATAGCGGACCCAGAGGGCCGCCTCTACTTGCTCAAACAATAATACTCCCCGAATAGCCGACCATCCACCTGGGCTTCAAAAAGAACTCTGCGGTCCTCATAAAGTCCATGAGGTAGCGCCGCCAACTGTACCCGTTCAGCAGGGATCCGGGGATCAAGGTCCCACTTCATGCGAAACTCTCGGGCAAAGCTCGATCTAGCGGCGGTGTCTCTCGGCCGCCTTGATCGTGTAGGGCGACTAGGTCCAGCCTCATCAGCGACACTCTTTCTCTTGCCCATCAGAGAGAGAATGGTGGAGATGGAGAAAATGGCCGCCACAACTTCAAAAAGGGCCATGGAAAAAGACGGAATAGGGGAGAAAGGGCTGGGAATATGGTTTCTCCATGGATTTAGGGCCCAACAGATCTTGTAGGGGCCCAAAAGAGAGGGGATTAGAAAGGGGAATGGAGAAACAGGTGGAGATGGAGACTCTCATGAGTTTTGGAGCCCCAATGGCGTGTGGGGGGTCCAAAAGAGAGAAACGAAGAGGGAATGGAGAAGGGGGCTGCAATACACGATGGAAGAGGGTAGAGTGTGGTCGAAAATAGTAGAGAAGAGGGTTGGAGAGGCGATTTGCGAGAGAGGACAACAATGTAAGAGGGAAAAAACGGTTTGGGGAGGGCGTTTGTGAAGGAGATGGGATTTTTGGTGATGGAAATGGGATGGCGTGGGCATTAGGGGGTTTATAAAACCGCCAAACACGATCGGCCCAGGCCGCCGGCCTGGCCTAGCCAGAAAATCGGCGAGGCCTCACCGACCCAGCGAGGCCCTCGCCAAAAAAATTTGAGATTTGAGAAAGGGGGCCCCATGGCCCTGTTTGTACAGCCCCTTCGGCCCCAAAAATCACTGGGTCCCACCCTGGGTAACCCTAGATTAGCGTGCGTAGGCCCCCGACCCCGATTCGCTCTATTTCAGGCACCTTCGGGCACTTTCGGACACACACTGACATTTGTATATTTTTGACTGCTTGGGTAAGTGTATTGTGATCTAGACACGTCAATAGATGGTCTAGAAGCGATTTGGGATCGATACATGCGGTCGGGATCGAGTACGAACTCGATCAAAATGTCTATTTTCGATGAACTTCGCTGAATGAAGAAATTGGGAAAACCTAGGACTGTTTCTATATTTTTCTCGTACCCTCCTAGGTTGTAACGCGTCAGCGTACGCCATGGGAACATAACTCAGGTCCGGTTTAATCAAAATCATGCTCTGATACCAACTTGTAACGCCCTAAAATTCGGGGGTCGAGTATGAACTCAACTCCCGAGTTCCAATGTATCACTTATGCAACATAAATAATGATGTTAAATGTTGTCTGAGTTAGAGCAATAAACATGAGTGAGATTATACCAAAACAATTATTCATACTCCAGTTCAATTGTATAAAGGCAAGCGAAAGACTGAAATTGTATATATAAGGTATGTAAGGAAACAAAATCTTTATGAACTCTAGAGTATGAATACTAACTGAGTACCCATATACATGTACTGTTTCTGAGTCAAAAAGTCAAAATACAATCTAAAAGATGAGTCCTGAAATCCCTGCGATGCAGTCGGCCTAAGCAAAACCGTCAGAGTACTGCATGAATGAGAACTCATCCTGGTCCTCGTCGTAATCGGGCTCCGCCTCCTGAACCGACGTGCCGTCTATACCTGTGACAGAGTCTGGTTGGTGTGTACAACACCGTCCCATAACGTGGGAGTGAGTAGTTAACTCAGTGGAACAATAAAGCATAGGTTAACATGTTATCAATTCAATCAAGCAGTAATGATAAAGCAGTACAATCAAACAAGTTTAACTACTCTTATTAAATGCAAGTATGAAATGACATGATGAATGCCCTTGCCAAACCACCCTCATGCGACACCATCTTACGTTCGCGAATGCGTTCATCCCTCAGTGCTCCATATCTACCAGGCACATGCAGTGTGATGATGAGCATGATTACCGAGAAATTATTAGTCCATTTCAAACAGCAGTATTGGGAAACTAAGGTACCTCCCTTATATCATTCCCAAACATGATCCATTCTAGGGTCGTCAGTCCTAGTTAATCTCATACGATATTATGGTTTGAGAGGCATAGCGAAGGCTTCACAAAGGACTCGTCACCCGTCAACACGGATACAGATCTCACCGTATGCGGCTCAATTGCTGGCCGTCAGCTCGAGTACAGGTCTCACCGTACTCGGCTCAATCGCTGGCCGTCAACTCGAATACAGGTCTCACCGTACTCGGCTCAACTCATACTCTAGTTGTTGTGAAGGGCTCGTCGCAAATCACAGAACTTAGAGTATACTCGAAGACACTACAGAGGACTCGTCGCCCGTCAGCACGAGTACAGGTCTCACCGTACTCGGCTCTCGCCGTAAGTATCGACAGCTCGAATACAGTGTCTCATACCACTGTATTCGGCTCACGAGTTTGAGTTACTCAATAGTCACTACAGGGAGGCACTTGGCCCCAGCATAGGCTGACAGCTCGGCCACAGTGTCCCATACCACCATGTCCGGCTCATGAGTCTTAGCGGATCGAGGTACCATGGTTAACGGGATTTTCACTAGTAAGTTTGGTACTCTAGGTTCATGCAGTAGTGACCAAACATGGTGAACACACATTTGACATATCGGGTTACTTGACGAGCCCGACAAGCTCGAGCGCACAACAAGTTAAACGATATGAAGCACAGAAGCACTCCGTGTGGCTAACCACTATCGCCAACCGAAGTACGACTCGGGTTCGTCAAACACATCCCTCGTGGCGACATGAATCTCAGCCACAATCTCAAGTCTGGTACCGAATGTCTGGACTATAGACATAGTCCCAAACTCAATCAATTCTCATTCATAGCATGTGGAATAAAGCATGATAAACAAGGTAATACAAGCATGCTAGTAGGCATGTCATAAGGCATGTTATAAAGCATGATATAAAGCATGTTGTAAAGCATGTTAAAGAGCACTATACAAATAGGGAGACAAACACATACACTTCATAAGTGAGTAGTTAGAGTAAACAACCACATGGAGAGAATCATACATGTCTCTAAGGTAGTTGAGAATTTCATCTCAGCACTTACCTAAGGCACTAACATTTAAGCATTTACCCTCACAAGCATTCACACAAACACAGAGTACACTATTTCAACATACATGACGTATGTTAATAAAATATGTATTAGGGCTATCCTTTTGCCAAGTGAGTATTTTATCCATGTATATCATATTCATACAACAAATAGTCATGACAATTACATCTCCAAAATCTATACATATACGGTATTTCCTAGAATACACAATTTCAACATACATAGTGTATATAATCAAACATGTATTACAGCGATTCCTTTCACCAAATCAATATTTTATCCATAAACTATATAATCATACAACAATTAATCATGGCAATCACATTTCCAAAATTTGTACATATACGGTATTTCTACGAATACCTAGAGTATGTAAAATTCCATATTTTGCATCTTTAATCGAAACAGGAAACGGAAAACACTTTGTACATGTACAATTACATGCAGATCATGAATCTATCATTATCTGACATTGAAAGCATTGAAAACCGTAACCTATACACCTAAAGTCCTCACCTTACACCTTAGGATTGCAACGAATCAGCTAGGTTCGTTAGGCTTCCGTATCAGGCGATTTTGTAGCCTAAAGAGCGAAACCGATTAGCTATTTCATAACCTATAACCTTCACACTCTTAAACAGATCTAGGGTTAGGGTTTCTTACCTTAAAACGGAGTCCGTATCACCGGGAAAGCGGCAAGGAAGGGGTGGTGTAGTCCGTGTGGTGATTGGAAACAGTAGGAGGGAGTTTCTCCCACAACTCTCAAGCTTTCTCTCACTATTCCTCTCTTCTCCTTAGGGTTTTATACCAAATTCATATGGCTATGAGAGAGGCTGCCCAAAGGTCCTTATATAGCCTAAAAACTCTCCGGAATAGACTTATGTTCAATGTATACTTATATTATATGCAAATCGACGTTAATTCAGCTCAAAAGAGGGTTTCTAGCGGCCCTCCTTGAGCCAAACATCGGACTTAAGCTCACTAACCTTGGATCTACGTGGGGTTATGTTTTCGTCTCGGTCGGAATCCCAGATCACGCGTGGCGGACCATCTTCAGTTCAATGGTCAGTGGGCCTCTATCCGAAATTCTAAGTACATGTAAATGTTCCTGAAATTTTTTTTGATCCGAGGGTGTATTTGGGTCAGATTCTGATGGTCTAGTTGCTTATAAAATGTACGCAAGCGATACGTGCCAGATCACTATTCAAGATATTTATTTTGTAAAGAAAACAGGAGTTTTCACACTCCCTCGCTCCAGACTCGAGCGAACGGCCGTGGGACACCGGCTGGACTTGATTTCCGAGATGGTTGGCAAGCCCAGCGAGGCAGTCCTGATTCCTTAACTTCGTATTATTCGGACTCCCGATGTGCGGTCTAGACCTGATACGGAGTTTCAATTCATTCCCGAGAGCAGTCGGGTAATGAGTTTTATCCTAGACTTTAGGGTAACCTAGCGTCAATGATTCTACAAGTTTTGGGTCTTGCAGATCGTATTTAAAGCGATTCCAACGGATTCCATGGCTAATCTAGTTTAGCACTTAGTTAACTTTGTTAAATTTCTAAAGGATTTAACCTTAAGTGATTTCTGGTCGAGGTGATACTCGAGCCCTTGTACGGAAATTTACGGGCCGTTACACTGCTTCACCACAATAATAAGCCTCATTGGCATTCGACCTGGCCAAGAAAGGTTTATTATCGGCCATCACTAGCTAGACATTATTTTGATTTTTAAAAAATCACAAACTGGTGAAGAGAGGATAGGCTGAATGCAAAAGAATGGATCCGATCTCTCCTTAATAGCGTGTTATAGGTTGACGAAGTATTCACAATGAAAAATGGTGCCAAGACTATTTTTGTGCCCACAGTCAGATCGACTGGCAAGACATTATGCATGTGTTCAAGATATGGCCGAAAAAATTGCTAATTGTCACTTCTGACAAGATCAGATCGGCCGTGGTCTTTCCTAACTTGGCCATCATTCTCCATGACAACAAGTTCACTGCAGCCCCATTATTCATCAAAATTAGGGTAATCAGGCATTCGTCTAAATGTGCCGATATGTGTAATGGCTCAAGGTGTTGCGTTATGTCGCGGGTGAGCTTATCGATAATTACCCTTTTGGATACACCGCCAACCGTGACAATAACTATGTCGACATGTGGAGCTTTGTCAACTTTGGATTCACTTTCCTTGCTCTCTTTGAATGGGAAAGAAGCAAGTTGTATGATTACCGGAGGAGTATATTCTTCTACATCACCGGCCATTCTGTTTGGTTGAATGGGCTTCGCCTGAAAGTAGGATCACAATGTGAAGACCATATCAGAATGAAACGTAACTAGCAACACTAAACCAAACACAATTTCACCACTTGAACTTTCGCCGTTCATAACCCCAAGTGTACGGTCACTATGTAGTAATAATCTCAATGAGACCGAGGTCGAATCCACAGGGACTAATCCTGTGCGTATTCTGAAAATAATTAGAAGTATAACTAGAAGAAGATCTAAATCTAAATCTGGAATAAGAGAGAGTAATTATGAATAAAGTTGATTGAAACTTGTGAATTTAAAAGTGGGAACTAAGGTGCCAAGGATCCACTTGTAGCTATCAGGATGTTTTCTTACTTGATTCATGTAACATCCCAGATTTTTGCCAACCTGGGATTAGACGTCCTTAGGCAATGAGTCGATCCTAACACCTTATCAACTTGTCAAAACTCAGTCCCAAAGGCTAAATCATTTGTGAACCCATTTCTTTCACAAATCCCATCCTTCACCACCTTGCTCTTCAATCTTTCTAAGTACTTTCATCCTAGACACTAACTTAAACTAGCTAAGTAGTATAACTCGGATCACTTTATATACAAACTACAAAGGCCCAGGTACCACCTCAGACAGAAATCTTACAGGACTAAACCCTTTAGAAATTAAGCGAGATTTAGCTAGTGTTAAACTAGGGTGCCTGTGAAATTAGCACCAACACTTTAAATACGATCTGCAAGACCCAAAAGTTGTAGAATCATTGGCGCTAGGTTACCCTAAAACCTAGGATCAATCTCATTACCCGGCTGCTCACGGGAGCATCTCGAAACTCCGTATCGGATCTGGACCGCATGCCGGAAGTCCGATTAACACGAAGTTAAGGAACTAGGACCGCCTCACTGGGCTTGACAACCATCTCGGAAATCAAATCCAGATTGTGTCCCAGCACTATTCGCTTGAGCTCGGAGTGAAGAGTGTGAGAAATGTGAAATTAATTCAAAATAAAATATCTTGAATAGTAATTTGGCACCCCTCGCCTGCGGATCAGTTTTAAGCAACCAGACCGTCAGAATCAGACCAAATTACACCCTCGGATCAGGAGAAATTTCATACACATTTACATGTACTCGGAATCTCCGATCGGGATCCGCTGATCGTTGAACTGAAACTGGTCCGCCACGCGTGATCTGGAATCTCGATCAAAACGAAAACTTAATAGAACGTAGATCCGGTATCTGTGAGCTTAAGTCCGACCTTTGGCTCAAGGAGGCCCGCCAGAAGTCCTCCATTGAGCTGAAACTGACCCGCTTTGGTTATAACCTAAGTATACTTTGACCTGGAGTCTGTTTTGGTGAGTTTTTAGACTATATAAGGACCTTAAACCCTCTCTCTTGGCAGCCATACGAATTTGAGATTGAGAGAGAGAAAAGAGAGAGAAAGTGTGGCAGTTGTGAGAGACCCTTCCTGCCACTCTTCCCTGCCGCTCCACGAGCTCCACCGGTTCGTTCTCATCGCTTTCCCAGCGATTCCAGCCCCGTTTTTAGGTAAGAAACCCTAACCCTAATCTGATTTGGGGCTTGGGTGGTTGTAGGTTATGAAATAGCTAACCTATTTTGTTCTATAGGTTGCCAAACTGCCGAATACGGAAGCTTAGCAAACCTATCGACTCCGTTACGATTCTACGACAAAAGGTGCGGACTTTAGGTGTATAGGTTATGGATTTCAACGCTTTCAATATCAGATAATGATAGATTCATGATCTGCATGCAATTGCACATGTACAAAGTGCTGTCTGTTTTCCGTTTCGATTAAAGATGAAAAATATGGAATTCTACATACTCTAGGTATTTGTAGAAAGTACCGTATACGTACAAATTTTGAAAATGTGTATGGCATGATTATTTGTCATATAAATATATTATATGTGGATAAACTACCTGTTTGGCGAAAGGACTCGCCCTAATACATGTTTTGCTTATATACTCTATGTATGTTGAAATTGTGTATTCTAGAAAATACCGTATACGTATAAATTTTGGAGATGTATTTGTCATGATTATTTGCTGTATAAATATGTTATACATGGATAAAATACTCGCTTGGCGAAAGGATAGCCCTAATACATGTTTTGATAACACACACTATGTATGTTGTAATAGTGTATTCTAAGTGTTTGTGAAAATGACTGAATGAGTATAGAATTCTCATTCGTGTTCGCCATGGCTAATTGTCATGGATATATGATTGTTGTAATGGCGATACCCCTTTGACGAAAGGATTTTCCCTGAATCACGCCACGGCTACTACACGCTATATATGTTGAAATGGGTAGCCCAAGTGTTTATGAAAATGTTCAAATGAATATGGAACTTGGATTCCTACTTCTCATGACTATCTGTCGTGGGTGTACGCGTGTTATGTTTGGGGCAACTCCCTAGTGAAAGGATTTGGCCTAATACCTATGTGATCAACATATGTCATTTATGTTGATGTATGTAATCTAAAGTGTTTGTTGAAATGTCTGAATGAGTAGTAGTTAGTAAATTGTAATGTATAAGGGTGTCGAGATATGATTCTCAACTCCTTTAACTATGTGTATGATTTCTTTGGATAGCTGTGTGATTAGGAATTGAATATGTACAAACTCATGCTTGTGTTGTGCTTCATAACATGCTCAATTGATTGTATGATTTTATCTATGTAATGCATATGTTAAATTCATGTTTACGTTGTATGATCCGTCATGGGTGATGGGGGAGTGGAGCAACGAGTGCGTGCAACAACCCTGACAGCCCTAAACGGATGATACTAGACTTGATTGTATGATTTGAATCTTGATCCATTACTGCTTTAACTATCTGCAATTGAATGTGATTGGGGCTATGATTATAGTCCAGGCAATCGGCAACGGGATCGAATTCGTGGCTGAGTTTCATTTGCCACGTGAGACGTGTTTGACGAACCCGAGTCGTATTTCGGTTGGCGATAGTGGTTGGCCACACGAAGTGCTCATGCGCTTCATATCGTTCAACTTGATGTGCGCTCGAGCTAGCCGAGCTCGTCAAGTAACCCGATCTGTCTTATGTATGTTCACCATGTTTGGACGCCTCTGCTTGAACCTAGGGTACCAAACTTACTAGTGAAATCCTTTTTAACCATGGTACCTCAATCCGCTAAGACTCATGAACCGGGCATGGTGGTATGGACACCGTGGTCGAGCTATCGGCCTACGCTGGGGCCACGTGCCTCCCAGTAGTGACCAGTGAGCAACCAGACTCGTGACCCAATTATGGTGGTATGTGACACTATATTCGTGCTGTCGGCCTACGCTGGCACAGCCTGGCTGTGGTCCCCAGTCGGGTTGCGTCCGGGTTCCATTCTCAATAAGCGGACTGGTCGGGCTTCGAAAATAGACTACCAGTTGGTAGGGTGTCAGTGGAGTTACCTCAAGTATACTCTAAATCTACGGTGAGGCGATGAGCCTTCCCGTAGTAACAGAGTATAAACTAGGCATGTTTCTGTATTGTGATGAATCGTTAAAGAGGTGACAGGGGAGTGGTGTAACCTTTGTGCGTAACAGCCCTAACAGTCTTTGCAGTGACCTAGAAAACACACCATCGTCTGAGATTAACTAGGACTGATGACCCTAGAATGGATCATGTTTGGGAATGATACAAGGGAGGTACCTTAGTTTCCCAATCCTGCTGTTTGAAATGGACTAATAAATACTCGGTAATCATGCTCATCATGCATTGTATGTGCCTGGAAGATGTGGAGCACTGAGGGATGAAAGCATGTCGTGAACGTGAGATGATGTCGCACGAGGGAGGGTGTGGTGAGGGCATACATCATGTCATTCATACTTGCATTAATAAGAGTAGTTAGAATTGTTTGATTTTACTACTTTATCATTACTGCTTGACTGAATTGATAACATGTTAACCTATGCTTTACTGTTCCACTGAGTTGATCACTCACTCCCACGTTACGGGACGGTGTTCCGAACACCCTCTAGACTTTGTCTGATTGCGGATAGCGACGCTACTCCTGAGGCGAAGCCGGACTTTTGTGACGACGAGGATGCTTTCTCGTATATGCGGTTTTCGGGCGGCTTCATGTGAGTCGTGCCTTGATCGACGGGGTTACAGGGATGTTGACTAGATGACACTGCACATTTGGTATCATTTGAATTGTACTTGTAATTCTTTAACCTGGTAACCTTATCACACTCTGGAGACTTACTATAGTTTTTTATATTTTATATATCTATCACAGTCTTCCGCTTGCAATTTAACTGTCTCTGGAGTATGATATGTTGTTTTGGCTTAATCTCGCTCATGTTCAATGCACTAATATAGACAACATTCAATCATCATTATCTATGTTGCATAAGTGATGTTCTGGAAACTCGAGAGTTGAGCTATGCTCGACCCTCGATTTTTCGGGATGTTACAATTCAAGGAACACAATTGGAATTGGAGTCTTATCCTATCCAATTGGAAGATGTGGCAAATAAATCAAATCTAAACTTTCATTTACCTAATTCTCAATGGACGGGGATTGTGATGTTTGGAAGGGATTCCATCACCCTACCATGCCTAGGAGACGATGGTGAACAATAGGATTTACCAATCCCACAATCTCAAAACAGGAAAAGAAGATATCCAAAGCTATCGTAAGCATCTATTGCAATTTTAGTCACAATAAATATAGAAAACTGAAAATATTCCTTTAAAATCAAATTCAAATCAATAAGGTTCATCAAGAACAAGAATCAAAGAAAGAAAAACATCCCAACACACTATAAGCTTCACCTCTTGGCCCTAGCTAAGAGGTTTAGCCAACCATAGACATGATCGGATCTAAAATCCTCAAAGAAAGCATTAAAAGTAGGAAAGAAAGGAAGAAAAACTTGTTCACAACCTCAAGTGTAGAGTCGCAATGTAGTAGTAATCTCGATGAGAGCGAAGTCGAATCCACAGGGATTGAACTCGTGTGTCTTCTGAGAGCAACTAGAATTAGAACTAGAAAAAGATGAAAACCTAATCTGGAATATTTGAGAGAGCAATTGTCATTAAAGTAATTAAAACTAATGAAATTAAAGGTGGTGACTAGGGTGCCAAGGATCCACTTATAGCAATTGGGAAGCTACCTTGCATGATTCAAAGACACAACTGGAATCGGAGTCCTATCTTATCCAGTTGGTAAGAAGAGATTTGTCAGATCTCTGAATTTCTCATGGATCTAATCATCAATGGATGAGAGTGGTGAGGTTTTGGAAGTGATTCTATCACCTAACCATGCCCAAGAGACAAGTCAAATAACAACAATTTACCAAACCCACGACCAATCATAAGAGAATTATGAAAGTTATGAAGGATTCCATCACCCAACCATGCCCATAGGACGATGGTGAACAACAGGATTTCCTAAATTCACAATCTCAATACATGAAAAGAAGATATCTCAAGCTATCGCAGATCTATTGTAATTTGAGTAACAACAAACCATTAAAAACTAAAAATATTCCTTCATAATCAAATTAGAATCCAAAAGAGTTCAATAAAACATGAATCAAAACAAAGTAAACATCTCAATCGCGCTACAAGCTTCACCTCTTAACCCTAGCTAGGCGGTTTAGTCAACCATAGACATGATTGAACTAAAGACTCTTAAATAAAATAAAAAGACCAACTGAAGAAAAGAAGAATAACTCCCAAACCGCGGCTCCACCCTTTTGCTCCACTCCTCAAACCCTAGAAGATGCTTAGGGATGCCTAGGGAGCCCTATTTATAGTTTTAGGCCTTAGACTTTCGTATTGAGTTGGAAATTTTCAAAAACCGCTTCAAATTTCTGCACTTTGTGTGCTAGCTGCGTAACCCAGGACTGGTCAAGGACATCCCTCGATTGGTCGAGGGTCACCTTCGACCGGTCGAGGGTTTCCTTCGACTGGTCGAGGATGATGGGATTTTTGAGTATTTAGTCACTGGAGTTCAAATCGAGACACCTTCAACCGGTCAAGCCTCGACTGGTCAAGCAGAATCCAGGACTTATCATGCATAGCTAGGACTGGTCGAGCTGAGGCCAGGATTGGTCGAGTCGGAGCCAGGACTAGTTGAAGATGACCGAAGATGTGCATTCTTCATTCTTGGTTTCATCAGATCCAATCTTGGCTTCGGTGATTCTTGAGTGTTAAATTCATACTTTTAGCATCCTTTTCAATCCAAGCTCTTAAATTCACCTTGCAATACAAACATGATTAAAATAGAACATTAAACATTATCATGTTCATAAAACCAAGTAATAAATAGGTTCCGATATGCAATATTTGACCCTCAAGAAAACTCTTAGGAGGTTGTTCTACCCTTTTGCTTTGCTCCTTGAAACCCTAGATATCCCTAAAAGTCTTTAGGAAACCAATATTTACAGCCTTGTCCATATAGATTTGCAAAATTGCCTCAAATTTATGCAGTTCACGTAACTCTGTGTAACTCCTTCGATGTCATCTAACAGCTTTCGATGTCATCAAAGGTAACTTGAATCTGGAAGTCACGCCTTTTTACACTATGTAACGCCTTTCACACTGCGTAACTTTTCATGTCGTTGAACTACCTCGATGAATCGAGAATGTGTCCAGAGTGTTCCAGCGAGTTGCTCCAAAAATCTGCAAAAGTTCGATGTCATCGAGAACTACATCCAATTTGTCTAACAACCAAACTCAACTTTTTTTTATATTTCTTCGAATTCATCGAATATTCTTCAATGTCATCGAAGACTGACTTTAATGTCATCGAACAACCTTCGATGATATAGAAGCTCAAATTTTATGAATTTCTGCATGAATTTCTGCACTTCCTTCTTTCTCCACTTGGTTTTCTTGAATCTTGGGGTATTGAAATCTTCAATCTTGGTCTCCAAAGATCCATTCTTTGCCTTGGTGATTCTTGAGCATCAAATCTATTCTTTTAACATTCTTTTCAATCCAAGCTCTTAAACTCACATTGCAACACAAACATGTATAAAATATACCATTAAACATTATTATGTTAATAAAACTAAGATATAAATAAGGGAAAATATGCAATATTTGACACTCAACACACTCCCCAATCAGTATTTTGCTAGTCCTGAGCAAAACATGTGTGAAGTACTTCTCACTTCTCAATGTTCAAATCTTTTTCAGAAATCAACCCTTTGTGCAATCAAGTATGAATGAGTAGAATTAAGGTGAGAAAGTGGGATTTTGAAAACCTAGAGCCGAATCATATAAGCAATCAGTCAAATAAGTTCTTTATCGATTAAATCAGAGCTTAAGTTCATATATCAAGCTTTTCAATGTGCTCAGTGAAAATAAACTTCTCATAAGAATACTATCATTTGATAATGTCAGCCATGCTCACCATATCAATATTAGTTAAAAACTTAAGTACTGATTCCGAACTTATCCTCCTTTTCTTCTTTTTTCAGTTTTTAATTTTATATCGATCGTCTTTTTCTATTCATTCTTTTTTTTTTTCAGACTGTACATTCTTTTTTATTCTTTTCAGTCTAGTCTTTTCACCATTCATGACCTTTTTGTGGATCTTCTATTTTTTAACTGGTTCTTTTCATTTTTTTAAGGTAGATAAAATTCTCCAGACTCAATTCTCAACATCTATCAATGATTCTCATGCTAACAATCAGAAATTTTAACACACTCATAGAAAGCAATTTGAAGTTTCTTGTGACTTAGATTAACATGATAATCAAACTTCCTCTTAATCAATTGAGTGCAAGAACTGTAAGTGATAGATTACTTACTTGATCAAACTCCAACAATTCAAAATTCAATCTCTATCTCATTATACTCAAAACATTCTTGAGTGCATAAATTATTGTGAGACCCGTATCCTAACCCGTACCATTCTGTATGCCTCCGTGGTGCTTCCGGTCGAATTTCGGTGACCCACAATCTGTTATTGGCATTTGCGCCCGGTCCTGAGTTGTGTCTCGTATATTAGAGTCAGCTCGACTCGAAACTTGTACCTTTGCGACCACGCCATCATTGCGGTTCCGACACCGCATATTACACGCCGAGGCGATACCCGGGTCAGGAGATGTGGGCCCGCGTTCAATTTAAGGAAAATGTCGCGCGTTACAAATACTGAGGGAATCTCTACGACATATCACATCAATCCATCAATCAAATATCAAATGTCAAATACAACACCCATCCCTAAGTACAACCACCCTCCCTAAAGTCAACTCTCTCTTACAACCAAGTACACCCATCCATTACTCACCATCCCTCTCTCCCATCACTTCTCTCCCATCACCTCTCTCTCTCTCTCTCTCTCTCTCATTTCTCCAAGAAACCCACATCCAAGCAAGCTCCATGAGAGTGCTTTGTGTGGCCCAGTTCCTATCTCCCATCCCTACCCTCCAAAACCAATCTCTACCGTTGAATCTCATCCATTGGAGCTCTAGAATTCGTTGATGGAAGGAGAAGTCCATGATCAAAGGTGGGTGTTTTCTAGTGTTGATTTGTGTGGCTTTGATGATTTGAGGGCCCACATATGGTGGGACCCATCTTGTTGTACGATTTATATCAAAGAGGGACCCATAGTGGTGGCGTCCCTCCGCTACTCCGATCTTTCTCTCTCTCTCTCTCTCCATTTTTTTGATGGAGTTTGTCCCACTTGATTCATACCATCCACCAAGTGGGCCCACCTGGCGGTTCGTTTGGATGGACCCGATTGGAGGAAAAGTACAAATATCAGCTTTATCCTGGGCATGTGGCCCACCGGATGTAGAACCACCATGAAGTATGTGATTCATCCACACCGTCCAAGCATCCAGAGGGTCTGGACGCTTGGCTCTTTTGAAGATATTATATATATATATATATATATATATATATATATATATATATATATATATACATGATATGTATATATACATGCATATATATATATACATGCATATATATGTGGGCCACGTGTGTGGGACCCACCTAATGTGTGGCTGGACGGGATCCACCAGATATGTGGATTTCATCCACATCGTCCATCCAAGGTGGGGACCCACCATAGTGTATGTGTTTCATCCCCACAGTCCAGCCATTTCTGGATGTGGGACCCACCCACACGTACTACATGTGTGGGGTAGGGCCCACCTTGATATATGTGTTCTATACTTGCACCGTCCGTCTGGACGGTGTCATGTGGAGACCACCATGATATGTGTATCATCCACGCTATCCATCCGTTTTGGACGCGTTGACCCCAACTGTGAGTATGGGTTTAATCCACACTGTCCACTCGTGTGGGCCCCTCCATGATGTATTGTATATGTGAGTCATCCACCTGCTGGGTCCCGTGCAGCGGGCAGCTACCGCTGCCCTGCACGCCAACAATTTTGTGGGCCACACCTTAATGTATGTGGTGTATGCACACCGTCCAACAGATCTAGACGGTGGACCACACCATGATGTATTTATTTCATCCACACCGTCCAGATTGTACTGGACGGTGCTAGACAGTGTTTGGATGATGTTGATTTAGTTGGACAATGTTTGGATGGTGTTGATTTACATGGACAACGTTTGGATGGTGCTAATTTACATGGACAATGTTTGGATGGTGCTGATTTACATAGATAATGTTTAGATGGTGCTGATTTACATGGGAAATGTTTGGATGGTGTTGATTTACTTGGACAATGTTTGGACAGTGCTGATCATCATTAGTGGGCCATGTGCCCTATGGAATGATAGTGTACAGTGATACACATGTTACACCTACAACTATTGAAATGATTTTTGGTGTGGTCTAAGCCCACTTGAGGCCCATTAGTGCGGCCTATCCATGAGGCCCATCGTGATGTATATTTGAGGCTCATGTGATAGGGCCCACCTTCCTTGTATTTAAGGCCCATATGATGGGGCCCACCTACTTGAATCTGAGGCCCATGGGAAAGGCCCATTGTGATGTATTTGAGGCCTATGGGCAAGGCCCATTGTGATGTATTTATGGCCTATGAGCAAGGCCCATTGTGATATGTATTAGGCCCATGACGCGTGGCCCATTGTGATGTATTCAAGGCTCAGATACATGGCCCATTTGATGCATACGAGACCCATGTGTAGGGCCCACATGTTATGTATTTGAGGCCCATGTGCACGGCCCACCTGTTGTCTATATGAGGTCCATGAGTGAGGCCCATTGTGATGTGTTCAAGGTCCATGTGATGCGGCCCATCATGATGTGTTTTAGGGTCATGTGATGCGGTCCACCGTGATGTGTATTAGGCCTATTTCATGTGGCCCATTGTGTTGTATATTAGGCTTGTGTAAGTGGACCAATTTGTTGTATATGAGGCCCATGAGGGAGGCCCGATGTGATGCATATGTGGCTCAGGATTGAGGCCCAATGTGATGTATGTGAGGCCCAGATGGCGAGCCTCGATGTGATGTGTAAGAGGCCCACACGATGTGGCACACTTGATGTGTATATGGCCCTTATGTGAGGCCACGATCTGACTATACGTTTAGCTCTATGTGGACCACTCCTTGGGAGTAATGTTGGTTAAATGTTCACATTGATGGGCAACGATGGTTTATTGTCCACATTGTGACCTTCCCTTAGGCCTTTTTCGGCCGATCATCGAGGCTGATTCTGATTATCAAGGCCGATTCCGATTATCGAGGCTGATTTCAATTGTTGAGGCCAATTCTGATTATCGAGTCCGATTTCGATTGTTAAGGCAGATTCCGATTGTCAACGCCGATTCCGATTGTCCAAACCGATTCTGATTGTCGAGGCCGATTCTGATTGTAGAGGCCGATTCTGATTTTTGAGGCGGATTGTCAAGGCCAATTATCGAGGCCGATTATCAATACCGACTATGAGTATGTGACAGCATAGCATCATAATACATGTCTATATGCATCATCTGCATGTCTGTTATGAGATAGGGTTGATCATTGCATGTGTCATTGGGCAGATTGTTATGAGACTCCCTGATAGGTGGAGATTGTCTCACATGATTGCACGGTATGCACAGGATTGATGCATGACTGGATTGTATGACTCATGCATCTTGCATTGTGTGTTGTGCTTACTGTACACCCTAGCGACATAAGAGTCGTAGCCTCCACAGGCATATTGTGGATGGCCAAATGGGACACCAAAAATCTGTTACTAGCATCGGGCTGCAATAGATGGCCTTGGGTGAAAATCCCTAAACCTCCGAGGCCAAGAGACGCCCCAACGTTGAGACCGAGTTGATTCATGAGCGCCCGAGTGCCAAATACCAGCAGGTCACGTGTCCCACTGTATCGTGGTCGGTTGGGAAGGGGAGGTAGCCTTACCTGCTTGAGGGTAGTGGGCATAGTTAGGCTGAGTTTGACCAGCTCGTAATTGGGTCTACTATCGACGTGTCGGGTAGATATTGGTTAACTACTGCTCAGACGGATAGTGTGGTCTCTTCCACTTGCACGGTTGCATGTCCAGTGGGCGGCGATTGCATGTAGAGTGTACTAGACCCCGGTGATGATCCCAGAGATGCACAGTACTGATATGTGGACTTATTGAGCAGGAGTTGCATACTTATTCATTCACTATCTACTCGGGCTGGTGGTGCGCAACTATTTGTTACATGTACCTTCGCAATGACCAAGATTTCGGTTAGGGGGCGCCACTAACCTGAGATCAGGAGTTTACCACATTGAGTCTGACTATCCAAATTTAGGTATGTGACTGATTTGGATAGAAGTCCCTTGTGGTGGACCCCGTAGCCTACGATACTACGTACTATCATCCCGACTTCACACTCCAGCTTGGTCATTTCATTCGCATCGCATATTGCATTACATCCGCAAGCATATGGCATTTTAGGTTATTATGTTTCTGCACTTATATGGCCTAGACCAACTCAGCAGGATTTACGTATTGCATTGTACCCTCGGCATCTGATATTTGGCTCTCTTAAACTCCTCATTTGCATAGTTGATTTGTATTATGTACCCTGATATTGTATGGTTCATGGACTTATCAGTATCTCCATTTACTCTGATATAACATTCTGAGCATGCATATACTGCTCACACACTTACACCATCCTCTAAGCTTTTTATAAGCTTATGCACGATAGATGCATGCAAGTGATATTATGATGCAGCCGAGCTGAGGTAGGAGCGTGCGGTTGAGCTTCTGGAGTTTTTAAAAAAAATATATTTCTATATTGTATTTCCCTTTCAGCATTGTACTCAAATGGTTATATTAGTGCATATGTGATGATGATGTTGTTCTTGTGATCTAGGTATACTTGTGGTTATGTTTCTTATGAGACAAATTCATGTTGAAAATCATTCTTGTAGGATCCCAGGATCGGGATCTGGCGTATGAGCGCTGGGAGCCGAGAATGGGGTACTACGGAGGCTGCCAGCACCGGATTCAGCGATCGGGAATTTTGTGAACCCGGTTTCCGAGTTTATGGCATGACAATTATCATTTTTCAAACAAATTTCAACTCAAAACATTAAAACTTAAAATTTTTTTACTCAAAATTAAGAAAGCACTGATTAGTATCCACACACCCCAACCTAAAATCTACATTATCCTCTATGTGAAGGAAATAAGCATGTAATGCAAAAGAGGCAACAAAAAAAAAAGGAGAAGCAATGGAAAGGTAGTACCTAAAGAAGGAATTTCGAGGCTTTACCAAGGATCTCAACGTGACTATGGGTTAGCACAAAGACTAGATAAGCGGAAAGCAAACTATCCTAGTCCTAAATCCTATGAAAGCAATAAACATATCTACACCTCCATCAGACTAGGAGGTTAATCCTAGTAAACAGGATCAATCAGAGGAATGGACATGTCCTCTGGATAAAATTTCTCAACAAATGGCATTAATTGATGTCCGTTCACTTTGAAAGCATTGTCATTTGTTGGATTCTTTATCTCGACAGCCCCATGAGTTTAGACATTAGTAACAGTGAAAGGGCTGGTTCAACGAGATCGGATTTTACCCGAAAAAATGTAACCGAGAATTGTAGAAAAAGACTTTTTGACCAGTCAAGAACAATTTCCGAAGGATGTTCTTATCATGGAACACCTTCATCCTGTTCTTGTAAATTTTCGAGTTCTCGTATGCATCATTCTGGATTTCCTCAAGTTCGTTCAGTTGTAGTTTGCGCAGTGAGCCAACGCCGTCCAAGTTAAAGTTTAGATTTTTGATAGCCCAATAGGCTCTATGTTCCAACTCTACAGGCAGGTGGTAAGCCTTCCTATAGATGAATTAAAAGGAGACATTCCAATGGGGGTCTTAAAAGCTGTATGGTATGCCTATAAAGCATCAATCAAATGGATTGACCAATCCTTGCGATCAGGGTTAACCGTTTTCTCCAAAATATGTTTAATCTCACTATTGAAAATTTCAGCTTGCCCACTTGGGGTGGTATGGAGTGCTCACCTTATGAGAGACGCCATATTTCTTCATCAAGTTCTCAAATTGCCTATTACAAAAGTGTGAATCTCCATTACTGATGATGGCCCGAGGCGTTCCAAACTGGAAAAGGATTATTTCTTTTAGGAACTAAATGACCATTCTATGGTCATTGTTCCGGCACGGGATCATTTCGACCCATTTAGTGACATAGTCTACTACTAGCAAAATATAAGTTCCTAAAGGATTGGGGGAATGGCCCCATGAAATCAAGGCCCCAGCAATCAAATGCTTCAATTATTAAAATGGGATTCAGAGGCATCATATTTATACGGGACAATGCTCCCAATTTTTGACAACACTCACAAGCTTTGCAAAACTCATGAGTGTCCTTGAACATAGTGGGCTAGTAAAAGTCGCGCTGCAAAATTTTGGTCATGGTCTTTTTAGCAGAAAAGTGATCACCACAGGCCTGAGAGTGACAGAAGGAGATGACACTTTGATGTTCATTGTCGGGCACACATCTCCTTAGAATTTGATCTGGGCAATATTTAAATAAATATGGGTCATCTCAAAAGAATTTACATACCTTAGCGAAGAATTTTTCTTATCTTGTGCAATCCAATGAGTTGGCGTGAAACTTGTGGCACGATAATTAGGAATATCATCAAACCAAGGTAATTGGGAGAGTTTAAACAGTAGTTCATCAGAGAACATTTCATTTATAGGTATCATTTCATGGGAATCAGGAAGATTAAGTCGTGAAAGATGGTCAGCCACTACATTCTCTACTCCCTTTTAATCTTTTATTTTAAAATCAATTTCCCGGAGTAGGAGGATCCATCTTATTAGGCAAGGCTTAGCATCATTCTTAAAAAGAAGGTACTTAAGTGTTGCATGATCATTGTAAATAATGATCTTGGATTCGATCAAGTAGGACTTAAATTTGTCTAAAACGAATACTACGGCTAGGAGTCCCTTCTCCGTAGTAGAGTAATTCACTTGATCAGGATTTAAATTTCTACTTGTATAGTGAATAACATAGGGTTTCTTCTCTTTTCTTTGGCCTAACATTGCCCCAATAGCATAGTCAGATGCATCACATATAATCTTAAAAGGTATGCTCCAATCGGGTGGCTACATGATGGGTGCAGTAGTTAACATGCTTTTGAGCTTAGTGAAAGCTTCTTGTCATTGCTCAGTCCACTCGTATGGTACATCCTTTTGAAGTACATTGCATAAAGGACGAGAGAGGTGACTAAAGTCCTTTATGAATCGTCTGTAAAATTCGGTGTGTCCTAAGAAGGATCGCACGTCTCATATGCTCTTAGGTGGAGGTAGGTTAGAGATAAGATCAATTTTAGCCTTATCTACCTCAATTCCCATAGACGAGATGATATGTTCAAGAACAATTCCCTTATGAACCATGAAATGACACGTCTCCCAATTTAGTACCAAATTCTTTCAATCACATCGCTTCAACACATTTTTCAGATTTTCCAGACATTCACTGAAGGATGGGTCAATGACAAAGAAGTCATCCATGAAGACCTCTAAATATTACTCCACCAAGTCAGAGAAAATACTCAACATGCATCACTGAAAAGTGGTTAGGGCATTACACAGTTCGAATGGCATCTTCGGTAAATAAAGGTGTCATTGGGACATGTGAACATTATCTTTTCTTGATCTTCAAAGGTTATCTCTATCCGATTGTAGCCCGAATACCCGTCAAGGAAATAGTAGTAAGAATGACTAGCTAGCCTTTCCAAAATTTAATCAATGAAGTATAAAGGAAAGTGGTCCTTTCTTGTGACGGTATTCAACTTCCTGTAGTCAATGCACATTCTCCAACTAGTAGTAACTCTAGTTGACACGAGTTCGTTGTTAGCATTAGCTACGATGGTGATTTCATACTTCTTAGGAACCACCTGAGTTGGACACACCCATTGGCTGTCGGATATGGGGTATATAATACCCACATCCAACAACTTAAGTTCCTCGGCCTTAACCACTTCCTTCATGTTTGGATTTAATCTACATTGTGGCTGTTGGGAGGTCTTCACATTATCCTCAAGATGAATGTGGTGAGTACAAATCAAAGGGTCAATTCCCTTGTGGTCTGCAATCGACCATCCAAGGGCTCCTTTGTGCTCAATGAGAGTAGAAATAAGCATACTCTCCTGTTCTTCCTCAAGGTGGGAAGAAATCACCACTAGGTATGTCTTATCTTGACCTAAATAAACATATTTAAGATCAGAGGGTAAAGATTTTAGGTCAAGCTTCAGTGCTTTGAGGCTAGAGGTAGAGGCATAACATTAGTTTGAGGCAATTTTTCAAATTGTGGCCCCTACTGGTTAACTTCAAGTACCAACGCAGCATCAAGCAAGGCATCCATCTCCCTAATCGTGTCACATTAATGTCATGGGCCTCGTCATCATCCTCTGCCTATCTACTCATGTTGAAAAAGATATTGAGCTCCAATGTCATATTTCTAAAAGACAAATTCATGACCTCATTCCTATAATTGATGATAGCATTGAATGTAGCAAGGAACGACAGCCAAGTATGAAGGGGTTTTGAGTGCTCATGTCTGCGATGGGCTGAGTATCCAGGATGATAAAATCCATTAGAAGTATAATTTATCAACTTGGATTAATACATCCTCAATCATCCCTCTTTGTACATGAACTGAGTGATCAGCAAGTTGTAATGTGGTCCGGGTGGGTTTTAATTCACCTAAACTCAATTGTTCGTAGATCGAGTAAGGGATCAGATTTACACTCGCCCCAAGTCAAGAAGTGCGTTCTCTATTTGATGATTCCCAATTATATAAGTGATAGTTGGGCCACTTGGATCTTTATATTTTTGTAGCACATCTTGCTTGAGGATGGCACTCACTTTTTCTATCATGAAAATTTTATTTTTAATACTTTACCGCCTCTTAGCTGTGCATAGGTCTTTCAGAAATTTGGCATATGAAGGAATTTGTTTTACAACATTCAGAAGAGGGATGTTGACCTACACTTGTTTTAACACCTCTAGAATATCCTGTGAGTTGGCTAGAGGTTTTGGTGCAATCAATCGCTGGGGGAGTGGAGCAATCGGCTTACTCAAAGGTTCCGATTCTAATCCTTATTGAGTAGTGTTGGGTCTATCATTTATGTCTTCTTCCGGGTCCTTGGACTTTTCTACCCTTACCAGAATAGATTTGTCAATTATTTTTTCACTCCTAAGAGTGGTGATAGACTTGGCTTACTCCATTGAATTTAAAGAGCTTGGTTCACTAACTCCGTATTTCAGTTTAAGATTAGGGATAGGTTGAGTTGGAAGGATCCCTTTCTCCATAATCGTAACACATGAGTCTATGTTTTGTATAGCCTTAGTAAGTTCTTGTAAGGCATGGAGAGTACTTTACTAGATGATCCTTGAGTTTGTGTGGGATTTCGAACCGATTCCTCTTGAGGTTTCCCTTGATTCAAGAATTCGTTAGGGATTCCTTGAGTAGCAGTTTGTTTATTCTTCCAACTGAAGTTTGGATGATTTCTCCAACTTGAATTGTATGTGTTTGAAGTGAGTCCTTTAAAAGGCCTTTGGTAGTTGTTCATGACATTCGATTGCTTATTCAATATTTCTTGAAAAGTAGGTATTATTGGACAACTTTCAGTTGTATGAATATTTCAAGCACAAATACTGCAAAAAAACTTCCTTAGCTTTATCCTTCTTAAGTTCCATAGCCTCGAGTTTCCTTGTGAGACTGGCCACTTTAACATTCAAATCATCTTCCTCTTTCAAAAGATAAATCCCGCCCTTCTCCTTTGATTGAGTAGGCTTAGAAGTGGTGTTAGGTCTTGGGGAGATGTCCCATGATTGTGCGGTTTCAGCGAGTTTGTCAAAGTAATCCCACACATCATCGACATCTTTGTTCATAAATTCCCCGTTACATATTGTCTCGACAAATTAGTGTATGGAAGATGTCAGTCCTTCATGGAAGAAATTTGTTATGTGCCACATCTCAAAACCATGTTGTGGGCATGAACTGACAAGATCCTTAAACTGCTCCCAACATTGGAAGAATGTCCATCTTCCTTTTGAGCAAAGTTCATGATTGACTTTCTGATGGTGTTCGTCTTATGATAAGGAAGAATTTTTTTATGAACTCCCTTGTCATGTCATTCCATTTGCCAATAGATCATGGACATAATGAATGTAACCACGTCTTAGTTTGTTCTTTTAAGGAGAAGGGAAAGAGTTTCAGCCTAATCGTGTCCTCAGAAACATTAGGAAAATATAAAGTGGCTATTATCTCATGAAACTCTTTCAAGTGTAGATATGGACTTTCAAATTCAAGTCCATGAAACTTTGGAAGGAGTTGGATCACTCCTAGCTTGATATCTATATTTCCTATATTTTTTGAAAAAACTCATACAGGAAGGTGTGCTTACCCTCGTTGGTTGTAAATAGTCTCACAAAGCATGATGTGGGGGTGCATGATGCACCTCATTCTCATCCTAGGCCTCCTCAACCAGAGGTTGAGGTTGATTTGCAGGTTGATTTGCAGCCATCACTTATATTGACTATGAGGATCTCTAGTGGTGTCTAATCCTGTGATGGATAAGCAACCCTTCAACCAATCCTCCTTCACTTAAGAGACGTCAAGTGTTGTCACGAACCCACTTGAGCATGAAACACTTGAAGTCTTCAAGTAATTAAACCTAAACCTAAGAAAAAAAGCTAGAGAAACTAATACAAATAAGAGATTTAAAATAAGAGAGCGAATTAGAAAGAGGTTACTGGATTTGAGATTGCTTCGTCAAAATCCTACAAAATAGAAAACCAAGTTAGATTCTAAAAATAAGTTCAGAAAAATCCTAACCTAGAAATAGAACAGAAAGTTAATCCTAATCTTAACCTAATTCTAATACTAATTAAATTCAGAAAAACACAGTCGTAGTCCCCGACAACGACGCCAAAAACTTATTCACAACCCCAAGTGTAGGGTCGCAATATAGTAATAATCTCAGTGAGACCGAGGTCGAATCCACAGGGACTAATCTTGTGCATATTCTAAAAATAACTAGAAGTAGAACTAGAAGAAGATCTAAATCTAAATCTAGAATAAAAGAGAGTAATTGTGAACAAACTTGATTGAAACTTGTGAATTTAAAAGTGGGAACTAGGGTGCCAAGGATCCACTTGTAGCTATCAGGATGTTTCCTTACTTGATTCAAGGAACACAATTGGAATTGGAGTCCTATCATATCCAATTGGAAGATATGACAATTAAATCAAATCTGAACTTTCATTGACCTAATTCTCAATGGAGGAGGATTGTGATGTTTGTAAGGGATTTCATCACCCTGCCATGCCAAGGAGACGATGGTGAATAATAGGATTTACCAATCCCACAATCTAAAAAATAAGAAAAGAAGATATCCAAAACTATCATAGCATCTATTGCAATTTGAGTCACAATAAATCATATAAAACTGAAAATATTCCTTTAAAATCAAATTAGAATCAATGAGGTTCATCAAAAATAAGAATCAAAGCAAGAAAAACATCCCAACACGCTACAAGATTCACCTCTTAGCCCTGGCTAAGAGGTTTAGCCAACCATAGACATAATTGGATCTAAAATCCTCAAAGAAAGCATTAAAAATAGGAAAGAAATGAAGAAAAACTCTTGGGAAGCTGCTCCACCCTTTTACTTTGCTCCTTAAAACCCTAGATATCCCTAAAAGTCTTTAAGAAACCCATATTTATAGCCTTGTCTGTATAGATTCGCAAAACTCCTCAAATTTACGCAGTTCGCGTAACTCTGCGTAAGTCCTTCGATGTCATCGAACAGCCTTCCAAGTCATTGAAGGTAACTTGAATATGGAAGTTGAGCATTTTTTTACTGCATAACTCCTTTTGCACTGCGTAACTTTTCATGTCATCAAACCTACCTTCAATGTCATCGAACGCCTTCGATGAATCGAGAATGTGTTCAAAGTGTTCCAGCGAGTTGCTCCAAAAATCTGCAAAAGTTCGATGTCATCAAACTACCTTCGATGTCATCGAGAACTGCATTTAATTTGTCGAGCAACCAAACTTGATTTTTCTGTATTTCTTTTATGTCATCGAATAGACTTCGATTTCATTGAACAACCTTTGATGACATAGAAGTTCAGATTCTGTGAATTTCTATATGAATTTTTGCACTTCCCTCTCCACTTGGTTTTCTTGAATCTTGGGGTCTTGAAATCTTCAATCTTGGTCTCCAAAGATCCATTCTTTGGCTTGGTGATTCTTGAGCGTCAAATCTATGCTTTTAACATTCTTTTCAATCCAATCTCTAAAACTCACCTTGCAATACAAACATGTATAAAATATACCATTAAGTATTATCATATTCATAAAACCAAGATATAAATGGGGCAAAATATGCAATATTTGACACTCAACACCCCCCTAGTGTTTCAAATCCAATCTTCTTGATCTGATTAGAATGTTCATCAGCCGCGAGTCCGACCGACAAATCGACGGGTGAGGAGATCTTTAGAGTGTTGGCAGTCGATGAGAGTTCATCGACTAGCCATTCTCCTATCGGGAAGCAATCCTCACTAACGTAATCTAAAAAATTACCATAACTATCTTCCTCTTTAAGATCCTCCGATCAACCCATATCGTCAAGGGCATCTGGACCCTCATGTACTGCAGTTGGTAGCATTGCTTTGACCATGTTTACTGCCACATGCTCATCAGGAAAGGAGATCTTCCAAAAAGGATGGGGTAGTTTAGCTATTAGTCGAGGAAGTGTCCTTTCCCCTTCTATTTCCCTTCAAGCGGCAACCCATTGTCTTTGCCATCAACACTTCTGGATCCTTGTCAAAGCTTCCAATATTGCTGAAAACTTTGGGTGAGTGACTCGTTTCCATACCCCTTCATGTGTAGTAGGGGATTTGACCACTCTTGACAAAGGTGGACCCCATCGTGAACGATGATTGGAGGCTAAGTGCGGTGGCTGGTGATGGTCGGGACTGTGATTGAGATACTCCCTCTCTTAGGAGAGTCTTATGACTTGGACTCAATCTCCCGAGTGCACCGATTGTAGATTTGAGGACCTTGGTGTCTTCTTCTGATGGCGATTGATCGATCATCTCGAGGACGAGGAACCCATTGGCGCCCTTGCGCTGGTTGGAGAGGCATTCTTCGCTGACCATCTGAGCCGACATCGATCTTCGGCTACGGCTGGTTCCTGAGATTGGTAGTGACCATGTTCACCTCAATATAGCCCAGGAATGGGTCAGTGTTAATTAACATCACCTCTTCACCCTTTTCTAGGAATTTTAATAGCCCATAGTTGATGTGGTCCTGAATGACATTTATGAACATAACACACTTGTTAGTTGAGTGGGACTGAGTTCCATGCCACATGCAATATTCGATCTTCTGTAATTCATTGGTCAAAGGTATATTATGATTTATAGGAATTTTAATAAATTTTTCGGCCAACAAAATATCCGATATCTCTTCGGCTCAGGTGATATCAAAGGAGTACGCCTTCTGAGCCTTTTGTGTGATCGACTCTGCTTTGACCAATACTGAACATACCAATGGCTTCTTATCCACTACTTCAACAATTGCAATGTTATAATTAGGGTGGTTGTAATATGTCCCTAATAACGAGATCTTCTACCTATCCCCTTCTTACAGGAGCTCCTCGTAACGAGAGACCTTTTTAGTCAGGTTATATAAATCAACAAACTCTATACCTATGAATTTCTTACGGACTTTATAATCCAGCCCATCTTATGCAGTTACACACATTCGATCTCGATCAAGACAACTTTACAACGGCTTTTCGATCACTTGAACCGCATAATATAACTTTCACATGATTCCCCAAGCAACTATCGGAATCGCGTGAGATCGGCCATGGAAATCTCTTTGTTCCTTGAAAAGAACTGAGCATGAAAATTTTCTTCCGACTCTTACTAAGTATGTACTAAGTCTGGAAGCAAATTTGAGTATCAAGTAAAGGCTGTTGTGGTCAATGAGTGACTGAATAACTATAGCTTATAGTAATCATTGTTGGCTAGCTCGCCACACTGCATTGTTAACCGGCTGACATGCTCAATAGTAGACTGACCAGGCTCAGCTGAGAATAAGGAAAAATCCAGTCAATAATTTCTCGACAATGGATGTTGTCAATCTACCCACTCGGAGAATAGTTTGTGATACATGGGGATAACGTTCCGGCCGAGCACTTGACCAACACATTCTTGAACTATTTGTACAATCTGGTCACAGTCCATCCACTGAGGTTCTAAGGCTAATGGGTGATCCAGGCCAAACCGGTTAAAATTATCTTGGAATCTAAGGCCCTGTTGTGAATTGAATCTACCTGGCGCTCCATGATTCCTATTTTCAGGTACAAAATTCTTGACTTTTCCCTCAGGGTGCCTAACTTCCATAGGAGGTGGCGCATTCCTCACCTCCGTGGCAGGAACCGAGGGTGGGTTATGTTGTACAGGCAACATAGGTGGTAATGGAACCTCATTGCCGATCGAACTTCCATCGACATTATGTTATGTTGCAGGTGGTGTTCGTTCTCTTATAAAAACTATTAATCATCGCAGGGCTTCAGTCTGGCTGGCCATGTAGCAATTACTGCTCTCGGCTTTCCCCTTGATCGCTTTCATATTCTTGCACCATCTGTATACTCTTTTGAACATCCCTGAGCATAATGGATACCTTGTCTGGGAGCACGATTTAGGACGTGGACTACCCCGTTGGGTCTCCAGTCGGTTTATTCTTCAGATTTAATGCCTTAGGGGGTGCAGGAACCAGCACGTCCTCGCTAGGTGGTGGTGAGGTCAGTGTTGAGGGTTCAACCTTGGAAATATGGGTACTCCTTTTATGCATTTTTGGGAATATCACACCAGTAATTTAGAAATAGGATCTTAGTACCGAGCGTGCCAGAAAATTATTCGTCGTTGTTTCCTACACTGATATGTGAGCATGTCATAATTGGAATTATGGCTCCAATTTGAACCAAACAAAAATGACCCCGGGCATTGAGGTAGGCAGACACATAGTGTATGACTGAGATATGAAGAGATCAGTCGCCTATTCAGCCACTCGCTCAATGTGTAAATTGGATCAGGAGATATTCAGAGTGTGGGGTTCGTCCTCTGATGATGGGTCATACATTTGCATTCTATACGAAAGGACTTTTCAATACAGATGAAATGAAAATGAGAAGGATCCTTACAGTCGATCGTAAAGAACAGCTGAAGAACACCTTTCCGTCGAATGGACTGAGTCCAACGTGAAAGGGTAGACTCGAATTACTACTAGAGATTATCAGCTACTCTATTACCGCTACGGATTACACTAAGGAATGTAAAACAACAATCTTGGAATATAAAGATTACGCTAAGGAATGTAAATCACTTAACAAGGAATGTAAATGATTACACTAAGGAATGTAAATTGACAGGATAATTTGAAAGATAGATTTGGTTTGTTTGAATTGGTGCAAGACGCATTCCTCTATTATTTATATCTTTGATCAAGCTATTTTGGACCCTTCCCAAGTGATCAAGCTATTTTGGACCCTTCCCACGTTTTGACGGTTACTATAACTGCTCTCCACCACTTGGCGCTTCTGAATACTTTCCATGTTCTGCTTCCTTTGCTTCTTCTTAGGCCACCTGTCATGCAACTACTAGAGCTGGATCACTTCCCTCTCGGCCGCTCTAGTAACTCATGGCACCACCTGATATGTCTCGGCTCCACTTATTGAGAAATCTCCTCCGTACATATCAACAGATTTATGGGTACACCATGCGCATCCGTATAGATCACACGTAATCCCCTCTTATTGGTCCTAGAAGGGTACAACCGTAATGTGTGTAAAACCCGTATCCTAGTTCGTACTGTTCCGATGAATCCTGCGATCCTTTCCGTCGAAGTCCGGCAGTCCGTGACTGATAATTGACGTTGCGCACGACCGTAAGTCGTATCCTTTAAATTTGAGTCGGTTTAATCCGAGACCCATACCGTTGTGACCGCGCCGTCACCGTGATTCCAACGCCGCGTCTCATGCGCCAATCCGACGCTTAGATCATAAGATGCGGACCATACATTATAATAACCGTGGATCGCACATTGCGGGACTCACCCATCCCATGTGACACAAATCCCTAGGTAATTATGAGAGTGATGGATGACATCACCCTAGCCTAGCTATAGCCACCCTAACCAAGCTATAGCCACCCTACCCCCTAACCTTCTTACAAGTACTTATGACTAGCCACCCTACCCTTAGCCTCTTACAACCATTTATTACAAGCCACCCTCTCTTACAAACAATCATGGCCTACCTAAGCTACACTCTTCCTCTCTTTACTACACACTCTCTCTCCCTCATTTCTCATCACCATTCCAAGCAAGAGCACTCCCACGTCCAAGCTCCCAAGTGAGAGAAGAGAGAGTTTGTGTGGCCCACCCTTCCCATTCCAAAAACCCATCATCCTAGCCATCCATCCCCCATCTTCCACCATCAAAGTGAAGCACAAGGAGATAGGCTTTCCAACGGACCAAAGAGATCAACCGGTGGGTGCTTTGATAGGATAGATTTCTATGTTTTTATGATGGGCCAAGTGAGGCCTACCGATCAATGGTATGGATCTCACTTGGGACCCTAAGATGTGGCCAATGGCCCACTTTGATTACCTTTTTATGTATGATGGAATGCAAGGGAGGGCCCATAGTGTCGGGGTCCCTCCATCACACGTGTGTCCCACCTTTTCTCTCTCTTTCTCTCCATTTTCTCTTTCCTCCTTTCCTTGTGATGATGTGATTGTATGGCCCACTTGGATGGACCCCCACAATGGAGCATGTATTGGATCCAACCATCTAAAGGTGGGGCCCACTTTACATACGTATGGTGACCACACCACCTCACCATGTGGTGGCCCACCTACAAAGGACCCACCTTACAGGCATGCCCAAACAAAAAAACAAAAAAAAGAAAAGAGAGTCCAGGGACTCTCTGGACGTACAAGAGGAAAACACAAACATTAGCCTTTTTCAAGGCATTGGGAGTGGGCCACTTGTATAGGACCCACCTTGATGTTGGTATCCAATCCAAGCCGTTCATCCTTTTCCTCAACTCATTTTAGGCGTTGAGCCGAAAAATGAGGTCGATCGGAGTATTTAGTGGGCCGTAATGTTGAAAACAGTATTATTACCATTGAAAGCTATCCAGATTTTTTTACACACTGTAAAAGGCCTAATATCGGTCTTGATAGACCTGTTAGGGGCCATGGAATCCAATGACTGGAGTGGATTCATCAGACGCGGGTCCCACGCCCGAAAAACCGCAGAAAAACTGTTTCTTTTCAAAAAATAAAAAAAAAATATCACAGCAGCATTGCTGCTGCTGTGTCAGAGGGATTGGCGAGCGGGCGGACGCCAGGGATCCCACGGCTCCAGCCGTGGGCCCCACCATGATGTATATGTTGTATCCACACCGTCCATGAGGTGGACCACCCCGTAAGGTGGGTCCCCTCCGAAAATCAGGCCGATCCACGGCTCAGGTAACCCACACCACAAGAAACAGCGGTGATTGAATTTCACCGTTGAAACTTTTGGGGCCACAGAAGTTTTGAAGCAAGCTGATATTTGTTTTCTTCCCTCCACCCAGGTCTCTGTGACCTTATCAACAGGTTGGACGGCAAATAAACGTTACAGTGGGCCCCACCTGGGACCCACGGTGATGTATGTATTGCTTTCCCACCGTCCAGACGGACGGTGGGAGCCTTCCTTGATGCATGTGTTGTAACCCACCGTCCAGTGGACGGTTGGGCCCCTGTGTTGTGTGTGTGTGAATGTGTGTGCGTGTGTGTGAGTGTACACGTGTGTGTGCATATGGGTGTGCATGTGAGCGTGTGTGTATGTGTATATATATATATATATATATATATATATATATATATATATAAATATTATATTACTTATAATATTGTATATAGTATTATATATATAATATTGTATGTATATATATATATATAATATATATATATATATTATATATTGTATAATGTACAGGATGGTGGCCTTCATGTGGACCCCACCTTGACGCATGTGTTGCATCCAACCTATCCATCTACTTTGAAAATTCCTTTTGTGGCATGAGTTAAAGGATGGGTCAGACCCATGGTTCAAGTGGGGTCTACCACTGTTATTTGAAGTGGGGATCGGTTGATTCATTGATATGATTCATACATATACATGTATGTATGTAATTGTGGCCGTTGTTAAGGCCCACCTTGGTATACATGTAAGGCCCATGTGATGGGGCCCATTCAATGTATTTGAGGCCCATGTTACAAGGCCCATCTTGATGTATTTGTGGTCCGATGTCGAGGCCCACTTTGATATATATGAGACCCATGTTACGGGCCCATTGCGATGTATTCAAGGCCCATGAGTTATAGCCCATTGCAATGTACTTGAGGCACATTAGTACGATCCAATTGGTGTGGCCCATTTGATATACGTAAGGCCCATGTGATATGGCCCATTTGATGTATTTAAGGCCCAATGGGATGTACCTAAGGTCCATTGCAATGTGTGATCCTTCCAGGGTTTATATAATGATATTTATAGCGAGCCGTGCCTTAGGAGCAATGGTGGTTTGACGCCCACATTGTAGGTACAATGTTGGTTAAATGTCCGCATTGTAACTCTCCTTAGGGCTCACCGTCGGGCCCACACTAGTTGTGTGTAGGCCATCTAGGTCCATCTGTATCGTAAGGATAGTCCATTACTTTATAACATGCTTAGTATAGCTCCATGATTCATACCCATACGCATCATCTGTATGCTTGATGTGAGAGATGTTTGATCATAGCATAAGCCATTGGGCTGAGACATTTACGGGACTCCTTATGAGACGGAGTGCCCCACATGATCGTGTGGTACGCGTGAGATTGCTGCATGATTGTACGGTGTGATCATGTGAATCATGCATCTGCATATGTGTGACTTGATCACTGCACGCCCTAGCGACATCAGGGCCGGCTCCACAGGCACATCGTGGATGTCCGTATCGGATACCGGAAATACTTTGTTCTAGCACTGTGGGCACTTAGGATGTCCTTGGGTGAGAGTCCCAGAACCTTTTTGGTACCAAGAGATGCTCCAACGTCTAGACCGAGTGGATACACGAGCGCCCGAGTGTCGAATACCAGTAGGCCGCGTCTCCCACTGTGTCGTGGTCGGTTAGAAGGGGGTGTGGCCTTATCCGCCTGAGTGAGGGGGCTATAAGCTAGGCTGAGTTTGACCAGCTCGCAATTGTGTCCGCTATCGACGAGCCGGGTAGGTATTGGCAGACTACTGGTCAGGCGGATAGTGAGGTCTCTTCCACTTGCTTGAATGTGCAGCTCGGGAGGAGGCAGTCAGTGTGAGGTGTATTAGACCCCGGTGATATCCAGAGAGGAACTGTACTGATATGTGTACATGACGAGGAATGACATGCTTGTATTGCATCTCGCATATGGCATTCGGCTACGTAGGCCTTGCATTGCGTCTGTATGGCCGATAGCATTCATGTTTCGCATCGCATGGCCTTTGTATGGCCGATATCATTCATGCCTTACATTACATAGCTCTGGTTGTATTCATGGACTTACCGCATATTCCCGCATTACTCTGATATTGTACACTTGGCGTTTGCCTTGTACACACACTTACACCACCCTCTAAGCTTTTGTAAGCTTATGCACGACTGTTGCGTGCAGGTAGCATTGGACAGCAGCCGCGCTGAGGCAGGAGCGCGTATCAGATCTTTTTGGAGCTTTTTGATCACCTTGTATTTCCCTTTCTGCATTGTACTTAAAAGTTTTTAATATAGTGGATATGTGGTGATGTTGTTTTTGTGACTTGGTTATGCTTTTGGTTATGCTCCATTACATTATATAAAAAAAAAATTCATACTGAAAATCCTCCTTGTAGGATCCCAGGATCGGAATCTGGCGTATGGGCGCTGGAAGCCGAGAATGGGATACTACCGAGGCTGTCGGCGCCGGATTCGGCGATCGGAAATTTTGTGACCCCGGTTTCCGAGTTTGGGGCGTGACAATGTGACAAGCAGTTCCAGAACTTATAAGTAGTTTGGGCAGCATATAAACATCAAGGTGGAGCCCAAGTAGGTCTCAAGATGCCCATCTAGGCTCCCAGGACAGTACCGACCTGCTAAAAAGCCTAATCAGGGAAGCAAAAATCCGTAACAGATTGCCCAGCATCTGTATTAGTGGGCATGTAAATGCAGGTGGGATGAGAGGCACCGACAGAGGGTTGAGTCATTGTAAAATAGCTAGCAGATCAGCACAACATCTGACAGGATATATTGGGACATCAACCACCTAATTCGGGTCGGGTCCTTTTCAATACTGAAAACGTACGGCTTATTACATGCCTTTTTCTTAAGGCACCCAATATAGTGGGCACTCCTCAGAAGAAATTAATTTAATATTATAAGGCCAATGTAGTGGCCCACATAATATTAATAGTACTAGATACTACGTTTAATAAGCTTAACTATGGGTGAAAGATATCCAAAATAAATGTCAAGTTAAAAGTATTTTATTCTGGATTATTCACATGCGGTGAAATGATAAAATTGCATGAAGAGATTTTATTTTAATTTTTGTACTTACCAATCTAAGGTAAGACAAGTCAAATAAACGGTTTGGATCAATGGAAGGTGACCCTAGGTATCCAAAGGCCAAATTCCCAACCCATCCTATGGCAATCTATTAGAATGTATTCCAGCATAATAATTAAAAGTATGCAGGCTACTCACATGAACACATTAAACTGACAAAATAATACCTACGGAGTAGGTGAAATGAAAGCATTAATGTGACTGAGAGGATTTCATCATACAAATCATTCTCCAACATATATCCTTTGGACTAAACGATCAAGAACGCTGCAACTATTATTATTTTAACAATTCATCAGTGTAACCCAAGTGGTCCCACCTATTGTAATGGTGGTCCACTTGACATAAGGGGTCCACCTTGGATTGTCCATGACCTTAACATAACCCCATTGGATGATGAGAACCATCAGGATTAATGGCCTCCAAAAATGGATGATATTATTGCTTTTAATCTTACTTTCCATTTTGCATGACCTTAAGTGATATTTTTGAAGCTCCAACCATGACAGCTTCACACGGGGAAGTGCAGTCGAAGGTGGAGCTCTCCCGTCCAACGGCGGTGATCAATGATGGCCATAAGTGGGCCCAGTTGGCCATGCAAAGTATTTCAAGCTAAGAAGAATTAACACTTGCTCATTGCTCGAATAATGACATAACTTTGTACTAATCTTCCTCACAAACACTAATATTCCATGGTCATGGAGACAAAGACAAACAGACTCATCTTATTGAATGACATAACATAGAGACACACATTACAAAATGCTTTTTACATTGGTCAAAAAGCACAACATCTAATGAAGAAAAACAGCACCCTATCATATGGAAAAAAGTTCACAATGGCAGCAAAAACTAACATAACATATTCACGCACGTCTTTTGAGCTGAAATGGCTCATTGTTCATGTCCCATGCCACATCATCTCATCAAAACATGCTGAGGTTCCACATGGACTCAAAGCCCATATCCGAAAGGTAGCTCTCCGAGCTTCCTTCACCTAAGCTTGGTGACACCACCTCCATCATCTTCCTATTGCTGTCCACCTTGTCCAGGTGGTCCAAAACAGCTTTTATAACAAGCTCTGTATCACAATACAAGGGGTCAAGGAAGGGGCCCACATCAGGGAAGACCTCAGATTGGACCAAGCTCTTGGTGGGGATGGTTGTGTCCACTTGGGGAAGATCTTGGAAGTTTGGATCACTTGTGTGTTGAGATGTTTGGTCTTGGGACAAATTGGAGAAGCAGGGCACTTGCTCAAACGCCTCTAAATTTAGAGGGGTTTGGTCAAATGTAAGGCAGGGGTCCATCAATGGTGGGAGGGAAGAGCCTGTGTCATCATAGGAGTTTTCTTCGTAGCAGAGTTTGGCAGACATCCCTCTATTCTTGTAGAACACTCTACATAGAACCCAATCTTCCTGTTCCACATTAGGTTTTAAAAAGAACAATAATGTTAGGCAACATGTATTAAAATATCTATTTTGGACTATATATATATATAATATATATATATATATATATATATATATATAAACGGCTAGCGTTACATAATTCACTAGATTCTTTAAGACTTTAATAAAATATATAAAAGAACCATTTTATCACCCTTGGGATTGCAGGCATTTGTGCAAACCAATGCCTTAAAACATGAGCCGGATGCAGACCCATTTTGGTGGGCAATCTGGTACTGCAAACCAATCTGACAGCTGATCCCACAGGTTCTACCCGTGGCATTATCACCGATGTAAAATTAAATTAATAATTAAAAAAAAAAAAAACCATTGAAACGGTAAAAAATTGAAGGTTCAATTAATCCGTACCTATGTCCGGTGGAATGGTTCGACAGTGACTGTCCCAGGCGGTCTAAATAAAAGAATTTGAGTCCTTTATTGACCTCGGCCTGGAAAGGATGTTGGCTCGACAATCGAACCTTTTAGAACATTGGTCCAAATCATTGAGTCTCAATGCACCGTTAGAAGTGTAGTAGAGTGCCTAGTTCACGCAAGTGGGATGCATGGTTTGAAGATCTAGACCCCGGATCTACTGAGGTAGGCTGGACCCTTGAATGTGGGGCTCACAGTGATGTACGTGCCTTAAATCCACACTGTCTAACCACGTTGAAATCTCATTGTAGGGAATGATCCTAAAAACAAAGCTGACTCAAATATTAGGTGGACCACACCACAGGAAACAGTCATGATTGAATCCTCACCATTAAAAAGTTCATGGATTCTACCGAAATGTTTATTTTCCATCCAACCTGTTAATAAGGTCACAGACACCTGAATAAAGAGACCACACAAATATCATCTTGATCCAAAGCTTTTCTGGCCACAAGAAGTTTTTAATGGTCAATCACCATTGTAATTTCCTATACTATTGTCCATCTGGAATTTAAAACTGATATTTTAGATCATGCCCTGAAATGAGCTTTCGATATGGATGGACAGTATGGATATATTCATGTACATCACAGTAGGCCCCACAGTCACGGGTCCCACACACCTGGGTGGATCCGGGGTACCACCTAATCCGCTCCCCTTTTGATGTAGCAAGGTACTGTACATCATCGTAACTGAACATGCATGGTGGAAGATGGTTTAGGCATAAGCACAATCACCTAAAACGTTGATTAGATTGGATATGATTCACGTGGCCCACTTATTTCCGTCATCTCGTCATAATCGACATCTTGGTGTGGTCGTATTGATTGAACAATCACGAGTCTGATCTTTAGCCATAGGTGCTTCGGTCTAAACCATGCGTGTCACATGGTATACTTTTGTGAATCCATTGATTTGAGGGGAGGTTCTTTTAACAAAGTTCGCAATTATTTAAAGTAAAATCACGAAATGAATAAAGAAAAAACGAAAAATAAAAATCAGCTTATGTTTGACCCGCTCTTTCTTCTTTGCACTTTTATAACCAAAGCCACCTGAACTTTGCATGCTCGACTATAATAAGAACTTTGGCAAGCCAGCACGCGGGTTCTCGAGGCACATAGACCTCCGGTTTCAGCCAGCGATTTCATTCGCTACAAAGAAACCTTAATGGTGAAACTAGACCTGGGATTGTACGGATGAGCCCAAACAGACCAAAATACCCCCTTCTTCTAGAGCAGCTTTCCCTATCAGTCAAGGGGTATTTTGGGTTTTTTAAAACTAAATTTCCGGCCAGCAAAAATCAAAAAAGCATCGTACGGACTCGTCCGTTCCTCTAATTGTTTCCCAGCATGCGTGTGCACGGCAGCTTATCTACACGCCACACGTGTGTCAACATGGCACATAATGCATGATCCAACCCGTCCATTAGAGGGCATCAATTTATTGCTTTCCCGGTAAGATTTTTACCAAACAAATGTACAGCTGTGGGAAAGTTGGACAAAAAATTTCTAAACCCGTCTACCTGTTTCTAATATTTGGGGCCCATATGCTGTGTGGTCATGTATTTATTTTTTACAACCAAAGTACACGGTGGGACCCACCTGATAGATGGACTGGATCTTGCACCTATGTGCCATGCTGACACATGTGCGGCCTGTACATGACCGTGAGCATAGCGAAACTCATATTCATAATGATGAACCTGTAGATCTGTAACATGCCACAATGAAAATACACATTCATATGACAGACTTTTGTTTGTCGTGCCAGACTTCAATTCACAGTGTGCATTTTGGGTTTATTTGCCCACCTACCTCCCACCGTCCAAGAATGGTGCACGGGAAATGCAACACATATTTCGAAATAGGATTTCAAGGTATCACTTTTGAGCGGTTGGAGATGTGCGGCCAGATTTCCGGTCCCCTTTATGTGCACACGATCTGGACCTCTCTTTCTATGGTCACACTAGTGTCTCCATTATTCACATCTATGGCACAATATAACCATTCTTTAAAATCAAAGACGAGATAAAATGATTTTAGATAGAGAGAGGGAAAACCTTAGAAGAAATCTTCGGCGGATCAGAGGGACCCTCAAGTCGGAATTCATGCATGACCCAATCGGTTTTCCGTCCTTTGGGAGCTCTCCCTTGGTAGAAAACGAGGGTTTTCCTCATCCCCACAAGGGTCCCTTTGCGGACGTCGATCACACGTCTATCCTTCCCGGTCGCCTTCCAGTACCCCGATAATGTCGCACGGTTTGTGCGCAGGCCAGTGGCGTATTTCCGGTCACGGAGGCTGAAAAAATACCATTCCTTGCCTCCTACACATGCCATTTCTGGCCCACATGAGAATTTGCATTAGTAACAGAGATGTAAAACTCAAAATGCATTCCATGAAGTGCAGATAGAGATTACTTTCAAATATTTAAGGTTAAAATGGTAATTTCACTTCTTTTTTCCTTTTTTTTTTTCGTCTCTTTTGTAATTAAGCCAGGGTCAATGGTACCATTACTCTATTTTATGCCGCTAATTTGAATGGCATCCGGAGGTATGCTATTTTGCAGCCTAACACCTATTTTCACGCGCGATGCACGTGAGACGTATATGAGAATATAGAGCGTTAATCAGGCCAGGCCCTCAGTGCATCTATGCTGCCCTAAATGTCAGACGGGTTCCCTAATCAAGCGGGCCATAACCAAATGTGGACACTGATCACGAGCCTTTTTGTTATTCCTTTTTCCAATCATCCGTTTCTACCGATATGTGTGCCCCACCAGATAAGTGCACTAGATGTTGCTTTTCAGCTGGGGAAAAAGCAACAAGGGTGCCCAAAAATCGAACGATCACTATCATTCATACTACATCTGCACCTGTGAGGCACATGTTTTGGGGTACATGTAGGTGCACGGGTGTAAATAAGGTGAAAACGACGGACCAGTTGAATAAAAGAATATTTTGCTTGAATAAAAAAATAAAAGGTTTTCTTTATGGTTGATGCCTGACCCACAAGCCATCACAACCCACAAGGTTGTTGCCATTGGATGAGCGGTCTACAGCCGTATTATCGTCACCATGTGACCCACCACAAGATAACTCCAGAATCAGTGTCCTTAGCGGCCCCATACTCTAATAACCTAAGTATGATATTTAACTCATAATCAACACCAATAATTACTCTTGTTACATGGTCCCCCACGTGAAAGGTTGTGTCATTATCCGACACGTGCTGTGCTCTATCATTTGAGACGCCACATCATCTGCATCAGCTCATGTAATCTCTCTTCTGCTCCTTCCTTTTATTATTTCGACAACGTGAAAAGCAAATGTTCATTTAAAATCGTGTGATTAGAATCCGTGCAGATATCTTAGGTTTGAGAAAATATACGATTGATGTTCCAGTCGAGATCCAGCTCCGGCTCAACTAACCAAAAGGTAGGGTGGGGCCCATCAATCAGTGATCCAAATCGTTTATGTGGTTAAGAGATGCCCACAAAATCTTTCCCATCCAGTGATCCTAGCGGTCCGATGGAGCCCGTGAAAAACTTAGACCATTGACTGTAATCATTCATTTCCTCTTGATGGTGAAAGATGGTCTAATGGGAAAGAAATCATGGTGGGCCCCATTCCATGATATGCCTACTACATAATCGACAAATTAGGTGACCCAAACAAGGGTCCCAGATTACCTACCACATGTAGAAATACCAAAGCAGTGGGAAAATCAAGATGTGAATCGCAGACCACGGATGCCATCATGGCACACGTGTGGGAGCCATGTACCACATAGAGCCTTACTTGGACGTCTACTGCCCCTAAATCCACGCAGGCCCAATCATCAGGTTGGCCACAGATGTAAGTTGAACTCTTTCTAATCGTCCATTTTCCTCCACCGCATGTGGCCCCTCTCATAGGTGGATTGGCGTGTTTGTGGCCAGGGACCAGAGCATGTAAAGCGTGTATTGAATGTGACCCCTACTGTAAAATTGAACATTTTCAGTTTTACTTTCTACGGATTTTTGTAAGAAATGCTTCAGAAGAGAAAGAGAATGGAGACTACTGTTTCTAAACAAAAGTACTACTTTTCTCTCAGTAGTAGTTTTCCCGTGGGTCGAAGGGAATTAACATTGAAACCCCCTAACTGATAGATACAACCCTTTTTCTTATTTAAAAAAAAAAAAACAAAAACAAAACAAAACCAAGAAGAAGAAGAGAGAATAAAATAAAATAAATTTATTTTTTTTCAAAAAAAAAAAAAACAGAAAGCTGTCCAACTGAGAAGAGGAGTGTACAAAATCATACTACTTCCTTTGGATTTTGTAATTGTCCCTTAACTTCCAGAAAATAATATTCTCCAAAAAGACGATACTGATACAGACATGTTCCAAGCTTGATAGTGAAACATAATTCTAGATGAAGAGAAATTGCGCAGGAGGCTTGACACTTATGGCCCACCTCGTGACGATCCCTGACCTTTCTTTTAGAAGGCGCCGTAGAGATGGGCCACAAGGGTAAAATCTCACTCACTAGAGATCTCAAGTCCATAGACAAGGAAAAGCTAGAATCCAAGAACGCTGATCCACAAAACTTTCCTTGGTATAGACAGTGAGTATCTATGGCCTTTGACATATATGCCATGTGCACGGTCTGGATCTCCTTAGCAATCCACTTATATGGAACAAAATAAAGAGAAAAACACGGGAAAATAACAAAGTTCTATTACGCAATAAATAAATGCCAAAAAAAAAAAAAAAGAGCATGGGAACCAAGACCATGGAAAAGCCACCAAAGGTGAAAGAAAACTGTGTTTTTTATTTTCTTCAAATTTTCAGTAAGAAAATGAGGGTCCTTGAAAATATGAGCTTATTTCTAAATGAAATAAAAAGGCTACCATATATTGCCTACATATCAGCTCAAGATCTTCTAAATCAGACAGTCTGCATACTTAAAGAGTGTAACTTTATGTGGCTAGAGACCCATTATATGAGAGAGAGAGAGAGAGAGAGAGAGAGAGAGAGAGAGAGAGAGAGAGAGAGAGAGAGAGAGAGAGAGAGAGACTGACCAGGGAGGTCCCAGGGCTCGATCTTGTTTAGATCGACTTCGACCATCATGGGATATTCATATAGACTCCAAGTGTTGTTGCCTGCCACCTTCTTGGCTAAGTAGTCGCATACCAGTTCTTCATCTCTTGGGTGAAACCTGAAGCCTGGAGGCAATTTAGCCTCCATTGCGCTTAGGAAGCTCATGAGAGAGAGAGAGAGAGAGAGAGAGAGAGAGAGAGAGAGAGAGAGAGAGAGAGAGAGAGAGAGAGCACCAAGCGAAGAAATCCCAAAAACCCAAATCAAGATGGATTGCACATAATGAAGAAAACCCAAAACTCAAATCAATATTTTTTTTTCTAATGGAATAGAAGAAGAAGAAGAGGAGGAGGAGGAGGAGGAGGAGGAGGAGAGAGAGAGAGACCCAAAACGGCTAAAGCCTTAAAGAAGATGGGCTGTCTATGGATAAAAGAAGAACAAGAGAAACAAGAAATGAGAGAAGAAAGAGGGAAAATGGTAAGGATATCTAAGGCCGAAATGAAGTTCCATCAGGGACATGATGTTGATGAGAGAAGGACAGAGAAACAGAAGTAAATGACATCTCTTAGAAGTTAGAAGGCTCTCAAACGGCTATAAATAAAACCCTAGTCAACTACTGTAGGGGAGAGAGAGATGCGGACGTGCCATGCTGACGCGGCCAAGCTGCAGCCAACTTCCACATCTATCGCCCATGCTGACGTGGTCACTGGACGGTAAAGCTACGCCGTTGCTTCCGCCTGTCCATCCATCGGTTGCAGATGAAAGTTGGCAGCGTTGCCGGCCGTATGGCAGGGGGAGTGGGGTCCACATATCAGCCAAACGTCGCTCCACGGCCACTCCTGTCTCCCCCCCCTTAAGCTTTTGTGATACGGCCGCGGATATTTTTGGCTATGGTAAAAAACCCGCTACTTTTTAAATTCTTGCCAAATACTCGCTTAACATGTGGGCAGTTAATCATTCACGAGCCTGCCGTCTCACCTACTAAGTATCTCATACCGTATTTTCTAAATGTCAAAACGGTAGATTTGATGTGTTTTAAGGGCTCATGAGGCCAAAAGAAAATTGAACTTCAATTGAAGTAGTTTCACCTAGTTATTAATAATAAGGAATTTAAAGTATTTATCATGCCTATAGTTCACAATAGACCAATAAATTTTATATATCATTCCCTTACAAAAGATATAAGAAAACAATCTCAGATTTTCTAAACATCCAAAGTACCCAGAGTCAATAATGGATCCAAGTAAACTAAAATTAAAGATTTATTCAAACCAAAATCAATGAATTATTCATTATTCAAACTAAATAACCTGAATTAAAGTAAACTAGAACATTAAAATTGACTACAAGCTTCACCTATTAGCCATATCTAAAGAGATTTAGCCAACTGTTGAGTGTCAAATATTGCATATTTACCCCTGTTTATATGTTGGTTTTATGAACATGATAATGTTTAATGGGTATATTTTATACATGTTTATATTACAAGATGAATCTAAGAACTTGGATTGAAAAATTTGTCCAAAACATGAATTTGATGCTTCAGAATCACCAAGGCAAGGGATGAATTTTAGGAGACTGAGACTAAGATCGAAGATTTCAAGACCCCAAGATTTAAGAAAACCAAGTAGAGAAGAAAGGAAGTCGAAAGTGTAAAGTATAAAAATTTACAGAGTTTGAACTTCACTATCTATGCCATAGACCGTTATTCGATGACATCGAAGCCAGTGTTCGATGACATCGAGCATGGGTCGATGACATCGAAGAATTGCATGAAAATCAAGTTGGTTAGTGGACAAATTGAATGCAGTTATTGATGACAACCAAGCCATGTTCGATTGCTCGAAGACCAGTTCGATGGCATTGAGATTTTTTTGAATTTCTAGAGCAACTTGCTAGAACACTCAGAAACATTTTCGATCACTCGAACACCCTTCGATGACATCAATGGACTATTCGATGTAATCGAAGGCATGTTCGATGACATGAAGAGTTACCCAGTATGAAAGGTGTTACGTAGTGTGAAAAGGCGCGACTTCCTGATTCAAGTTACTTTCGATGATATCGAAGGCTGTTTAATGACATCGAAGGCGTTACGCAGAGTGTGTAAATTTGAGGCAGCTTTCAAAGACGGTCAGACAAAGGCTATTAATATGAGTTATTTAAGGAGTTCTAAAAATGAATTAGGTTTTCAGAAGCAGAGCCAAAGGGTGGAGCAACTTCTTAAGAGTTTTTCTTCATTCCTTATTTATTTTTAATGTTTTCTTTTAGGGTTTTAGATCTAATCATGTGTATGGTTGGCTAAACCTCTTAGTTAGGGCTAAGAGGTGAAGCTTATAGCGTGTTGGGATGATTTTCTTGTTTTGATTTCTGCCTTTCCTGAACCTCATTGATTTTTAGTTTGAATTTAAGGAATATTTTCAGTTTTCTATGATTTATTGTGACTCAAATTATAATAGATGTTGTGATAGCTTTGAATATCTTCTTTTCCTGTTTTGAGATTATGAGATTGGTAAATCCTATTGTTCACCACCGTCTCTTGGGCATGGTAAGATGATGGAATCCCTTCCAATCATCATAATACTCATTTATGTGTGGCTAGGTCAATGAAAAGTTCACATTTGGTTTAATTGCTTCATCTTCTAATTGGATAGGACAGAACTCCAATTCCATTTGTGTTTCTTGAATCAAGTAAAGTAGCATCCTGATAGCTACAAGTGAATCCTTGGCACCCTAGTTCCACTGCAAAAAAAATGCTCAAAGACTACGGACTATGATAGTTTTTAGCTACGGATATAAACCGTAGCTATATTGCTACGGCTTAAATCCGTAGCTAAAAATAATAGAACTGTAGCTAAATATTAACACCACCACTAGTACCTACAACCTATGATGGCACACAAGGGACTCTACGATGCACATTAAAATGTGTGTGCTACATCTAATATGTCTATTCGTTTTAAAAGAGTATTTCTGGGCAAGAGCCCAAAAAAGGAAGTAGATCGAAGGCTCAAGTGGACCACACAATAGGAAACAATGAAGATTAAACCTACCATCGATCGATGGTGTGTTTCAAGTTGACCTTCGAATTGCCTATATTTTGGGTCATTCCCTATAACAAAAAATTAAAAAATTAATGGACGGAATGGATATATGAAATGTATCATGACGGATCCCACAAAGCCGCCCTTGAGAGGGCCATCCTTGACCGTCAAAACATTGTGAAAGTGGATGTGTCGTAAATGCTATGGTCTAGTAGACTTTTAGCTACGGATTAAAACCATATTAGAGTCGTAGCAAGTAAAAATGCGGAAACTCATCCCGCGCTGCCCTTTTCTTTTCCCTTCACGCACGAAACCTTTCATCTCCCTTCACTCCTCGGAAAAAAAAAACCCATTCCGCGCCCATCTCTCTCTCTCTCTCTCTCTCTCTCTCTCTCTCTCTCTCTCTCTCTCTCTCTCTCTCTCTCTCCCTCGATCTCTCGTGCCCCTGATCTCCCCTCTCACGAACCCCTCTTCTCTACCTAACCATCCCCTCTCTCGATCTCACGAAGACTTCCCTCTCTGACGTCATAATCCACGTCCATTTTAGGTATGTAAGAATGATTTGCTTGTTTGTGTTTCTTAGTTGCTGATAAAAGAGAGGTTGCATATCCACCAGTTTGCTGGAATTTATTCCTTGTTCCGTTAGGTTTGTATGTTTCCTTGTTTTGTGCTGTAGGTCCCAGCAAGATTCTTACAATTAACTGTATGTAGCACAGAATGACCAGAACTCCGAACATACACGTCATGTGTGTTGGGCAGTCAAAGAGAGCAAAGATCCCATTTTTTCCGCCATATGATGGCAACTGCAGCTTCGAGTTTTTTTTTTTTTCCACCCTTTTCTGTTGTTTGGGATATATTAGGAGGAGATTTCTCAATCATGATTTCCTTTTTTACTAGGATGTTGTCAGATCTAAGTAACAGATTTCTTTGATCCATGTTATGCTGGGGTGTGAGGGTTTGATAATTGTGTTGATCGTCTGAGTGAATGAATGTCAGCATGCCGCATATATTGTCTTCGAGGAATTATACAATCCTTCTATTTGGCTGGGATTTCTGTGTATGAGCCAGGCCCATGGTTCAATTATCCAAAACATTCATTGGATTGACCCGTGTAGATTGACCATGCCCAAATATCTCCTGGGTTGGATGATCTGGAACATCCAGTCTTTCACATTGTTCCAGTTAAATGTGGATGGTTCTTGTGTTTACTTCCTTAATGGTCTTCTAAAAGGCCCCGAATTGAAGGGTTAGGATCTTCCAATCTGAGAAATTTTGGAGCATACCTTGTCCATGGTTAGGTCCATCGATTTACATTGTGGATCACTGAATCATGGGCCCTGCTTGTGTAAGTTGTAGATTTAAGGATGCTATACATATCTTCCTGGTTGAGGAACATATAATTCCTGTGTTTCATTGCCTGGTAATCTGTGGATGTGCTTTTAATTTGGAAGCATATGAGGATATTAATGTAAGAAAGAATTCACTTCTCCTGGACTGTTTCTTTCACTTCCTTGTGTTCTAGTTATATACATTTCAATGATGGTTAGAATTGTCCAATCAGTACGTTTTTTGCATTGTTGCCCATGAAATATGTGCTAGACCTGGACTGTCCAGATCAATCTACTGGATGGTCCAAATGTCCAGATTCTACTAAGAGCACTATAACCGATGGTGCTCTAAAAGCATTGGATCATTTCTGTGTTGTATTGTAAATTTTTTGCAAACTGCCCTTATACTATTTGCTGACTTTCTTCTTCTTCTTCTTCTTCTTTCTTTTGTTTTTTAATTTCCTTCTTTTTACATCAGCTAGGTAGAAATGAAATAATTTGCTGAGTTTCATTTGTCGGCACTTCCATTTTCTAAATGTTCTCTATACCAATCTCCGTTCTCAGTTGTTTAGGACTTCTTTAGATTGAAATTGAGCTAACCACAGCCTGTTTCTACTGCACAGAAAATGGAAAACAAGTCGAGATCTTTTGCTATGTTCATTTTCTCAGAAAAAGGCTTTCTAATACTGCACGCCGTGGAGCCCTGCTCATCCTTATGCAGGTTCATTTGGTAGAGCAGGTTTGCAACTTTTGAGCTTTCCATCAGGTGAGATGCACTGTTTAGATCTTCTGGCCTAGAAATTAGGCCACTTCATACCTCAGGTGGGTCACAGCATACAATACAAATGCACGGTTGGAAAATTTGTTTCAACGGTTAGTTTACTTTGTACACCGTGGCCCACTTGAGGAGTGGAACAGCCTGAAACTTTTAGGCCAGAAGGTTGAAACAATGTAGTCCCTGATAGGGGTTGGGTCATGAACTTTCTTCATTGAAGTCAATCATGTGATCCTATTGAATGCAGATGAAGAAAGACACTTCACCCTTCTAGGAAAAGGGTAGGGAGATGGACTGTGGATGAAGACAAGCACTTGAAAATAGCTATGATGCTTTTCGGGCAGAAAAACTGGATGAAAATTGCTTAGTTTGTCCCTGGCTGAACTCTAGTTCAATGTAGAGAGAGGTATTTCAAAATAATTTCCTAAAAATTTAACCTGACCAATTGCTTAAAACCATTAGTTACTATTCTGCCCCCATCTTTGATATACAGATTCTCTTCTTTCTTATTGGTAGTAGCTAAGCATTTTAAAGTACTATTTTAATACCACAAATAGTCGAAAGGGAGGCACATGCATTGATTTGACTAAATTGCAGAGTCTTGACTATGGTGACAGGTGGGTCAACACTCTGGATCCGTCTTTAAATCTAGAACCATGGACTGAAGAAGAGGACTCTAAACTGAAAGTAGCAATCGCTGAACATGGACATTGCTGGTCCATGATAGCAGCATTGGTGCCTCCGCGTACTGATAATCAATGCAGGAGGTATGGGCTTCTCTGTTTTTGCCTTCTTTGAGCATGGTTATTAACAAATGTTCTGCTCATGTTTTCATGTCCTGCTCAAAATGACATCATGTGTAAGTGATGAAACACTTAAAAGCAAGGACGCGTTTGGATGCTCTAGTGAAATGAACCACAATGATACAAAGTCGAGGAGGAAACGACAAATGTGGGGCTAAAACCGCTCCCTTCATAATGAGGGAGTAGCCCCAACCTTAACATTTGGTCGTTTCAATTCCAACTGGAGATGCATAAAATTGCAGGTTTAGTCATCATTATGTATTATGTTAAGTTTCTTATTTTTTGTCATGTTTCAGGGATCAAGAGGGAGATTGGAGCACTGCAGCTAGAAGTATGTTAAGAACTTGGAATTGAATTTTGATACATTGTCATGCATTCCTAGGATACTTTTGGATCGGATTAGATTTAATTTAAGCTATCATCATGGCAGGAGAAAAAGCTTGTTGCTGAAATAAAGAAACCGCCAAAACTGGAAATGAAGTAGGTTTTTGTTTATTTTTGCTTGATTAGCAGATTGTGTTTCTCCTTTCCTAGGAGGCGAGGAGTGTCCATCATTGAATCCATTGTCAATGGTTATGAAGTACTTCTCTTGTTTCAAAAGAAGGATTACTAATTATATTTTTGTTTCATTTACAGGCTGCAACTAAAATTTTGGCCTGTCAACTTATCAGGCTTAGGCAACAAATTGCTAATTTACAAGGTAGTCGAGCTCAGATGCGAGGTATAGCAACTCACACACAAGTGAACTAACACTACCTCATTTAGTGGGTTTGCTATTAGATTGACTCCTTTTTTTTTTCTTTTCTTTTTTTTTTTTTTTCCTGGATGTGATTGTTTGCTTGAATTGTTTTTATTTAATCCATTGCAGGCAATGCATGCCAATACTTCAGTTGCTAATGGCATGAAAGGTGCAAGTAGGTGATGGAAGCCATGAACAAGGTCTGGAAACTACACGCACATTAATTGAAGGCTACTGTTAGATCTCTTTAATATTCCGTGCTTTATGACTCCAAAGAAATTACCTTTGTTTCAATGGACATGTCTAGTGGATATTTCATTGGTGTCTAGGCTTCAGTTACCATAAAGATCTGGCCTAAAATTGTAACTTCATCTGGTTTTTCTCGTGTATCCTTTTTCCTTGCACTTGACTAAACTATCTAGAATTTAATTTCAGCAAATGGCACTTGCAAAGCAAATGAAGGTGATTCAAGAATTTCAGAAGCAATCAACACAAATGGATATGACGGTAAGATATTATCTTTTATTTCAATTGTGAAATACTGTGGTGTTGTTACTGACAAATGACAATGTCAAAGTCCCATGGAAGTTTATTCTACTGTTCTGTAGTAGTTACCATTCATTGGGTTACATTCATGTGTGAGTGGAGTCTCTAAAAAGCATGTGTTGGTGGAGTTGTCTTTCCCGCTTGCCAATTCATATTAATTTCCTTTGCACAAGATAACCAAACTGAAGCTCCATGTCTGCAATTTCCTTTCGCTGAAGAATTTCTCTTTCATATTGTCAATAACTTTGATTTTTGAATTCCATGTTTATGTGGCTAAGCCATCCTTCATATCTTTGTTGCTTGCATGGGCTTCTGTTAAATATTTCTTGCATTTTTTCCCTACCTCGAGAGGCGAGAACTAAAAAAAATCTTTTAGGCATTTTTCATGCATGCATGCATCTTCTGGTGGTAACCTGTTCCATTAACCAATAGAAAAATGATTTTTTATGAGTAATTTAGGCAAGCCAATTTGCAAATCACTCCAGGGCATCGAACCTTAGGCTATTGGCCAAAATTTCTTACATTTATGTTGATTCATTTTGGCTGCTTCTTTGTAAATCTGTAGAGCATCTATTGCTCATCTTAAATCTTTACTAATAACATTTACTCTCTCTCTCTCTCTCAAAAAAAAAAAAAACATTCTGTCAAAGAGGAACAGCATTATTGCATCAAGGAGCCACGGATCCCAAAAACAAATATTCGCTCTTGATACTCTCATAAACAAGATAATTGCAAAGCCAGCAACACCTCTACCCACATGGTTAAGTGAAATATCTAACCCGGTTGAGGAACATAAAAAATTAAGGCCCTGCTACCTTCAGCTGACCTTCAACGACTTGCTCATAAAATGTTATTTTCACAGTTTTAGACACATCTTTGTCATGATGGAGGACAATGTCATGTTTGTTTGGTTTGTGAAGTTACAATATTTACCTATTTTCCATTCCTATATGCAGAGTGAGATGATGTCAGAATCGCTTGACAATGTCTTAGACGATGATGAGGCCGAAGAGGAAACTGAGGAACTGACTAACCAGGTAAACATCGCCTTTATTTAATACTGGAATCTGCTATATGGAGCTAACCATGTCATGAGTGTTTTAGAAGTAGTGGATGGGATTAGTAGTTTTAATCAGTACACTGCATGCATTAACAATTTATTCATTGTTGTCTTTAGATATTTTGTTAGTAATTTCATGCTTTGCTAGCCCCAAATATCTGGGACAGGCTACAATGATAATCTTTAACTTATGGAATATTTTAGCGGATGGAGCTGCTGCTAATAGGTTTCCATGGTGTGTTATGGGGATCTTCAATGCCATACTATATGAGAAGTAAAAGGTCCATCAATCAATCTGTTTCTTGTTACTGGATTTCAGGAAATCATTTCTGATTGTGACTTCCTAAATATTGGAGATTCAAAGCACCCATTCACATGGAATAACAATCGCAAGCAAACCAGTTTTGTTGCAGGATGGTTGGATTAAACTCTTGTAGATTTAGAATGGGTAAATCTGTAAGAGTTTTCAGGTGAGATGAACGAGTTTCAAAACAAAACAATTTACGGTTTAGAGAAGCGATTCCTAGGATGTATGTGTGTTTCAGGGGCCATCTGCACCTTGGAAGCATACAATGGATGGTAAGGAAAATCCTCGAGTTCCCTTTTTTGAATCATGAAAAGGTATGTGCTGAATCCCATGCATTGGCAATATTAGGCATGCTCATGAGCAGGACATGCATAATTCCTTAAAAATGATGAAGACCAGCTCGCTCTTTTCAGGTGGATGTTGCATATGGGAGGATTGGACTTCATAATTTTCAGATTCATCTCAGGTACGTCTCTTGTCAAGAATGCACGTGATTAGAGTGGCCTGGACATTTGGACAAACCGTATTTTTGTATTTGCTCAAAATTGATGGAGCAGACCCGGATGTGCGTCGGAGCTATCCGGATGAGCGGGGGTCCCTGGAAGGTGGGAACTGCTGTTATGACCATGATGAAGCTTTCCATTTCCTATGGACGGCATTGGAGGGGCCTGACCATTTGGACAGGCTGTGTTTATGTATTTGTTCAAAATTAATGGAGCAGACCGGATGTGCGTCGAGCTATCCGGATGAGCGGGGGTCCCTGGAAGATGGGAACCGTTGTTATGACCATGATGAAGCTGTCCATTTCCTATGGACGGCATTGGAAGAGCCTGGCCATTTGGACAGGCCGTGTTTATATTTGTATTTGCAGGGACCACACCCTTAACCTAAACCCGAACCCATTCTCAAATCCCAAAACCTATAACCTATAACCTATAACAAAAACCAAAACCTATAACCTAAACCCGAACCCATTCTCAAATCCCAAAACCTATAACCTAAACCAAAACCAAAACCTATAACCTAAACCCGAACCCATTCTCAAATCCAAAAACCTAAACCTTAACTTAAACCAAAACCTATAACCTAAATCCGAACCCATTCTCAAATCCAAAAACCTATAACCTAAACCTAAACCTAAGCCTAAACCTAAATCAAAACCTATAACCAAAACCTAAACCCGAACCCATTCTCAAATCCCAAAACCTATAACCTAAACCAAAACCAAAACCTATAACCTAAACTCGAACCCATTCTCAAATCCAAAAACCTATAACCTAAACTTAAACCTAAACCAAAACCTATAACCAAAACTTAAACACGAACCCATTCTCAAATCCCAAAACCTATAACTTAAACCAAAACCAAAACCTATAACCTAAACCCGAACCCATTCTCAAATCCAAAAACCTATAACCTAAACCAAAACCTAAAACCAAAACCTAAACCCGAACCCATTCTCAAATCCCAAAACCTATAATTATAACTTAAAACTATTCCCAAATCCCAAAACCTATAACCTAAACCTAACCTTTCCCTAAACCTATAACCTAAACTCAATTCCCTAAAGCTAAACTTACACCTATAACCAAAACCCAATCCCGAACATGAACCCGATTTCCTAAACCTAAACCATAACCCATTCTCAAAATCAAAACCTATAACCTAAACCCGAACCCATTCTCAAATCCAAAAACCTATAACTTAAACCAAAACCAAAACCTATAACCTAAACTCGTACCCATTCTCAAATCCAAAAACCTATAACCTATAACCTATAACCTAAAGCTATAACTTATAACCAAAACCAAAACCTATAACCTAAACCAGAACCCATTCTCAAATCCCAGAACCTATAACCTAAACCAAAACCAAAACCTATAACTTAAACCCGAACCCATTCTCAAATCCCAAAACCTATAACCTAAACCAAAACCAAAACCTATAACCTAAACCCGAGCCCATTCTCAAATCCAAAAACCTATAACCTAAACCTAAACATATAACCTATAACCTAAATCAATACCTATAACCAAAACCAAAACCTATAACCTAAACCCGAACCTATTCTCAAATCCCAAAACCTATAACCTAAATCTAAACCTTAACTTAAACCAAAACCTATAACCTATAACCTAAACCAAAACCAAAACCTATAACCTAAACCCGAACCCATTCTCAAATCCAAAAACCTATAACCTAAACCTAAACCTAAACCAAAACCTATAACCGAAACGTAAACCCGAACCCATTCTCAATCCCAAAACCTACAACCAAAACCAAAACCAACCTATACCTAAACCCGAACCCATTCTCAAATCTAAAGACCTATAACCTAAACCAAAACCTAAACCCGAATCCATTCTCAAATCCCAAAACCTATAACCTAAACCAAAACCAAAACTTATAACCAAAACCTAAACCTAAATCCATTCTCAAATCCCAAAACCTATAACCTAAACCAAAATCAAACCTATAACCTAAACCCGAACTCATTCTCAAATCCAAAAACCTATAACCTAAACCTAAACCTTAACCTAAACCTAAACCAAAACCTATAACCTATAACCAAAACCAAAACCAAAACCTATAACCTAAACCCGAACCTATTCTCAAATCCCAAAACCTATAACCTAAACCAAAACCAAAACCTATAACTTAAACCCGAACCCATTCTCAAATCCAAAAACCTATAACCTAAACCTAAACCTAAACCAAAACCTATAACCGAAACCTAAAACCGAACCCATTCTCAAATCCCAAAACCTAAAACCAAAACCAAAACCAAAACCTATAACCTAAACCCGAACCCATTCTCAAATGCAAAAACCTATAACCTAAACCAAAACCTAAACTAAAACCTATAACCAAAACCTAAACCCGAATCCATTCTCAAATCCCAAAACCTATAACCAAAACCTATAACAAAAACCTAAACCTGAATCCATTCTCAAATCCCAAAACCTATAACCTAAACCAAAACCAAAACCTATAACCTAAACCCGAACCCATTCTCAAATCCAAAAACCTATAACCTAAAACTAAACCTATAACCTAAACCTATAACCAAAACCTAAACCCGAACCCATTCTCAAATCCCAAAACCTATAACCTAAACTAAAACCAAACTTATAACCTAAACCCGAACCCATTCTCAAATCCAAAAACCTATAACCTAAACATATAACATAAACCTATAACCTATAACCAAAACCAAAATCAAAACCAAAACCTATAACCTAAACTCGAACCCATTCTCAAATCCCAAAACCTATAACCTAAACATAAACCTTAACCTAAACCTAACCTATAACCTATAACGTATAACCTAAACCAAAACCAAAACCTATAACCTAAACCTGAACCCATTCGCAAATCCCAAAACCTATAACCTAAACCAAAACCAAAACCTATAACCTAAACCCAAACCCATTCTCAAATCCAAAAACCTATAACCTAAACCTAAACCTAAACCAAAACCAATAACCAAAACCTAAACCCCGAACCCATTCTCAAATCCCAAAACCTATACTTATAACCTAAAACTATTCTCAAATCCCAAAACCTATAACCTAAACCTAACCTTTCCCTAAACCTATAACCTAAACTCAATTCCCTAAAGCTAAACCTACACCTAATCCTAATCTCAACTCCCTAACCTAAACCTAAACCTAAACTTGAAAACCAAAACTTAAACCCAATCCCGAACATGAACCCGATTTCCTAAGCCTAAACCATAACCCATTCTCAAATCCAAAAACCTATAACCAAAACTTAAACCCAATCCCGAACATGAACCCGATTTCCTAAACCTAAACCATAACCCATTCTCAAATCCAAAACCTATAACCTAAACCCGAACCCATTCTCAAATCCAAAACCTATAACCTACACCCGAACCCATTCTCAAATCCAAGAACCTATAATTAACCTAAACCTGTAACCTATAACCTAAATCAAAACATATAACCTAAACCAAAACCAAAACCTATAACCTAAACCCAAACCCATTCTCAAATCCCAAAACTTATAACCTAAACCTAAAACTTAACCTAATCCTATAACCTATAACTTAACCTAAACCTATACTTATAACCTAAAACTATTCCCAAATCCCAAAACCTATAACCTAAACCTAACCTTTCCCTAAACCGATAACCTAAACTCAATTCCCTAAAGCTAAACCTACACCTAATCCTAGTCTCAACTCTCTAACCTAAACCTAAACCTAAACCTAAATTTGAAAACCCAAACTTAAACCCAATCCCGAACCTGAACCCGATTTCCTAAACTTAAGCCATAACCAATTCTTAATTCCCTAAAGCTATAGCCTATAACCTAAACCTAAACCTAAACCTAAACCTAAACCTTTAACCTAAACCTAAACTTAAAACCTAAATGTATTCTCAAATCCTTAAACGCAAACCTACACCTAATCCTAATCTCAACTTGAAAACCCAAACCTAAACCCGATCCCGAACCTGAACCCGATTTCCTAAACCTAAACCTTAACCTATAATCAAGTCCTCAAAAGTTATAACCTATAACCTAAACCTAAACCTATAACCTAAACCTAAACCTAAACTAAAACCTATAACCTAAACCTTAACCTATAACCTATAACCTAAACTTAATTATAACCTATAGCCTAACCTTAACCTTAACCTAAACCTATAACCTAAACCTAAACCAAAACCTATAATCATATGGTGAGACCATTTCTTTTGTGTCAATTTCATTCTTCTTTGAGTTTTTTTTTTTTTTTTTTTTTTTTTTTTTTTTTTTTTTTTTTTTTTAATTTATTAAGGAAAAAAATGGTTATACATGATGCATCTCTTTCACTTTTTCTTTCTTTTCCCCAATGGGCATTCTAATTTATGAATGACATGACTGTTTGTAGGATGATGGAATATACAAAGCTGTTGAAATTTCATGGTGAAGTCTGCGCATTTCTCTAATGAAGCCAAAGATTTGTATTTTCAGCATTATTGTAATTGTAATGTAATTGATTGAATGAATTGGATTGTAATTGATTGTAATTGTAATTGATTGAATGAAGGATTGTAATTGAATGAATGAATGATTGTAATTGAATGAATGAATGAAGGATTGTAATTGAATGAATGAATGATTGTAATTGAATGAATGAATGATTATACAGGTGGTAATTGAATGAACAAATGATTATATGCAATTTTTTAATGTACAAAATAGCTACGGATATTGACCGTAGCCACTAATCTGACAGGTGTAGCCTTTATTAAATTTGACATATTGCTACGGACTTTTAGCTACAAATAATATCCGTAGCTGTTTGAAGTTTTCACTACAGATATAATTGCTTCAGATTAAATCCATAGCCATAGGTTCCAGACCTATTGTTATGGCACCTACGACTACGGTCGTGCTACGGACTAAAACCGTAGTCATAGGTCTATGGCTACGGATATTATCCGTAGCTTTTGCCTGTTTTCTGGTAGTTATTGCTACGGATTATATCCGTAGCTGTTGGTACCTATAGCTACGGATTAAATCCGTAGCTATAGGTTCTAGACCTATTGTTACAGCACCTACGACTACGGTCGTGCTATGGACTAAAACCGTAGCTATAGGTATATGGCTACGGATTTAATCCATAGCCTTCGCCCGTTTTTCTGGTAGTGAATTCCCTTTTGATTATTGAAATCTCATTCACAATTACTTTCTTTTATTCCATATTTAGATTTAAATCTTCTTCTAGTTCTAGTTTTAGTTATTTTCAGAATACATACAAGTTTAATCCCTATGGATTTGACCTCAGTCTTATCGAGTTATTACTACATCATGACCCTACATTTTGGAGTTGTGAACACCAACCATTGTCATAGTTGAACTAAATTCAAATAAAAATATGAAAAAAAAAAAATTTGAGTCAAAAGATTGGAGAAGAAAATCCACTACATGGAAGCTTAAAAACCTCTTATTCTCTCTCCTAAACCCTAATTTGTATCTAGACTGGCCTAATTCACCTCTTTAAATAGGAAAATTTCACACCTACTTCACACCGTCTTGAATTTCTGCACTTTTGTTCCACTTCAGTCGCATCAACGGTAACCTTCAGTTGCACCGAACATCACTTTGGTCACACCAAAGGGGTCTTTCAGTTACAGTTGAATTTCTTTAAAATACCTTTGAACTCTCTATCTCTCTCAGGTTGCACAGAACCTTCCTTTGGTGGGATCGAACGTCACTTTGGTCTTATTGAATCTTCAAGCCAAGTTAAGTTTAAAATTCACTTTTCTTGCTAGATTATTTTTTGTACATTCAGTCAAATTGAACCTACTTTTGGTGGGAGTGAATAGTCTATTATTTTTGTTATTCGAATGTGTGATTTTTTAGACTTTTCCTCATCTTTGGTGATTGATTTCTTTAGAGCTTTGGCACTTGAAATTTTTATTATTATCTTCCAAATATCTAATTATGCATTGCCTTTGAAGTTGATTTCATTTTTAGCTTTAAATAATCCATTTAAGCATGTATTCAACTGTTTATCCTCATTATTGACATTCCCTGTGAGAGCCAATTAGGGAGAATTACGTGTAATCTTTACAGATCTACATGGTGTATTCGAAGATCTACAGTTATGTTTGAAGCAGATTTCTCGATAATAATAGCTGGAGCATATCAAATGGTGCAGTGTATTTTTTGAGTAACCGATGAAGAAGCAATCGTGTGTAAGCAGTTACAAGCCAAGTGGCAAGAGAGAAACAAAGGAAGTCAAGTAGTGTTGAACGGTTATGGTAACCGTCGGAACGTGAGAAAGATCTAGATGGCCATATCAATACTATAATTAGAAGAGGAATGCAAGAAGGAGAATCGTCTCATACTTGTTCATTCCCGTTCCGACCGAGCCCTATTTTGACCAATCAGGGTCATTTATGTGTTTTCTATATGGATACACATGGTGCAGTTAGACAATTTCCTGCAGATATGTACGGTTATGTCTTGGAAAGAGGAGGCACAACATATCAATTACAACTGAATATCATTAAAGTGGTTGAGAAGACTAGCGATTGAGCCTTAACGATTAAATGATAGGTGGTAAGAGATCGAGTTCCCACTGTCGCTTGACAAGTGGATAAAGGAGGAACAAAAGGAATAGAATGTGAGAAGCATCTAGAACCCAAGTCGTGAAGAACAGTTACCATAATCATCGGAACATGGGAATGATCCAGAATGGTTGATTTAGAGCTATAAATAGAAGAAGATTACAACAAAAATAATTTGTCTCTTACCAAATCAATCGAACCAAATCAATTATCTTTTCAACGATCTTTCAATTGCTAGTTTTTTTTTTTTTTTTTTTATTTCGTAGTATAACCCTTTACTTTTCTTATCAAGTAAATTATATTCCTTAGTGTAACCATTTACTTTTCAAACTTGTTGTTTACATTTTGTAGTGTAATATGTAGTGTTAATCAAGTAGCTAGTAACTTTTAGCTCTAATCTTAGGTCTACGCTCATATACTGCATTTAGTTCTGCATTAGAGAGACATTCTTTAATAGTTTGCAGCTGCCAATTGTAAGGATTTCTATCCCATCTCATTTAATCTATATTAAAAAGTCCTTTTGTACAGAAGGCAAATGAGTAACTCATCTTCAGAGGACGAACCCCACACACTGACTATCGCCTGATCCATGTATACATTGAGTGAGTAGCTAAATATGCAATTGATGTCTCTAGATCTCGGTTATACTCTGTGTCTGCCTATCTTAGCGCTCTGGGCCATTGTTGTTCAGTTTTAATTAGAGCCACAAATCTAATTATGGCACGCCTGCACACTGTGTGAGAAAACAATGGTCGAATAAGTTTTTGGCATGCCTAGTGGGACCTTGTTTATTAACTGCCGAGTCGACTTTTGCTAAAAATGAGGAGAACTGCTCGTGCTTCTGGAGCTGAGCCTTTTACACTGACCGCACCACCTCCACGTGATGATGTGCAGGTTCAAGCACCCCCAAAGGTGTCTAACCCGATCGAAAATCAGGCTGGACCATCCACATCTTGAGTCGTACTCCCAAATGAGGTATCTGTTGTGCTTGGGGATGTTCAAATAGGCATCCAAATGGTGCAGGAATATGGAAGGGCATAAGCAAAACAATTCTATATTCAGACTGAGAGCACCAATCGTTACATGGCCAGCCAGACTGAAGCTATGCAATGATTATTGGTCGTAATAACAGAACATACATTGCTAGCGTTGCAACATAAAGAAAGCTCGATCGGTAATGCAGTCCCTTTGCCACCTATGCCACTGTTACAACGTAACCCACCACCGATTCCTCCTCCAAAGGTCAGGAATGTGACACCTCCTATGAAAGTCGGGTGACCTGAATGGGAGGTCAAGGATTTCATGCCCGAAAATAGAAATCATAGATCTTCAACTGGATTCAATCCGTTGTAGGGCCCTAGATTTCATGATAATCTTAATCGATTTGGCCTAGATCAATTGTCGATGGTAAAACCTCAGCGGATCGATCGAGACCCAATAATGTAACTTGTTCAAGAGGTTGCTGGCCAAGTGCTAGGTCGCAACACTATCCCCATCTATCACAAACCATACCCAGAGTGGGTAGATCAACAACATCCATTACCGATGAATTATTGATCGTATTTCACTCTATTTTCTGGTGAACCCAGTTAGTCGACTATCGAACACGTCGGCTGGTTCACCATGTTATGTGGTGAGTTAGCTAACAATGATTATCATAAGTTATAGTTATTCAGTCACTCATTAATTGCCACAACCGTCACATGGTATCAAAACTTACTAGAAGATTTAATACGCAATTGGTAAGAATTGGAAGAAAAGTTCCATGCTTCTTTAGAAAAAAGGGAGAACCATGGTCTATCTCGTGCGATTCTGGCAGTTACCTGGGGAACCATGCGAGAGTTTTATTTTAATTGAAGCAAGCGAAGAGCCGTTGTAAAGTAGTCATGACTAAGGCCGAATTCGTGCAACTCGCACAAGACGGTCTAGAATATAAGCTCCACAAAAAATTCATAGGGACAAAGTTTACTAATCTATATGACTTAACTAAAAAATTTCTCGTTATGAGGAACTACTTCAGGAAGGAGCGAGATGATCAAATTCATCATTAGGGATATACTACAACGACCCTAACTATGATATTGTGATTGTTGAAGTAGTGGTTAAGAAGTCACTGGTATGTTTAACATTGGTTAAAGTAGAATCGATCGCCTCGACCATGTAAAAGGTTCAGAAGGTACCTTTGATATCACTTGAGACAAAGAAATATTTGATATCATGTTGGTCGGGAAGTTCATTAAGGTTCGTATTATTCATAAAGTACCTTTGGAGGATGAATTACAAAACATCGAATATTGCAAATGGCACGAATCTCAATCCCACTGCACTAACAAGTGTGTTGTTTACAGGAATGTTATTCAAGACCACATCGACCATGAGTTGTTGAAGTTCCCAGAAAAGGAAAAGTGGCAATGATGTTCGACACCGATCCATTCCTAGCTAATATGGAGGTAAACATGGTCTCAGCCAATCTCAGGGATCATCCGAGACTACAAATAGACCTCAATTAGATTAACCTGAGAAGAATACCTAGTCGGTCCGCGCAGAACATCGGTGGATTTTTCGGTCCCATGATGATTGGTTGATTGCTATTGGGGGAAGGCACCAAGGGTCTCAATTTTACGACCAATGCGCACGGAAAATTGTGTCTCAATCGAAAAACCCTCCCAAAATGGGGAAGAGAACACCATAATAATGGCCGAGATCACGACTAAGCGATACACTTGGCCTGTAATCGCCGTTCACAATAGGGATCTCTCCTGACAAGGATGGTCAAGCCTCCTACCACACAAGAGGGGGTATGGAAACAAGTTATTCACCCAAAGTTTCTAGCAATACCAGAGACTTTAACAATGACTCAAAGACACTGGTGGCAAAGGCAGAGGGCTGCTGTAAGAAGAGACATGGAAGGGGAAGAAATGGTCCCCCGACTTGAAGCTAGACTTCCCCGCCCATTTTGGAAAGTTCTCGTGCTTGATGAGAAGGTGGCAGTGAACGTAGTATATGTCATGCCCCAAACTCGAAAACGGGGCTCATAAAATTTCCGATCGCCGAAATCCGATGCCGACAGCCTCTGTAGTACCTTGTTCTCGGCTCCCGGCACCCATATGCTACATTCCAATCCTGGGATCCTACAAGGAGGATTTTTCAAAGTACATTTATCTCGTAAGAAGCATAACCAGAAGTTTACCCAAATCACAAAGGCAACATCATCATCACATATCCACTAATATGAACAGTTAAATACAGTGCTAAAAGGTAAATACATATATCAAAAATCAAAGCTCTAAAAGATAGTTGCACGCTCCAAGCTCAACGCTGCTGCGACCTAACACCACCTGCACGCATCTATCGTGCATAAGCTTATATAAAGCTTAGAGGGTGGTGAAAGTGTGTGCTTAAGGTAAGTGCAAGTTTGCATTATCAGAGCAATACAAAAACATGTTGGTAAGTCTATAAATACCATCAACCTTATCCAGGCTATGTGATACAAAAACATAATAAGCCAATATCATGTATTAAGGAAGCAATGTAGATCAGCTATGCAAGGCGGAGACATAGTTAGCCGAAAATTAGATACTGAGGATACAATGCAATATGAAAATCTGACTAGTCCACAAATGTCGTCAGTCTCATCTAGGCCATATAAATGCAGAAACGTAGCAACCAAAAATGTCATATACCACGAATGTAATGCAATATGCGGTGTGAATGAAATGACCAAGCTTGAGTGTGAAGTCAGAATGATAGTACGTAGTATCGCAGAGTATAGGGTCCATCACAAGGGACTTCTACCAAACCAGTCCCATACCTAAATTTAGATAGCCTGACTCACTGTGGCAGACTCCTGATCTCAGGTTGGTTGCATGCCCCAACCGAAATCCTGACCATTACGAAGGTACACATAATAATTAGTTGTGCACCACCAGCCCGAGTGGATAGTGAATGAATAAATGAATGAGTAAAATGTTGAGTATGCAACTCCTGCTCAATAAGTCCACACATCAGTACCATACTTTTCTGGGATCATCACTGGGGTCTAGTACACTCTACGCCATTTGCCGCCTCATCAAGCGCACAACTGGGTAAGTGAAAGAGACCTCACCATCTGCCTGCCAATATCGGCTCGGCTAGTCGATAGCGGACCCATTCCTCAAGCTGGTCAGACTTAACCTAACATTGCCTACTCCCTCAGGTGGGTATGGCCACACCCCCTCCTAACCGACCACGACACAGTAGGAAGAGCGGCCGCCTGGTATTCGGCACTTGGTGCTCATGTCTTTCACTCGGTCTAGACGTTGGAGCATCCCTTGGCTATGAGAGTTTAGGGACCTTCACTCACAGACATCCAAAGTGACCATATGCTCAAACCAAACATTTTTGATGTATGGCTATCCACGATATGCCTATGGAGGCTGCAGCGCTGATGTCGCTAGGGTGCCAAATGATCATATCATAAAATGCGAGACACATGAGCCATACCATCCAGTCATGTATCAAACCTGTGCGTACCGCGCGCTCATGTTGGGCAACTCCGTCTCTCAGGGAGTCCCATAAACAATCAGCCCAACGACACACGCTATGCTTAATCACACCTCATAACAAGCAGGCGAATGATGCATATGGGCATATATCATGGAGTATACTAAGCATGATTATAATCACATACATCATGGTGGTCCTGTATAAGGCGGCCCATAGCCTGTAATTATGAATGAGTGGCGTGCACACAATCACATACACATGGTGGGTCTCACACATCACAATTGGGCCTCGTATATACAAGGGGCTTCACATAATCACAATGGGCCTCATATAATCACAATGGGCCTTGTACAATCACAATGGGCCTCATATAATCACAATGAGCCTCATATAATCGCAATGGGCCCTATACAATCACACAATGGGCCCCATACAATCACGATGGGCCTCACATAGTCACAATAGGCCTCATACAGTCACAATGTTATGTTAACACAAACTTAGTGCGTATACCAATCATAGTCATAATCAATAATCGGCCTATATATATAGTGGGGTTCATAGAAGGACGGCAGATCTAATCTATAACATGAGGATCGATCCACAACAGTGGATATACCAAACCTGATACCATCGATCTTTCCACCTACGGTGACGATGTAGGCCTAGATGGCCTACTCATATCAAGAATGGGCCTAAAATTAAGGAGTAGGCTTCCTTGCCCGTTCCATCACGTAGCAATATGGGCTTCCTAAGGGCTTAATAAGCATAAGGTGGGCCACATTCCCTATGAAAGGCTTGGTATGAACACAAGAGGGGCTCTAAGGCTTGGGTGGTCCTACAAGATATGGTGGAAAGCATCATTATCAAATGGGGGCCCAATGGATTGGGATAGCCTAATCAAAGGAAAGATGAGTAATATAATCATCAATGGAGGCCCCAACGGTTTGGGTTAGCTCATTAAGGGGAGGTGAGAATGGGCTTAACAATGGGCCCTAGGGAGAGTTACAATGTGGACATCTAACCATCATTGCTCCCAAAGCATGGCCCATTTAATATCAACTAGGAACATGTATGAGCATCATAAACATCATTACATACATCTTGGTAGAATCACACATCACAATGGGCCTCATATATATCACCTTGAGCCTCACACAAGGGCTTTATATACATCGCATTGGGCCTCACTCATGGGCCTTATATAGATCACATTGGGCCTCATACTTGGGCCTTAAATACATCACAATGGGCCTGATCCCATGGGCCTCATATACATCACATTGGGCCTCACCACATAGGCCTCATATACATCACAATGAGCCTCATCACATAGGCCTCACATACATCACATTGGGCCTCATCATATGGGCCTCACATATCACAATGGACCGCATATACAACACAATGGGCTGTAAACATGGGCTGAATATACATCACGATGGGCCTCATACACACCACAATGAGCCGCAAACACGGGCCAAATATACATCACAATGGGCCTCGCACAAACAGTAGGTGGACCTTGTATGAACATCTAGCAAATGGACGGTTTGGATATAATACATGCTATGGAGGGTCCTAAAACCTCAATGAAGGTCGGTGTGGATATGAAATACTTACATTGGTGGATCCCACCATCCAGGTGCTTGGATGGTGAGGATAAAGCTCATATATCACGGTGGGTCCCAAAACTTCAACGGAGGATGGTGTGGATATGAAATACTTACATTATGGTGGATCCCACCGTCCAAGTGCTTAAACGGTGAGGATAAAGCTCATATATCACGGTGGACCCCACCGTCCCAGCTGGACGGTGTGGATACAACACTTACGTTAGGTTAGGAATCATGGCTGCTGGATAGCGTGGATAAAATACATAATGGTGGCTCTCACTTGAAATTTAGATCTATCTCATTCTCCATGTAATGCCATAAAATGATCTCTACAAATGATTAGGGGGTATGGATGCAACACATGCATCAGGATGGGGCCACGTCCAGAGATGGATGGTGTGGATGGAATCATACATCAAGGTGGACCCCACGTCCTTACTGGCTAGTGTGGGTATACCACATACATCAAGGTGGATCCCACTTGATCTGGACGACCAGGATGACCACGTCATCAAGGCAGATGCGTTCCACCATCCCTGTAAATGGACAGACGGTGAAGATAAAACCCATTCGTCATGTGGAGCCACATAGATGGGGTCCACGTCCCGGTAAGTGGACGGAGGGTGAGGATAAAACCCATGCATCATGTGGGGCCCCTAGATGACAGGGATGAGACAAATACATTATGTGGGCTCCATGGTTGTACGATGTGGATTAGACCTGTACATCACGGCTGGCCCCACAGTACTTGCTGCCCTTAATACAAATGGACGGTTTGGACATCACAAACCTCAGATCAGTCCCACAAGACTACTGACGTCAGCACAACAACTGAATAGTTGGGCTGCAAAAGGACGGTTTATATTAAAACACATATATCATGTGGTCCCACACCCATCAGCTATGTAAGGCTCGTATCATAGTCCGTACCGTTCCTTAGGATCCCACGGTCCTCCAGGTCGAATTCTAGTAACCCGCGACCTGTAATCAGTATTTTTGTGCGACCCTAAGTCGCATCCCGAAGATCTGATTGGGTTCGACTCGAAACTTATACCCTAGCCACCGCGTCGTCGCCGTGGTTCCAATGCTGCGTCTCGCGCGCCGATACGATACCGAGGCCAGGAGTTGTGGGCCCACGTTCATTTCGAGAAAAATGCCATGCGTTGCAAATTTTGAGAGACTCTCTATCCTAAACATCACATCAATCATCAAAGTACAACAAGTACACAACCTATCCCTCTCTTACCAACAAGACAAGCAACCCATCCCTCTCCCATTACCAAAGTCAACTCTCCCTCTCTCCACCCATCCCTTACACTCACCCATCACCCATCACTCACTCTTACATCACCTCTCTCTCTCTCTCTCTCTATCAAACCACTTCTCAAGCAATCCAAGAGAGCCAACATCCAAGCTATTCTAAGAGAGCTAGTTGTGGCCCACTTCCCTACCCAAAAAACTCTCATCTCCACCATCTAAACTTCATCATCCACCATCAAAGGTTGAGCATTGGAGCTAAGGAAGCCAAGGGACCAAGAAGGAGTGATATAGGTGGGTGATCTTAGGATATCCACCGTTAATTTCCATTTAAGGACCCACTTATGATGGGACCCACTTTGATGTATGTGTTGTGATCAAAGAGGGGCCGATAGTGGCGGGGTCCCTCCACTACACTCTCTCTCTCTCTCTCTCTCTCTCTTCTCCTCTCTCTCTCTCTCTTTTCCTTTTGTATGGTGATGATGATGAGGGTGTGTGGCCCACCTAGTGTGTGTATGGCCCACCACGATGTGTTATATCCATGCCATCTACTTGTGGGGCTCATCTTGTTGGACTGTCCAGTGGACGGGCTTATTGCCCGACCGTCTGGACAGGCCCAGATATAGAGAAAACACAAATATCATCTTAATCCAAAGTGGAGGTGGGCCACACGTGTGGACCCACCTTGATGTTGTGTTGGATCCACACCGTCCAAACCCCTGGACGGTCGGACCCTCTCTGATGTATTCACACCGTCCGTCCAGCGTCCAGGGTCTGGACGCTGGACCCTTTCAAAAATAAAATAAAATAATAATAATAATAATAAAAGAATAAATAATATATATATATATATATGTATGTATGTGGTGGGCCCCATGTGGGACCCACCAGCTGGACTGTTTGACTGATGTTGTAACGCCCCGTGTTTTCAGGACCCGAGTACACGACCCGTTTCCCGAAAACCCGAGTGTTGACCTTAAAGGATGGTCAAATTCGAGTGTACACATATTTTTTTTTTCTTTTATCAGAGTGAGCAGATGAGCGTAGTGTGGACAAACTGACATAAAGAAAAATTTCATTATTATTCAAATATATAAGAAGCTGCCCATAATGACTTATACAAACCAATGTCTCTGAATTTAACAAGTACGAGATTTACAAGAATTTAATATATGAAGAATGGCAGAAAATATATATAAATATAAGCCGCAAGATCGCGCAGCTCTTCCAGGCAATTCCAGGCATTACGGCCTTGCATCCTGGTGATCGTATCCTGCTCCTCATCAAATCTGAACATGCATCGTCACTAAAGCCACCTGTACTACCTGTACGGTTGTATATTTGATGGATGAGTGGCCAACTCAGTGTGAATTCCCCTCAAGATTTCACACCACCGCATTAGGTAAGCATAGTTATAAAACACAAGGCAGTCACAACAATACATGATGCAGTCTTTTTAAATGCATGGATGCATGAATGCACATCGGCCTGGGGATGCACATCCAGCCGGACTTGGGCTCGTCGCCCATGCAAATCACGACCTGGGAAAATCATCCAGTCGGACAGGGGTCGATAGTCGGTGGTCTGGGAGCTAGCGAAACGATACCCTAAAGATCCTAAGGGCACGTGCTACAGCATCCAGATTAGCCACCTGTCATCGCCAACATGCTATAGGATGCATGATTAACCAAATCGTTATTAGTCCAGTTACAATCAGCCAATTTAGGTAAGCTCAAGGTCACTACGGGGAGCTCAGAGCCCAGCGTAGGCCGACAGCTCGGGCATAGTGTCCCATACCACCATCCCCGGCTCATGAGACTACCACCTTAGGATGTTTAATGGAAACCTGTCGACTAGTGGCCAATCATATTACAATGTATGGGGCTTACCATCGCATGGCTGCACGGTGTAAAACGTCGAACCCATGTAGGAAAAATATCAAATAAAACCACGTAGGACGAATATCAAAATATGCCACCAAGGGCGAATATCAAAACCATACGATGAAAACCATCCTTAAAAACCATTGAGCACAACAACCCTGGATGGTAGGCCCACATCAATGATCCATCTAGACCACCACTCAATAACCACCAAGTCGAAGGTTCATTACGATCACAACTAGTCAAGTTGCATCCCAAGTATGGGTGTACATTCATATGTGGGAATCTTCCACTAATGTACCAGTTTAAAGTCCATAAGCAATACACAGATAGTCCACAAGTATGAACAAATATACAGGATGAACATTAAGCTGGCAATACAGCAATTCAATTTCTACCAGCTAACACATGTGATTATAAGAGGGAGATATCAATTATGAATTTAAATAAAACTATAACTTAAGCTAATGAGAAGATGGAAAGTTCAAGGGGAAGAATCATCACCTTATACTTTGAATCGCCTTCTAATCTCGCTAAACGCTTGCGCCCTTAGAATTGTATCCTATCACAAATTACGAACTTGTATAATTAGATCCAGGTTGATCTACACACTACCTAGGGTTGAAGATCATAGCTTAAGGTCATCTTTTAGGGTTTAATGTGGAATAGGGTTTTATCCTAAAGTTCGGTTCTAAGCTTAGATTATTGGATTTGAACGCCAACTTATGTAAAATTAATTGTCATCTTAGTTTATAACCATAACCTAATTATTAATATTGATGATGGAATTTAATATTAGCTAATCATGACACTGATAGTCATTATAATGGTAGTAATCAGTATACTCCTATCAATGATACTATCTAAAAATTCTAATAACTAAGGTTGTGGTTTTTTATCGGTACTTAGCAAAACTAACCTACTAATGGTTAACCATATTTGATTATGGTAACTCTGATGATGATGATAATTAATAATAGAGTTAAAATCGATGATAATAGTTACTATAACACTAATTAATACATCGTAATATTAATTATAAATTTCTAGTCGATATCATCAAAATAACGTTAATCGTTACAACAACTAGAAAAAATATTAATAGCAAAGTTACTAATGACGGACCTGATTGGTGAAAGGAAATGAAGGTTCTCACCCTGTCGACTCGGTTCGAGTCGAGTTGGCTCGACCCAAGTACACCCATGCGCCTCACTCACTCTCCTTCACTATCTCTCCTCCCACTCTCCCTTTTTCATTTCTCCTTTCTCTCTTCTTTTTCTCCACATGCTAGAAATCCAGCAAGAGTCTGGACCATGCCAAACTAAACTCGACTCAGCTGGACTCGGTCTGAACCGAGTCGACTCGGTTCCAACAAAACAGCACCCGCCCCCACGCTGCCTTTCTCCCTCTCCCTTTTCTCTCATCTTTTCTCCTTCTTCCTGTCTAAACGGGTCCAGCAATACCCGGACTCAGTCCCCCACATCAGGCCCAACTCGCAACCCAGCGAGTCGAGTCGAGGTGCTGTAACAGCAACCGCACCATCCCTTCCCTCTCTCAATCTCACATTTCTCTCCCTCTTTTCTTTCCCCTCTCCACGCTTTCTGTTTCTTCTCTCTCTCACTCCCTAGCTCCCTTCTTTCTTTCTTACCTGCTGGCCGTCCAGCAATGCTAACTGCGGACAGGGCTGAGCAGCGGTCGAGTTGAGATGGTGCGGTGCAACAGCCGCACCTCTCCACCTCCGTTTTTCTTTCTTTCTTCTTCTTCTTCTCCCCCGACCTACATCGACCGCAGTAGAGATGGCCTACCTAGCAACTGTTCTGAATCAGGGGCTGCAACAGGAACGAACGGTCGAGCTTCCGACAAGGAAGACGACCCGACTTTAATGGCGGCCCCCCAACGGAGGCTATTTTCTTCAAACTGATGATGCTGGGGCGTCTATTTCTCCCACATGATGCCTGTGGAAGAGGAAAAACAAAGCTCCAGGTTGGTTTCGATGGTGGGTTCGTGCTTGAAGCTGGCTGCCGTTAATGGCAGATTGCAGAAGGGGGGGGGGGTTTCTTCGGATTTGATCCTAGTGGAGGCTTTTGTTTAGTGGTAGGGAGCTACTGGAATGGAGAAAACGGAGCTTGGAAAGTGTTTAGTTGGTGGGTTCAGAGATGGGAGGCTGCGGCTGTTCTCCTTCTCCTTTTCTTCCCTTTTAAGCAGAAACAACCTACTTTGTAGGGCCAGGATTACTTCTAGAGGGACGGTCAGGATGGAGAATCCTTCTCCACACACGGATCGTTGAGCTGGAAAGAGGACAGCTTCTATTTTTGGAAAGTTCGGTTTTGTACAGCCCATTTGCGGCAAGGATTGTGCAGCAGAACGTGTGTTTCCACGTGCGGTAGAGGCGGGGTTTTGGTGGGGCCCATCGTCCGAGTCAGATGGACGGGTTGGATCGTTGAGATGGATGTTTAAGGTGGGCCTTTGATTAAGGAAAAGGACGGTCGTCCGTCCTCTGTGCAAACCGGAGAGAGAGAGAGAGAAAGTCTCTCTTTTAATAGAAACTGCGGGTCAGACCCGCTGACCGAGACTTCACGGTCTGGTGCACAGCGGGTGCATGTTCCTGCTGTGCACACGCAACAATAGTGGGGTCCACAGTGATATCTGTGATCTGATCCACACCGTTCATTCTACTCTAAGGGCTTAAATGGGTCCCTATGCTAAAGATCGGGCTTATCTAAGATTTAGGTGGGCCATAATAGCTAAACTAGGGTCATTTAGGGTCAATTGCATTGATCCGATGGTTGGATCGACTTCAAACTAAGTACCAACGGTCAAAAGATCCCACTGGTCGTTTACACCTTCAAGACTTATTACAACCCATATAATAATAATAAATTTCATTTTATTTCATTATTTGTTATGTTACATATGTATTTATATTATTTAGTATTATTATTATTATTGATTTCATTTCTATATTTTTTTTATATATATTTATATTGTCACAAATTGTTAATACATGTAAATTACATGAATGTCAATAAGCATAGATTACTGTATGTAAATATACATATATATATATATATTATATGTTATGTTATTTCTTATGTATCACAAACCTATAGTTTATAATTTATATTAGTGATGCATATAATGAGGATTTTATTTACATATCATTTTAATACGAAACTTTAAATATTTATAAAATTTATAAATAACGTTTCATAGTATATGTATTTAGGTTGTATTATCTTTTTGTATTTATATTAAATTAAATTAAATGGTAACACTCGAGTACTGGAAAGTATGGGGTGTTACAAACTACCCCCCCTTAAAGAAAATCTCGTCCCCGAGATTTGGTAAAACGCATTCCGATTATTAGCATTATGAGTGATCTGCGTACCCTATATCGCATATGTCCACGCGTGTTATCGAAACTTGGGTTTAAACGACCCATAGGAAAAATTTTCTAATCTTCCATACCTCCATTTTAATAAGTCAGACGATGCATGTGCCTAGGCATGAAACCCAACAAGCTATATACAGATCTACCCCCCTTAAAGAAGGCTTTACTATCGGGATTTGGTAACGTACGTTCTGATTATCAAGATTGCAAGTAATTCGATTGTCTAAAGGTGTATCCTACCTCATATGTGCCTAGTTGTGAAACCGCAATATATATCTTGACAAGATGTATCTAAATTTTCCAAAACCCTTAGTTGTTTAATCTAGCATATCGATTTACCACTAAAGGTTAGAGGCTATCCTAGTATTATCTGAAATTAAGGAATCATTCTAATGCTTCCCTACATCAGAATGTCATATTGACTTTACTAAGATCATAAGTCCACTTAGGTGGTAACTAATAATACTACTATACTCTCTTTTTTTTTCATTGCTAGTGTTCGAGCTAACACGAACAGATGGTTGTAGTGGGTTTGAGCCCGATACGTCGATCACCTGCCTGCAGGATAGAGGATTTCGGTATCAATTCGCAATCCTGTTAAATCTCGATCTTCTGCCTGATCAGGGCATTGAGACCATTGAGACTTGCTAGGACTTAGAATTTGAGTCAAACAACGCAACATTGCTTAAGTATGATTCCATCAACTCATGACCCTGATTATTCTAGACTCATGGGAAAATATCATGTGATCTTCGAAATGTTCAATGAGAGCGCCCGAAAGTTTACGTGAAAGGGCGTGAATGACCATCACGCTTCCAGCGCCCACTCAGATTACCTAAGTATTAACCGAAAATTTCAGGATCAAGATTTCTACATGGAGTCTAAGTTTGAAATTTCGTTAAATCTATCTGGGATTTCAACTCAAGTTCCAATGTGCCTAGTTGGAAACTAACCTGAAATTCTATAATTCTGCCTCTAATAAATTCCATGTGGTGGAATTGCGGGAAATGTTATTCCTAAGTAAAGAGATGTATTAGGAACTTCAAATTACGATTCTCAGCATGACTCCTTAAGTTTAGAAAGTGTTTATGCTTTATATAATGTAGAGTATGGTTTCTAATTAGTGAAACGTATTAGGGAACTCAAGTCATGCTCCAAAGTTTATATCTATATATATATATATATATATATATATATTTTTGGGGGTACTAAGTTTAATCTAATCTACGATATGATGGGCAAGGATTTCCTATATATCTACGTTCATATCATTGTCGTTTATTAATGAGACGTTTTAAGGAGTTTAACAACAATTCCTAATTAGACTCCTCAAGTTTATGAAGTGCCAATGTTTGGCCTACTATATATTATGGGGGGTTAAAGATGTTCCTACGGCCTAAGTTCATTCCATTCGTTGATCGTTGTGGCAATGTTATTCCTAGCTAAGAGATTTTAAGAATTATCAATTTTATATTTCTAAAAGTTGTTCATTGAAAGTCAAGTTCAAGGAAAGTTCTTATTCCATTTCATTCTCATCATAGTGGGTATTTGCCCTTCCACGACACATGAATTTAATCTCTAAGTTCAAACGGTGATTCTGGTAGCTTTCAAGTGAACTAAAGTTCTGTTACTGAATTCGATAACCAAAACTAAAATGTTTAAGGGACTTAAGTTCATTTCTAGGTTCTACAATTATCCAAATAATTCTCTAGGGAACCCAACATTTGAATTTCTTCTACATCCTCATTTCTTCCCAGTTCTAAGGGTTTCTACATAAGTTAAGGTCTAAAAGTCTAACCTACAAAAATTTCAGGGGAGCCTAGAGTTTGAAGTATCTATGTTCTCCAAATTCTTTAAGGGAACTTTTCATAAGTTCAAATGACTAAATGTTTAAAGGGAACTAGTTTCATTCCTAAGTTCTACGATCATTCAAACAATTATTTTGGGGGCCTAACATTGTGTATCTATATCTCCAAGGGGATCTAAGATTGTTTCTAAGTTCTGTAGTTGTCTAAACAATCTTTTAGGGAGCCTAAGATTTTGAGTTCCTATATTCTCAACTTCTCCTAGCCACAGGGAAAGTTCACATATGTTCAAATGGATACTCTAATAATCTATAAAGGGACCTAAGTTTTGGTTTCTACATTCTCCTTTCTTCCCAGTTCTAAGGGATTCCCATATAAGTGAAAGTTCAAATGGCTATCTAATGATTCTAAGGGAATCTAAGTTCGCTTCTGAGCTTTACAGTTATTCAAGCAATCTTCTAGGGAATTCAAAATCTCAATCCTCTATATCCTCAAGTTCTCTTGATCCAAGGGAATCTTACCTAAGTTCAAATTAATGACTAAACCAAAGATGTTCAAATGACCTAAAGTTTTAAGCTCCTAAGTTCTCAACCATCCCTTACACAAGGGAACCTCTCATATATAAGTTTTGAATGGCATTCCAACAATTTCAAAGGGAACTTAAGTCCATTTCAAATTCCATGGTTATCCCAACAACTGTTCAGGGGGCCTAACATTTTGATTTCCTATGTTCTCAATTCCTCCTAGATACAGAGAAAATTCTCAATAGTTGCTCTAATAATCCTAAGGGAACCTAAGTTTGGGTCTCTACATTCCCAATCATCCTTCTAAGTCTAAGGGAAATTTTTCCTAAGTTCAAATTTCTAGTTTCAAATATTATAACTTGAGATATTTAAGGTTTGTATAAGATCATTTCCCAAGGCCAAGTTATCCAAACTATGCTCTGATACCAACTGTAGCGCCCCGTGTTTTCAGGACCCGAGTACACGACCCGTTTCCCGAAAACCCGAGTGTTGACCTTAAAGGATGGTCAAATTGAGTGTACACATATTTTTTTTTTTCTTTTATCAGAGTGAGCAGATGAGCGTAGTGTGGACAAACTGACATAAAGAAAAATTTCATTATTATTCAAATATATAAGAAGCTGCCCATAATGACTTATACAAACCAATGTCTCTGAATTTAACAAGTACGAGATTTACAAGAATTTAATATATGAAGAATGACAGAAAATATATATAAATATAAGCCGCAAGATCGCGCAGCTCTTCCAGGCAATTACGGCCTTGCATCCCTGGTGATCGTATCCTGCTCCTCATCAAATCTGAACATGCATCGTCACTAAAGCCACCTGTACTACCTGTACGGTTGTATATTTGATGGATGAGTGGCCAACTCAGTGTGAATTCCCCTCAAGATTTCACACCACCGCATTAGGTAAGCATAGTTATAAAACACAAGGCAGTCACAACAATACATGATGCAGTCTTTTTAAATGCATGGATGCATGAATGCACATCGGCCTGGGGATGCACATCCAGCCGGACTTGGGTCGCCCATCGGCATCGCAAAAACATCACGACCTGGGAAATCATCCAGTCGGACAGGGGTCGATAGTCGGTGGTTTGGGAGCTAGCGAAACGATACCCTGAAGATCCTAAGGGCACGTGCTACAGCATCCAGATTAGCCACCTGTCATCGCCAACATGCTATGGATGCATGATTAACCAAATCGTTATTAGTCCAGTTACAATCAGCCAATTTAGGTAAGCTCAAGGTCACTACGGGGAGCTCAGAGCCCAGCGTAGGCCGACAGCTCGGGCATAGTGTCCCATACCACCATCCCCGGCTCATGAGACTACCACCTTAGGATGTTTAATGGAAACCTGTCGACTAGTGGCCAATCATATTACAATGTATGGGGCTTACCATCGCATGGCTGCACGGTGTAAAACGTCGAACCCATGTAGGAAAATATCAAATAAAACCACGTAGGACGAATATCAAAATATGCCACCAAGGGCGAATATCAAAACCATACGATGAAAACCATCCTTAAAAACCATTGAGCACAACAACCCTGGATGGTAGGCCCACATCATCATGATCCATCTAGACCACCACTCAATAACCACCAAGTCGAAGGTTCATTACGATCACAACTAGTCAAGTTGCATCCCAAGTATGGGTGTACATTCATATGTGGGAATTTTCCACTAATGTACCAGTTTAAAGTCCATAAGCAATACACAGATAGTCCACAAGTATGAACAAATATACAGGATGAACATTAAGCAGGCAATACAGCAATTCAATTTCTACCAGCTAACACATGTGATTATAAGAGGGAGATATCAATTATGAATTTAAATAAAAACTATAACTTAAGCTAATGAGAAGATGGAAAGTTCAAGGGGAAGAATCATCACCTTATACTTTGAATCGCCTTCTAATCTCGCTAAACGCTTGCGCCCTTAGAATTGTATCCTATCACAAATTACGAACTTGTATAATTAGATCCAGGTTGATCTACACACTACCTAGGGTTGAAGATCATAGCTTAAGGTCATCTTTTAGGGTTTTAATGTGGAATTAGGGTTTTATCCTAAAGTTCGGTTCTAAGCTTAGATTATTGGATTTGAACGCCAACTTATGTAAAATTAATTGTCATCTTAGTTTTATAACCATAACCTAATTATTAATATTGATGATGGAATTTAATATTAGCTAATCATGACACTGATAGTCATTATAATGGTAGTAATCAGTATACTCCTATCAATGATACTATCTAAAAATTCTAATAACTAAGGTTGTGGTTTTTTATCGGTACTTAGCAAAACTAACCTACTAATGGTTAACCATATTTGATTATGGTAACTCTGATGATGATGATAATTAATAATAGAGTTAAAATCGATGATAATAGTTACTATAACACTAATTAATACATCGTAATATTAATTATAAATTTCTAGTCGATATCATCAAAATAACGTTAATCGTTACAACAACTAGAAAATAATATTAATAGCAAAGTTACTAATGACGGACCTGATTGGTGAAAGGAAATGAAGGTTCTCACCCTGTCGACTCGGTTCGAGTCGAGTTGGCTCGACCCAAGTACACCCATGCGCCTCTCTCACTCTCCTTCACTATCTCTCCTCCCACTCTCCCTTTTTCATTTCTCCTTTCTCTCTTCTTTTTCTCCACATGCTAGAAATCCAGCAAGAGTCTGGACCATGCCAAACTAAACTCGACTCAGCTGGACTCGGTCTGAACCGAGTCGACTCGGTTCCAACAAAACAGCAGCCCCACCTGCCTTTCCTTTCTCCCTCTCCCTTTTCTCTCATCTTTTCTCCTTCTTCCTGTCTAAACGGGTCCAGCAATACCGGACTCAGTCCCCCACATCAGGCCCAACTCGCAACCCAGCGAGTCGAGTCGAGGTGCTGTAACAGCAACCGCACCATCCCTTCCCTCTCTCAATCTCACATTTCTCTCCCTCTTTTCTTTCCCCTCTCCACGCTTTCTGTTTCTTCTCTCTCACTCCCTAGCTCCTTCTTTCTTTCTTACCCTGCTGGCCGTCCAGCAATGCTAACTGCGGACAGGGCTGAGCAGCGGTCGAGTTGAGATGGTGCGGTGCAACAGCCGCACCTCTCCACCTCCGTTTTTCCTTCTTCTTCTTCTTCTTCTCCCCCGACCTACATCGACCGCAGCAGTAGATGGCCTACCTAGCAACTGTTCTGAATCAGGGGCTGCAACAGGAACGAACGGTCGAGCTTCCGACAAGGAAGACGACCCGACTTTAATGGCGGCCCCCCAACGGAGGCTATTTTCTTCAAACTGATGATGCTGGGGCGTCTATTTCTCCCACATGATGCCTGTGGAAGAGGAAAAACAAAGCTCCAGGTTGGTTTCGATGGTGGGTTCGTGCTTGGAAGCTGGCTGCCGTTAATGGCAGATTGCAGAAGGGGGGGTTTTCTTCGGATTTGATCCTAGTGGAGGCTTTTGTTTAGTGGTAGGGAGCTACTGGAATGGAGAAAACGGAGCTTGGAAAGTGTTTAGTTGGTGGGTTCAGAGATGGGAGGCTGCGGCTGTTCTCCTTCTCCTTTTCTTCCCTTTAAGCAGAAAACAACTACTTTGTAGGGCCAGGATTATTACTTCTAGAGGGACGGTCAGGATGGAGAATCCTTCTCCACACACGGATCGTTGAGCTGGAAAGAGGACAGCTTCTATTTTTGGAAAGTTCGGTTTTGTACAGCCCATTTGCGGCAAGGATTGTGCAGCAGAACGTGTGTTTCCACGTGCGGGAGAGGTGGGGTTTTGGTGGGGCCCATCGTCCGAGTCAGATGGACGGGTTGGATCGTTGAGATGGATGTTTAAGGTGGGCCTTTGATTAAGGAAACGGACGGTCGTCCGTCCTCTGTGCAAACCGGAGAGAGAGAGAGAGAGAAGTCTCTCTTTTAATAGAAACTGCGGGTCAGACCCGCTGACCGAGACTTCACGGTCTGGTGCACAGCGGGTGCATGTTCCTGCTGTGCACACGCAACAATAGTGGGGTCCACAGTGATATCTGTGATCTGATCCACACCGTTCATTCTACTCTAAGGGCTTAAATGGGTCCCTATGCTAAAGATCGGGCTTATCTAAGATTTAGGTGGGCCATAATAGCTAAACTAGGGTCATTTAGGGTCAATTGCATTGATCCGATGGTTGGATCGACTTCAAACTAAGTACCAACGGTCAAAGATCCCACTGGTCGTTTACACCTTCAAGACTTATTACACACACCCATAATAATAATAAATTTCATTTTATTTCATTTATTTTGTTATGTGTACATATGTATTTATATTATTTAGTATTATTATTATTATTGATTTCATTTCTATATTTTGTTATATATAATTTATATTGTCACAAATTGTTAATACATGTAAATTACATGAATGTCAATAAGCATAGATTACTGTATGTAAATATACATATATATATTATATGTATATGTTATTTCTTATGTATCACAAAACCTATAGTTTATAATTTATATTAGTGATGCATATAATGAGGATTTTATTTACATATCATTTTAATACGAAACTTTAAATATTTATAAAATTTATAAATAACGTTTCATAGTATATGTATTTAGGTTGTATTATCTTTTTGTATTTATATTAAATTAAATTAAATGGTAACACTCGAGTACTGGAAAGTACGGGGTGTTACAGATGTACGTTTCACACCAACTATTCAGCTGATGTAACCACATCAGCAAATTACGTGGACCTACCAGATGTTTAGGTCTTATCCACACCGTTCAACATTCTAGACGGGTGGGACCCACCCCATGTGTTTATCCACGCTGTCCACCTATTGGGGACCCCCACGACATGTGTTTTATCTATACCGTTCGTCCATCTAGACGTGACCCACCTGAGGTATGAATTTCAACCACACCATTCATCTGTCTTCAGCAGCAACTGCAGCTGCTATTGCATCAGCAACTTTCGTGGACCCCTCATGAGATGTGTTGTATCTAAGCCGCCCATCTGCTGGATGCTGGGATAGCAACCCAACAGTCTAGTAGCTGGGTAGCTATTGTATCAGATGTCAACAGTTCGGTGGGGCCTGCTGATGTATGCGTTATATCCAAACCGTTCATCCAGATGGCGAGCTCGTCTTAAGGCTCAAGACTAAAAATAAGACAGATCCGCATATCAGGTGGACCACACTGCATAAAACAGTGGAGGATTGAACGCCTACCATTGAAACCCTTTTGGGAGCACAGAAGTTTTGGATCAATATGAAATTTGTTTTTCCCCTTGATTGAGGCCTTTATGACCTTATGAACAGATTTGATGGAAAATGAATGTTATGTTGGGCCCTGGGAATTTTAAACAATGAAAATCATTATCTCCACTGTTATTTGTGGTATAGTCCAGACGATCTTCTGTTATGATTCATTTTTGGGATATGCTCTATAATAATCTCTATAAATATATGTATGGTAGATAGTTCACCTAGAACGGTGGGCCCCACTTGATGTATATGTGGCCCATCGATGCGACCCATGTGATGCGCCCCACTTGATGTATATGAGGCCTATTAGTGCGACCCATGTGATGCGGCCTACTTGATGTATATGAGGACCATTGCTGCGACCCATTACGCCAAAATCGTGAATTTACGATGGACCAAATTCATCGTAAAACCAAATAAATGAAGGATTTTGTCCGTCGCTTGGTCCATCGCTGTTTTCTGGGTCATTTTTTTTTTGACGGATAAAATCCGTCATTTAATCTACAACAGATAAGGTCTGTCACATAGTAACGATGAATAAGATCCGTCGCAAAAAATAAAAAATCCGTCGCTAAAATTCGAAAAAAACCATCGTCATTAAAAATATTAGAGACGGATAAAGTTTGTCACTAATATGAGGAGCGACGGATCTCAAATCCGTCGTTGACTTTCAACTTGTTTAGAAATTAGTGACAGATTTGATCCGTTGCTAAAATATCTATGAATATAAAAAAATGTCACTAGATTTTTATTTATTTATTTATTTTTTGTTTCAAATCTTACACCTGATGGTCATTCAAAAAATAATTCACACGATTGTTTAATAAGAATCCTATTAAAAAAATTGCGATTAATCTTGTTCCGCCATCCACTATAGCAAGGAAAATGATAATTGCAAACACAATATGCTATAGAACAACGTCTAAAGCAAGAGAATACATATTGGATGAAAAAAATGATTAGGATGAGTCCCGTGACTTCAGTCGAGTCAATTTGTTGAGTTTATGGCCTTGTTTTGGGTAGACTTAACGAGTTGTAGAACTATGGCAGACGATCTACCTATTAGATGCACCCTCTTCAACACAAGATCAGCCCTTAAAATATGAACTCACATTAAGTGATTGTGAAAACAATTAATTAACTAACTGATTTTCTGAGTGCATGAAGAAATCAAAAAGGGAAATATGATCTCATAATGTCACAAAGAGTTGAAGATTAGCATGTATGTGCTATTTTTCTACATCCAGCACCAAATTTATCCCAATTTGATTTTGTGCTATTTCTCCCACCAAAAACTTATTATAGCATTTTAACACCATTTTATCGCCATTTAAAACTCATTCAGATGCAAGTTATAATAGATCCCAATGGCATCAAACAATTTATTTAAAAAACATGAAGTAATAACATCAGTAATTAAGTAACATGTAAGGTATACTCACCATGGAAGAATTCAATTGTTCTTGTAACAAACCATTATGAGCCCTCAAGTTGCTTAGAATTCCATATTATGTTCTTTTCCTTCTGCAACTTGGAAATGTTCTCGGTAGCCAATGCTGCATCCGATTGAAGATTGCTGCTGTATTGTTGTAAACTCAATGTTATATTCTTGCAACCACTTGTTAACATCCTGAAGAGATGCCATCTACAGAATCCAACAATACCCAGTTGGGGACTTCAATTGAGATTTATCCAAAATGAAAATTGAAATAAGATGAAATAAACAAGTTAATTAAACTAAACATTCGTATGCCCTGTTGATTGGAGGTTAATGGCTCTTGATGGGCTTTTTCAAGCTCTTCTGATAAAGAAACATGCAACTTTTCAGAAGCAACTCTTGCCTCAATCTCTTTCCTATGAGAATTCAATCACTACCGTTCTAAATGCATAAAAGGAAAGACACAAATATCAACAATACTTGATATAAAATATTCACAGATAACTGCGGTTTTCTCAAATTCTTACTAATTTATGAACTTTCCCTTTTGTGAGTTTCATCATGCAAAGAATCACATTTCCCCCAAAGTCCGTAATCATTTCAATTAAATCTTTTTCCGTTTGCTTTATTTTTGCTTCTAAGAAAATACAGATTTCAGGTTGCTATCTACTACATTGGCCGACTAAAGAAGAATGGACTGATATTTGACTCTAATATTGGTTAAAGGCCTTTTTAAGTTGTCTAGATAATGTTATATTTCACCTACTCTATAATGCAAAGCAAATCTTCTTCTTCTTCTTCTTCTTTTATTTTTTTTTTAATTTTTTAATTTTTTTTATTTTTTTTAATGCATAAAAGGAAAGACACAAATTTCAATCGCTTATGAATCACATTTCCCCCAAAGTCCGTAATCATTTCAATTAATTCTTTTTCCTTTTGCTTCATTTTTACCTCTAAGAAAATACATGATTTCAGGTTTCTATCTACTACATTGGCCGATTAAAGAAGAATGGACTGATATTTGACTCTAATATTGGCTAAAGGCCTTTTTAAGTTGTCTAGGTAATGTTATACTTCACCTACTCTATAATGCAAAGCAAATCTTTTTCGTTCTTTTTTTGTTTCTTCTTCTTCTTTTCTTTTAGATGGTTACAGGCGCGACAAAAAGACATTGGAATTGTTTGTTATAGGTATAGGTCAGGTCGTAAAGGGCTGGGATGTTGCCATTACCGGTAGCTACCTGGAAGATATAGAATTTGCTGCCAAAGTTGTGGGGTGCAAGATTTCTTCTAGCTACATTGTTGTGCTCACACCCTAACATGAGCGGGCAAAACGGAATGATGTGGTGGATTTCTCAAAAACATCATGATAAGCCTTAGGTTGGTTTCAATAGGTCCTCACTTCTGTTGGTGTGGTCCACTTGAGCTTTGGATCAACCTCATTTTAGGCTCATGCCCTAAAATGAGTTAGCAAAATGGATGGACTGAATGGATAAACCATATACATTACATGGCCCCACGGAGTCACAACAAGGTTGGTAAATAGTTATCTAATAGCATCACCCATGCATGCATGCATGCATTACAAACAACATGGGTGGGCCCCACATAGTCTTGGCTTGAAATTGGTCGGGTATTGTGAGGTTTTAAGGTGAAACTTCACCTCTCTTTCCAACAACATGAAATTACAATTATTATACTTTTACTATTGTTTACAGGTAATTACTGGCGACTAAACAGGCCCAATGGATTGAAGAAAGTAAATTTATTTTGTGGTTGTTATGATTCTTTAAGTGGGCTAGACTCCTATGATATAGTTCACCACCTTTTTGAAAATGGTAATAACTCATCCTCATAGTAAACACTCATGTATGGCTATCTAGATTGTCCAGATTGTGGGACACACTGTGGATGAATAATGTCTCTGTATTACATTTAACAAGATTTCAGTTTCAGGCTTCAAATTTCAGATTCTATCTTTAGAATTCAGATTTGGGCTTCAAATTTCAGATTCGGTCCTTAGATTTCAGATTCAGGCTTCAAATTTTAGATTTAGTCTTTAAAATTCATATTCAGGCTTCAAATTTCATATTCGCTCTTTAGACTTCAGCCATAATTATCAAACAAGTTTTTTTTTTTTTTTTTTTTTTTTTTTTTTTTTTTTTTTTTTTTTTTTTTTTTTTTTTTACTTCAGATTTCAGATTCAGGCTTTAGATTTCAGATTCAGGCTTGAGATTTCAGATTCAGTCTTTAGAATTTAGATTCAGGCTTCGTATTTCAAATTCGACCTTTAGACTTTAGCCAAAATTATCTAACAAGTTTTTTTTTTTTTTTAATTTAAAAAAAAAAAAAAAAAACTTCAGATTTCAGATTCAGGCTTTAGATTTCATATTCAAGCTTCATATTTCAGATTCGGTCTTTAGAATTCAGATTCAAGCTTCAGATTTCAAATCCGGTCTTTAGACTTCAGCCATAATTATCAAACAAGTTTTTTTTTTTTTTTTTTACTTCAAAATTCAGATCCAGGCTTTAAATATCAAATTCAGGCTTCAAATTTCAGATTCGATCTTTAGAATTCAAATTCAGGCTTTAGATTTCAGATTCGGTCTTTAGACTTTAGCCATAAGTATCACACAAGTTTTTTTACTTCAGATTTCAGATTCAGGCTTTAAATTTCATATTCAGGCTTCAAATTCCAGATTCAATCTTTAGAATTCAGATTCAGGCTTCATATTTCAGATTCAGTTTTTAGACTTTAACCATAATTATCAAACAAGTTTTTTTTTTTTTTTTTTTACTTCATGTTGAGGCACAAAAAATATTCCATTGCATGTCCATTACATTGGTCAGAGAATTCCATGGTGTAGATCCTTCCTAGGGTTGTGCACTCCTTTTTTTGGTAAAAATGAGTAAGTTGGGGTATTGTGGTAAAAATGAGTAAGTTGGGGTATTTTGGTAAAAATGAGTGAATGAGGGTATTTTGGTAAAAAGAGGTGAAGAGGGTGTTTTGGTAAAAAAAAAAGGGTGCACGGGTGTCATTTTAATGGAGAAAGAATGTACACCACCATTTAAGGGAGAGGTTGGTGAACACCACTATATAAGGAAAGAGATGGAAGTTGTATGAGGAAAGAAGTGGTAGTGAACACCATTGTGTAAGGGAGGAATGCCTATAAATACTCCTTCCACTCCTTATTACAAGGTGGTTATTGGTTGGAAGACAAGAAGGAAGGGGGACAAGAAGGAAGGAGGACAAAAGAGAGAGAAAGAGAGAAATTGTTGCGTGAACCGCGCAACTAGAGAAATCCCTTGCGTGACCCGCGCAACTAGAGAAGTCCCTTGTGTGCCCCGCGCAACTGGAGAAGTCCTTGCGTGAACCACGCAACCTCCACTTGAAAAAGGCTTATGTTCCACTTCTCTCTCCTCATGTCCTAACATAAGGCTTTTGTTGTCCTAACGAATAGCACATGCACCACTCCATGTGGACCTTATCCTAACACAAGGCTTTTGTTGTCTTAACGGATAACCCATGTACCACTTCATGTGGAAATTGTCCAAATGCCAGCCTTTTCATGTCCTGACAGATACCCCATACACCATTATCCATGGAAGCATGTCCTAACGCAGGGAAGTGCGCTCCACATTTCAAGGGATGATCATCGCTCACATTTCAAGGATTTCACTAGAAGAATGAATGGAAGGATGATTAGAATTGATCTCAACGGTCCAATGAAGGAAGAATGAACAGAAGGATGATCAGAACTGATCTCAATGGTTCGATTAAGGAAGAATGAACGGAAGGATGATCAAAAGTGATCTCAACGGTCCGATCAAGGAAGAATGAACGGAAGGATGATCAGAACTGATTTCAACGGTCAAATCAAGGAAGAATGAACGGAAGGATGATCAAAACTGATCTCAATGGCCAGATCAACGGTTTCAAGCCAGCATAACCTTTCTGCCTTAGCGATGAACATCAAAAGTGTCGAAATACTGTCGAAATTGTCATCGGACTGTCTTCTATTTCATTGCATTGCATTAATCGTACTCTGTTTTCAAAATCAAGGGAATCCGAGGATGTAAATGAACCCAGAATAAATGTGATCATTGTTCTCTCATTGAATTCTTTGTTATCAAAGAATAAATCCCCCAAATCAAATGCATTTGTTTTCTTATCGAAACAAAATGGCGACTCTGCTGGGGATACTTTACAATGATAACTTAGAAAATATTCAGAGAATATTTATCACTTTTTGGCATCTGTATAGACGTCAAAATGGTGACTCTCAGTGGGAACATCCTCCCCTTCATCTCTAAAAACAAAGTACAATTTTATTTAAAAAAATAACTAACACTCTGTTCTAAATGACAGGTATACCGCAACGACCTTTCTCCCGTCTAACGTAGTTGTCTACTTCGAATCCAAACGGATTTCCACCAGAAAGCATTAGAGAAGATCAAATCAGTTGCGATCAAGGATAGATAATATCAACGACTACCATGAACAACATTTCTCCCTAAGGAAAGCCTTCAGATGAGAATTTAGTTCGACTGAATTAGGCGCTGCTCACCAACGAGAAGAAGAATCAATCAATGAATTCATTAGTCAATAGAGAACCTTGGGGAAATCGTGTTCACAACTTGCCAAAGTAGAAAAACAAGTCAATTTGAAAAAAGTCAAAGTGAAGCTGCTCAACTCTGATATGATTCAGCTATTTCAAAATCTGAAGAGAAAAGCAACAGATATTGCAAAATGAAGAAAAACAAAAGGAAGGATAGTCATAAGTAAAGAATCGAATCTTACGATGAAGAGAACATCGGCGATTTTACAAATAAGAAAGTAAAGAAAGAGTTCGGACAAATATACATTTGAAGAAGATGACATACTCCTTATGATGGCTAGTTGCGGAGAAAATCTAATTGCCACGACCAAAGTATTCAAAGGGAATGAAGCAAAGAAGAAAAGGTCTTCTACCGAAGATGACCAACGATAATAAAATTGTCATAGAGAGGACATATGAAATAAAAGAGAAAGTAATGACATATGGTCCCGATTAAAAATATTCGCTCTATAAAAGAATAGACAAGAAGAAAAAAAAACAAGTATATTCATCATGGGGGCAATTTTTCATCAATATACCAGCCGGTTCAACAAAATATATCATCTCCGAATACTAAGATGATTTACGGTGTTTTGACTCAGAAGATTCATGGCATAATCATTCAGGGGGTAGATAAAGGCATACAAAATACATTATCCTTGAAGATAATTACATTTTTGATTTCGAAGATTATTAGCATAATACTTCCAAATCAAAAGGGGGCAAGATAAACTGAATACCAAGAAGGCCAAAGTTTCAGATAACCAAAGTCTCAGGAATGCAAAGTCTCAAAATGCCGATGTAATACATGAATAAAAGGCAGATTCCTAAGCATATCAAGTTGAAGTATATTATTATTGTCAAGCACCGACGATGGTTGCTAGATTAGATTAGCGAAACTACCATTGCCATCACCAAATCGCTGACGTGAAGATTATTCTTGTAAGTGCTATTATTTATATTCCTGTCTGTTGTCAAATTTGTGGTGCCAAAATCACTATTATATAACTTGCATACGTGAAGCTCTCTTAAAGATCAACATTCATGAACAAGCAAAGCTCACAAGTTCAAGGATCAATCTTGACAGCAAGAACTGCTCACAAGACATGACTCAAGCTACAAGACTTCAAGAAGAGTACAAGGCAGTTTGTAAAGAACTGAAGACACTTTCAAGATTGAGCTACATCAAGATTTCAAGATTGAACTACATCAAGACTTCAAGGCTCATACTTCAAGGTCACTAGTTCCTAATGTTTCAATGTCCTTACTTCATGGATGAGGTTTGACTGACCTTGGGTTGACCTTAGAAGTAGGTCACTTTGGATACATAAATTGAATGTTTATTTTACATAAGTTTGGTCTGTTCTTCGACTAGTCCTAGGCCTTCTTCGACTAGTCCTAGAGTTGCTTCAACTAGTCTAAGAAATTCCTCGATCAGTCGTGAGTTTGTTACAAAAATCGGATAATTTCTGTTAGGATTCGACTAGTCCAGGAATCTGTTCGACCAGTCGAAGGAACAGTGTCGACTGCATCTTCGACCAGTCGAAAGTCTTCGACTCAAAATCTAGCGATGAATTTTAAGTTCTTCGAACAGTCGAAGACCTACGACCAGTCGAAGGAGACCTTCGACCAGTCATAGAACGGTCAAAGCTTATCGCGCCTGATTTTTCAAATATCTGTTATTGCTTCGACTAGTCGAAGATCTCTCTAGACCAGTCGAACACGCGATCTTCTCACCTATAAATAGAGCACGAATCTCAGAAGAAAATATCAAATTAATTAATCCATTCAAGCCAATCTTCGTCGAACTTCTGAGAGATAATTTTGTGCTCCATCTAAGCTAAGTGTGCTTATTTAATATTCTCTTTCCTTAGCTTTATTTAATTGATTTTGTTTCTGCTATTCTAATCTAATTTGATAAGAGGAATTGTTATTCCCTTTCTTTGAAATAAAAGTCAATTAAGGCAAGCCCTACTTGGTTTAATTTAAAATCTATTAGAATTAGAACCATTGTAATTGAGTACTGGACATTGAACTTGGACATTCAATCATCTACTCTGACTTGGTTCTACCGGGCTACTGCAATGAAAGAGATAATCAAGTATTTTACATTTAATTGTAAATTCCTTTCTGTTTTGGTTTCTTTCAAGATTTGTCAGAAAAATCTTGTTGTATTGGTTATCTGAGGAGAGCCAGGAAAACTCAGAAGTGGGGTTTTTTTTAATTGTGTAAGCCCACAGACAAAGACACAATTGTAAAGGTTTTGGGTGAACCTGGGAAAACCTATTTTATTAGTGAACGCTAATATCCCCTGTGTGAGGATATTAGGAGTGGAGTAGCATTCTGTGTGGCTGTTGTTTAACAGTTGGTGAACACACAGGCGAACCACTATAATCCCTTGTGTTGTGGTTGAATGATTTATACTTCTAATCTTTAATTATTCTTTTGTGGGATGTATGTATGGTGGTGAATGTTGTAATCATTTAATTCAAGCATTGTGAGAATTTTGTAATAGTTTAAAATTTATTTTCTGCTATTCCTTTATCAGCTTGATATTCAATTTCCTTTAAAAGTTGTTCCAGCAAGGTTGCCCTGCCATTTTTATGGTGTATGGCTGTTCCTAGAACAATACATTTGTGATTACAATTTATTTCAATTCAGTCTGTATTTATTTCTGTATTCCTCTTTGGTTTGAGATTTTATACAAAGATCTTTCTAGAAATAAGGTTGTCCTACCATAAACTCTGGTTTTTGGTGAAAGGTTGTCCTTAGAACAACATTTGTATCAACCTCTCAAGATCTAAATTTTGAGGTTATTGTACTTTCCTGCATTGTGATTTACTTTGGCTATCATATTCTTATTAATTCCGCTGTTATAAATTTTATTTGGCATTGTCCTATCCCCCCCCCCCCCCCCTCTAGGACATATAACTTGGCCTTTTCAAGTGGTATTAAAGCCTAATAGCTCTTTTTTAATTCTTGGATTTAATTCCTGAGTTAACGATTTAAGCTATTTAAGATGTCAAATTTTGATAGCCTTTCAGTCACAAGGCCTCCACCCTTTGATGGCTCCAACTATGCCTATTGGAAAGCCAGAATGAGAATCTTCCTCAAATCAATGGATGAAAATGTGTGGCAAGCCACAGTGACTGAATGGAAACCTCCTATCATGGAAGTTACTGGGGTTGATGGTTCAAAATCTATGAAAGTCACACCATCTTACCAATGGACCACACTTCAGAAAAGTGAGAGTAGTGCAAATGATAAAACACTAAATGCAATCACTTACGCACTATCACCGGATGAGTTCAAAAGAATCAGTTCCTATAATACTGCAAAGCAAGCTTGGGATATATTAGAAATGACACACGAGGGTACTACAATTGTCAAAAAATCTAAAGTCCAACTCCTCACAACCAGATTTGAAGAAATTCATATGGAGGAAAATGAAATGCTTATGGACTTTTACACTAGATTGAATGACATTGTAAACTCAATGTGGGGTCTTGGCGATAAAATCCCAAAAAGTAAAGTGTGTGCAAAGATATTACGCTCACTTCCTGAACGGTTCAATTCTAAAGTAACCGCAATCCAGGAACTTCGTGATACGGATAATATGAGGGTAGAAGAACTAGTTGGTTCTCTATAAACCTACGAGTTAAACTTTAAAGCTCCTAAAGGTAAATTTATCGCACTAAAATCTTCTAAATGTAATTCAGAAGAAAATTCTGATTCAGAATATGATATGGCTCTTTTAGCTAAGAAATTTTACAAGATTTTCAAAAGCAAGAAAAGGGTTGATTTTCAAAAATCGAATGATAAAAAGAAGTTTAGACCCAAATCTCGAAAATCTTTAAAAGATAGTCAATGTTACAACTGTCAAGAATATGGGCACTTAGCAAATAGATGTCCTAAAAAGGACAAACCCAAGAAGAAGGGTATGTTGGCTACATGGGATGAATCATCTGATTCTGAAGGTTCTTCTGAATCAGAAGATTCTGAAACTGAGTCGGGCAATGAGGTTAAAGCTCTTATGACTCTAGCCAAATTCACATTTTCAGATAATGACTCAACAAGTGAAGAAAATCTGAGTAGTGAATGTGAAAATGAAGATGATCTTCAAGACGCTTACAATGCCCTATATAAGGAAAGTTGTAAAATTGCTGTCAAACTTAAACTTCAAAAAGAAAAGTTTTCTAAACTCAAAGAATGTTTTGAATCACTTGTCTTAGAAAAATCACAAATTTCAAATTGTTTTGAAAAATCAAAATGCGATTTGGAATTCAAAAACTCCCTAATTATTGATTTGAAATTTGAAATTGAGAAACTTAAAACTGAAGTATCTTCTCTTCTGAGTCTAAAGGACACATGGAAATATGCCCAAGGTGATCCAAAGTTAGAGAAACTTTTATCCGGATCAAGAAAATGTGGCGATCTATCCGGGTTGGGATATGATCAAAATCTACCTCCTAAACAAAAAATATACTCCTCCTATGTTTATTAAAGGAGAGTCCTCAAACTCAAAAGGGAAAAGTACTTATCAAGATTTTTCTAGAAATTCAAAAACTTTTCAAAAACCTAGAAGCAGCCATGTCAACTTTAATCAGAAACGAAATCCACTAGCTGAAAAGATAGTTGATTTACTCAAGGAGCTCTTAAAATCTAACTCTATAGGTCATTCATACAACTATAAACAAAAGAAGACCAACTATGTTCTTAAACCCAAAACAGTTATGAAATGGGTTCCTAAAGTTATCTTCTTGGTTGCTCACATTGCTTTCAAAGCAACAAGTCATTCAAAGTGGTACCTAGACAGTGGATGCTCCAGGCATATGACAGGTGACAAAGCTTTATTCACGGATCTGAAAGATATGACTGATGGTTCAGTCACATTTGGTGATGGTAGCAACTGCAAGATTATAGGCCAAGGTACGGTTCAACTTTTTAAGCTTCCGGTGTTTAAAAATGTTTTATATGTTGAAGGGTTAAAACATAACTTGCTTAGTATATCTCAAATATGTGATAATAACCATAGTGTTCAGTTTTCTAATCAATGTTATGAGATACTAAACAATAAGGGTTCTGTAATATTAACTGGACGTAGAACGTCTGAAAATTGCTATATTATTAGCGAATCCAGCTCATCTAATCAAACATGTTACATGGTCCATACAGACGAGACTGATTTATGGCACAAACGTCTTGGACATGTACATTATCGAAATTTATATAGATTGAGCAAACGAGAACTTATAAGAGGTTTACCCAAACTTCAGAAATTAGATAAAATATGTGGTGACTGCCAGATAGGCAAACAAACAAGGAACTCTATAACGCCCTGAAAATCGGGGGTAGAGTATAACTCAACTCCCAAGTTCCAACACATCACTTATGCAACATCAATAATGCTGATTAAATGTTGTCTGTGTTAGAACAATAAACATGAGTGAGATTATACCAAAAATAGTAATTCATACTCCAGATCATTTGTATAAAGGCAAGCGGAAGACTGAACTATATATACATGTATGTAAAGAAACAAAAATCATTTTTGTTCTCCAGAGTATGAATCTATCTGAGTTACCATATACATATGTTTGTTTGCGAACAAAATGTCAAAAATAGTCCAAGGAGAGATTCCTGCAAATCCCGTCAGTGCGGCAGCCTAGTCGAAGCCACCGTAGTATTGCATATACGAGAACTCCTCTTGATCCTCATCATAATCGGGCTCCGCCTCTTGTGTTGCCGGCTCGTCTAAACCTGAGACAGAGTCTGGTTGGTGTGCGCAACACCGTCCCGTAACGTGGGAGTGAGTAGCTAACTCAGTGGAACAGTAAAGCATAGGTTAACATGTTATCAACACAGTCAAGCAGTAATGATAAAGCAGTAAAGTCAAACACCCCTAGCTACTCTTATTAATGCAAGTATGGATGCAGGTATGATGGATGCCCTCACTAACATACTCCCTCATGCGACACCATCTCACGCTCGCGGCATGCTTTCATCCCTCAGTGCTCCACAACTTCCAGGCATATGCAATGCATGATGAACATGATTACCGAGTTTTTAATTAGTCCATTTCAAACAGCAGGATTAGGAAACTAAGGTACCTCCCTTGTATCATTCCCAAACATGATCCATTCTAGGGTCGTTAGTCCTAGTTAATATCAGACGATGGTGTATTTTTTAGGTCACTGCAGAGGCTGCCAGGGCTGTTACGCACAAAGGTTACACCACTCTCCCATCACCCCTTAAACGATTTATCACAATGCAGAAACAGGCCTAGTTCATACTCTATATACCGCGGCAAACCCTAAGGCACACTGCGATTTCAGAGTATGCTCGAGGTCACTACAAAGGGCTGTCAGGGCTGTTACGCACAAAGGTTGCACCGCTCCCCCATCACCTTATCAATGTAGGCCGACAACATGAATATAGTGTCCCATACCACCATAATCGGCTCACGAGTCTGGTTGCTCACTGGTCACTATGGGGAGGCACGTGGCCCCAGCGTAGGCCGACAGCTCGACCACGCTGTCCCATACCACCATGCCCGGCTCATGAGTCTTAGCGGATTGAGGTACCATGGTTATCGGGATTCTCACTGGTAAGTTTGGTACCCTAGGTTCAAGCATTGGCGACCAAACATGGTGAACATACATAAGACACACGGGTTACTTGACGTGCTCGGCTAGCTCGAACGCACAACAAGTTGAGCGATATGAAGCGCAGAAGCACTTCGTGTGGCCAACCACTATCGCCAACCGAAGTACGACACGGGTTCGCTAAACACATCATGTGTGGCGAGATGAATCTCAACCACGATCTCAAGTCTAGTACCGGATGTCTGGACTATGGACATAGTCCCAAGCTCAATCAATTCTCAACCATAACATGTGGAGTAAAGCATGATAAACAAAGTAATTCAAGCACACTAGAAAGCATGTCATAAAGCATATTATAAAGCATGTTATGAAACAAGTTACAAAGCATGTTAAAAAGCATGTTATAGAACATTATACAAATAGGGATACAAATACATATGTTTCATAAGTGAGTAGTTAGGGTAAACAACCACATGGAAGGAATCATATGTGACTCTAAGGTAGTTGAGAACCCCATCTCAGCACCCACCTAAGGCACTAACATTTAAGCACTTACACCCACAAGCAATTTCACAAACGCTTAGAGTACACTACTTTAACATACATGACGTATGTTAGAGAAATATGTATTAGGGCTGTCCTTTTACCAAACTAGTATTTTATACGTATATATCATATTCACACAACAAATAATCATGCCAATTACATCTCCAAAATTTATACGTATGCGGCATTTTTTAGAATACACAATTTCAACATACATAGTGTATACAAGTAAACATGTAGTACGGCGATTCCTTTCGCCAAACAGGTATTTTATCCATATACTATATAATCATACAACAATTAATCATGGCAAACACATTTCCAAAATGTGTACGTATACGGTATTTCTACGTATACCTAGAGTATGTAAAATTCCATATTTTGCATCTTTAATCGAAACAGGAAATGAAAAGCACTTTGTACATGTGCAATTACATGCGGATCATGAATCTATCATTATCTGACATTGAAAACGTTGAAAACCGTAACCTATACACCTAAAGTCCTTACCTTGCACCTCAGAATCACAACAAATCAGCAAGGTTTGATGGGCTTCTGTATTCGACAGTTTTATCGCCTAAAGAGTGAAACTGGTTAGCTATTTCATAACCTATAACCTTCACTCACCCAAACAGATCTAGGGTTAGGGTTTCTCACCTTAAAACAGAGTCGGTTTCGCCAGGAAAGCGTCAAGGAAGAGGTGGTGCAGCCCGTGTAGTGGTCGAAAGCAGTAGGAGGAAGATTCTCTCACAGCCCATAATCTTTCTCTCTCTTTTTCCTCTTTCTCCTTAGGGTTTTATCCCAAATTCGTATGGCTGTGAGAGGGGCTATTCTAAGGTCCTTATATATCCTAAAAACTCTCCGAAATAGATTTATGTTCAAGGTATACTTACATTGTAAGCAAATCGGCGCTGTTCCAGCTCAAAAGAGGGTTTCTAGCGGCCCTTGAGCCAAACGTCGGACTTAAGCTCACAACCCATGGATCTACGTGGGGTTATGTTTTTGTCTCGGTCGGATTCTCAGATCACGCGTGGCGGACCATTTTCAGTTCAACGGTCAGTGGGCCTCGATCCGAAATTCCAAGTACATGTAAATGTTCCTGAAATTTTTCCTGATCCGAGGGTGTAATTTAGTCTGATTCTGACGATTTGGTTGCTTAATACTGATCCGCAAGCGAGTGGTGTTAGATCACTATTCAAGATATTTATTTTGTAAAGAAAACAGAGGTTTTTACACTCTCTCGCTCCGGACTCGAGCGAACGGCCGTGGGACACTGTCTGGACTTGATTTCCGAGATGATTGTCAAGCCCAGCGAGGCGGTCCGGATTCCTTAACTTCGTATTATTCGGACTCCCGATGTGCGGTTTAGACTTGATAGGAGTTTCAATTCGTTCCCGAGAGCAGTCGGGTAATGAGTTTGATCCTAAACTTTAGGGTAACCTAGAGTCAATGATTTTGCAAGTTTTGGGTCTTACAGATCGTATTTAAAGCGATTCTAATGGATTTCATGGCTAATCTAGTTTAGCACTTAGTTAACTTTGTTAAATTTCTAAAGGATTTAATCTTAAGTGATTTCTGGTCGAGGTGGTACTCGAGCCCTTGTACAGAAATTTACGGGTCGTTACAAACTCACACAAAAAGGTGAATTCAAATACCACATCAAGACCACTCGAACTCCTCCACATGGATCTGATAGGACCTACCAGAACGGAAAGTCGTGGTGGGAAAAAGTATATCCTGGAAATAGTTAATGACTTTACCAGATTCACTTGGGTAGTCTTCTTAAGGGATAAATCTGAAACCCTTGAAGAAGTAAGAAAAGTTTTCAAAAGAATTCAAACTGAAAAATCTTCTCAAATCAGTAAAATTCGTAGTGATCATGGATCTAAATTTGAGAATAGCAATTTTGAGAAGTTCTGTACCGACCAAGGAATATTACATGAATTCTGTGCTCCTAAAACTCCACAACAAAATGGAATTGTAGAAAGAAAGAATAGGGTGCTTGAAGAAATGGTTAATGTCATGTTAAATAGCATGAAGCTCTCTAAAAATCTTTGGGCTGAAGCAGTCAACACAGCTTGCTATATTATTAACCGAGTCTACACTAGCAAAGATAATAATAAAACAGCTTACGAATTGTGGTTCAATAAAAAGCCTGTTGTTAAATACTTTCGAGTTTTTGGCAGCAAGTGCTATATTTTACGTGATCGTGAAAATTTGGAAAAATTCGATACGAAGAGTGATGAAGGGATTTTTCTAGGATATTCCTTAAACAGTCGGGCTTATAGGGTTCTGAACAAAAGAACTGGTGTGATTCAAGAGTCCATCAATGTTGTCATTGATGATCACTTAAACACGCCAATCCCTAATTCAGATAATGATGAAGTACTAATCATTGATAAACCCGATACTTCATCGAATCAGACTGATTCTGAGTCAAGGACTGTTAAAGATCATCCAACCACACAAATTCTTGGAAACCCTCTCACCAGTGTTCGTACCCGTAGTCAACTTGAGGATATAGTAATTATGTATGTTTTACATCCCAAATAGAACCATCTAACGTAAAAGAAGCTTTTGCTGATGAGAACTGGATTGTTGCGATACAAGAAGAACTCAACCAATTCGTAAGAAATGATGTTTGGTATCTTGTACCAAGACCTAAAGATAAACACATTATTGGAACAAAATGGATTTTCAAAAATAAGTCTGACGAATGTTGAAATATAATTAGAAACAAGGCTAGACTAGTGGTACAAGGTTATACTCAAATTGAAGGGATTGATTTCGATGAAACTTTTGCACCAGTAGCACGTCTTGAATCTATCAGACTATTTATATCCATTGCATGTTTTAGAAAGATAAAGATCTATCAGATGGATGTGAAAAGTGCTTTTCTAAATGGCGATTTACATGAAGAAGTCTATGTTGAACAACCAATGGATTTTGAAGATCCCAAAAATATTGATTATGTGTATCGGCTTAAAAAAGCACTTTATGGATTAAAACAAGCACCTAAGGCATGGTATGAGAAACTAACGAAATTTCTTTTAAGTCATAATTTTCAAATGGGATCTGTTGATAAAACTCTGTTTGTTAAAAAATATAATGATCATATCTTAATGGTACAGATTTATGTTGGTGATATCATTTATGGATCAACTTGTGCTGACTTGACTACTGAGTTTGCAGATTTGATGAAATCATAGTTTGAAATAAGCATGGTTGGGGAATTGACTTATTTCCTTGGTTTACAAGTAAAGCAACAACCTGAAGGAATATTCATTTCTCAATCTAAGTATGCTTTGAATCTAATCAAGAGATTTTGATTTGAAAATGGCAAGAATTTTGATACTCCTATAAGTACTACCCTGAAACTCTCAAAAGACTCTAATGGTAAAAATGTTGACTCAAAACTTTATCAGAGTATGATTGGTAGTTTCTTATATTTAACTGCTAGTAGACCTGTTGGTATTTGCGCAAGATATCAATCTGATCCAAAAGAATCTCACTTGATTGCTGTCAAGCGAATTATTAGATATGTCGCAAGTACTGTAAATCTCGGTCTCTGGTATCCTCATAAGACTAGTGTCCAATTAGCTGGGTACTTGGATGTTGACTGGGCTGGTAATCTAGATGATAGAAAATCAACCAGTGGTGGTTGTTTTTACATTGAAAATTGTCTAGTTTCCTGGTTTAGTAAGAAACAAAATTCTATATCACTTTCAACAGCTGAAGCTGAGTATATCGCAGCTGGTAATGCATGTACACGGCTTGTTTGGATGCAACGAATGCTAAGTGATTATGGAATTAAACAGGATTCTATGTTATTACATTGTGATAATTCCAGTGCGATAAATATTTCAAAAAATCCTATTCAGCATTCTCGTACTAAGCACATTGACATTAGATTTCATTATATAAGGGAATTAGTAGAAGAAAAAGTTATATCTCTAGAATATATTCCTACCGAAGATCAACGAGCTGACATTTTCATAAAACCTCTTGATAAAAGCAGGTTCAAAAAGATGAAATTTGATCTTGGCATGTGCATTTCAAAATGATTATTTATGCCTACTTGTATTATAGTGTATATATTTGCTAGATTGAATTCCAATTTTTGTATAATTTGTAAGAAATATGAATTTTTGGACATTCTTCGACCAGTCGTGAGTATACTCGACCAGTCGACCTTCGACCGGTCGTAGATATCCACGACCAGTCGTAGATCTCGGGAATCACTTAAAATTTGGGAATTTTTTTCTTTCTTCCTCATTTCGTTTTTCCTCTCTAAGGAGCCGAGCTTCGACTTGTCGAACCCATCTTTCATGTTCTTCAAGGTTAGTGTTCCAAATCACGTTTTTCTTACAGATTTGTGTCTAGATTGTTTACTTTTCAAGCTTTAAGCTTTGTATTTTGGATTTCATTAAAATTTGGGGTTTGGATTTTGAAAAATCTGTTTTGAGTAAACCCACTACTCAATCCTTTGCAACTTCTTATTTCCTTGATATCCTTGTTGCAAATGGCTTCTAGAGGTAGAAAAACTACTTCCCGTGGTCCTTCTTCTTCCTCCAGATCGACCATTATCTCTAAGCGTCATCTTCTTGTTCCCAATGATGATCCATCTTATGTTAGGGACATTAGATTACGTAATGTTATTGTTGAACATCCTGTTGATGTTAATCATATTGCACCTTTTGACATCCTTCCTATGCTTGAAGCTGTAGGTTGGGTTAACTTATTACATTGGGGTGGGCCAGCATACCAGTCCATTGCCCAATCCATGTTTGCATGTATTAGTGCTTTTTCACAGGATAATTTAACTTTTAAAATATCTACTAGAGAATGGCCTTTTGACATTGATCGTCATTTAATTTCAGCCCTTATGGACATTCTTGTGAATGATGAGGGTATTCTTATCCATAACTTAACTGATAAACCCTCAATGTATGAAAAACGCATGCTCACTAGAGATTTGTGCAACATGGATGTTCAATGGACACAAAAAGGGAATGCGCTTCCCGCAAGGTATTTGTTACCCAAGTACAGAATTCTCCACAAAATCTTTTTGTCTAATCTGTATCCTCGTTCGGGTAATAAAACTGATTTGACTTCGTTTATGGTTCGTGTTATCCATGCTATCTCCAAAGGTACTCAGATTTGTTTACCATCTTTAATCTGTCATTTCATTCTTCAGTTTAGATTCCATCCTGGTCATAGTGACATTCCTTTTGCCTATTTAATGACTGTATTGGCTACACATATGTTTGTCGATATGCCAGTTGATGAGGCATCAATCCATCATCTGATCTTCAACAATGCTAATATCAATAAGATGAAGCTAGATCTACTTCCTGAACAAGGTGGTGGTGGTGGTGGTGGTCATAAAGAAGTTGGTGATGACATTAATATGGATGACATTTTTGAGGAACTGGATTCTGACTCAATAAATGATCCAGATTTTGAACTATCTGATGTTGATGCTCGTCTGAGTGCATTAGAGGATAAAGTTGAGAATATAAATGTAAAGATGGAAAACATATCTGATGCTCATGATTTACAATTCAAGTACATGTGCAAATATCTTAGGCGATTGAACAAAGGCATGCACCAACTTGATCCCTCTATTCCTGCTCCGTCATCTGGTTTTAGTTCTGATTAGTTTATATGGGACTTCTGGTCTGTAATAACTTTATAACTTAGCACTTGGTTAATTGATTTTGAGTTGGATATTATCAATGTTTTATGCTGGATATTTATACTATGTGAAGCTATGCTGAGTATCTTTATCTCTGTTTTGCTATAATCTCATAACTCCTCATGTTTACTCTCATATATCCCTTTATTTAGTTCTCCTTTATTGTTGTTTCCCATGTCATATTGTGACAAAAAGGGGGAGAATGGTTTGTTCTTAACGATGTGATTGTGAGAGGAGTAGCATTGGTTATGTTACTCAGGGGGAGTATGTTTGAACTAGTTGAATGAAACTGGTTGAATGTTGAATGTTGAATTTTGAATATTGATTTGCAGGTAAGCCAGTTGATATGAACTGGTTCATATCTCTTTGACCAGTTGTTTTCCTTTATGTTTATCTTGGTTATGTGTTTTGTCATGAATTTGACAAAGGGGGAGATTGTAAGTGCTATTATTTATATCCCTGTCTGTTGTCAAATTTGTGGTGCCAAAATCACTGTTATATAACTTGCATACGTGAAGCTCTCTCAAAGATCAACATTCATGAACAAGCAAAGTTCACAAGTTCAAGGATCAATCTTGACTGCAAGAACTGCTCATAAGACATGACTCAAGCTACAGGACTTCAAGAAGAGTACAAGGCAGTTTGTAAAGAACTCAAGACACTTTCAAGATTGAGCTACATCAAGATTTCAAGATTGAGCTACATCAAGATTTCAAGGCTCAATACTTCAAGGTCACTAGTTCCTAATGTTTCAATGTCCTTACTTCATGGATGAGGTTTGACTGACCTTATGTTGACGTTAGAAGTAGGTCACTTTGGATACATAAATCGAATGTTTATTTTACATAAGTTTGGTCTGTTCTTCGACTAGTCCTAGGCCTTCTTCGACTAGTCCTAAAGTTGCTTTAACCAGTCTAAGAAATTCCTCGATCAGTCGTGAGTTTGTTACAAAAATCGGATAATTTCTGTTAGGCTTCGACTAGTCCAGGAATCTGTTCGACCAGTCGAAGGAACAGTGTCGACTGCATCTTCGACCAGTCGAAAATCTTCGACTCAAAGTCTAGCGATGAATTTTAAGTTCTTCGACCAGTCGAAGAAGACCTTCGACCAGTCGAAGGAGACCTTCGACCAGTCATAGAACGGTCAAAGCTTATCACGCCTCATTTTTCAAATATTTGTTATTGCTTCGACTAGTCGAAGATCTCTCTAAACCAGTCGAACACGCGATCTGCTCACCTATAAATAGAGCACGAATCTCAGAAGAAAATATCAAATTAATTAATCCATTCAAGCCAATCTTCGTCGAACTTCTAAGAGATAATTCTGTGCTCCATCTAAGCTAAGTGTGCTTATTTAATATTCTCTTTCCTTAGCTTTATTTAATTGATTTTGTTTCTGCTATTCCAATCTAATTTGATAAGAGGAATTGTTATTCCCTTTCTTTGAAATAAAAGTCAATTAAGGCAAGCCCTACTTGGTTTAATTTAAAATCTATTAGAATTAGAACCATTGTAATTGAGTACTGGACATTGAACTTGGACATTCAATCATCTACTCTGACTTGGTTCTACCGGGCTACTGCAATGAAAGAGATAATCAAGTATTTTACATTTAATTGTAAATTCCTTTCTGTTTTGGTTTCTTTCAAGATTTGTCAGAAAAATCTTGTTGTATTGGTTATCTGAGGAGAGCCAGGAAAACTCAGAAGTGGGGTTTTTTTAATTGTGTAAGCCCACAGACAAAGACACAATTGTAAAGGTTTTGGGTGAACCTGGGAAAACCTATTTTATTAGTGAACGCTAATATCCCCTGTGTGAGGATATTAGGAGTGGAGTAGCATTCTGTGTGGCTGTTGTTTAACAGTTGGTGAACACACAGGCGAACCACTATAATCACTTGTGTTGTGGTTGAATGATTTATACTTCTAATCTTTAATTATTCGTTTGTGGGATGTATGTATGGTGGTGAATGTTGTAATCATTTAATTCAAGCATTGTGAGAATTTTGTAATAGTTTAGAATTTATTTTCTGTTATTCCTTTATCAGCTTGATATTCAATTTCCTTTAAAAGTTGTTCCAGCAAGGTTGCCCTGCCATTTTTATGGTGTATTGATGTCCCTAGAACAATACATTTGTGATTACAATTTATTTCAATTCAGTTTGTATTTATTTCTGTATTCCTTTTTGGTTTGAGATTTGATACAAAGATCTTTCTAGAAATAAGGTTGTCCTACCATAAACTCTGGTTTTTGGTGAAAGGTTGTCCTTAGAACAACATTTGTATCAACCTCTCAAGATCTAAATTTTGAGGTTATTGTACTTTCCTGCATTATGATTTACGTTGGCTATCATATTCTTATTAATTTCGCTGTTATAAATTTTATTTGGCATTGTCCTATTCACCCCCCCCCCTCTAGGACATATAGCTTAGCCTTTTCAATTCTATTATCGAAGTTTATCAGAATTGATATTATTACTAGCTGAAGCTCCATTTGGGCAAAATTTTATAATATCATCAATAGCAGCAGGCGTGATATATCAATCATTGATCTATTATCTTCAGTTATCGATTTGTTATCTTCAGCAAAGCCTGTACGATCAACTATCACGTCAACGACAATAGTTTATCATTCAAGCAGCCTATCTAAGCCCTATATGGCCAACTACGCATAAGGCCTATCGCCATCACTATTCGGGCAGCAGTGAGAAGCCAATGGCCCTAAAAAGCCTATGAAGGCCATCATATGCATACCCATGCAAGCAGTGGACAAAGCCAGCGACTAAAAAGCCTAAAAGGCCAAAAGGTCCTCAACGACCAGTCGCTTGTAACACCCATGCTGTCTGTATAGCTTTCCGATAGCATCACGGGGAACAGATGAAAATGTCATCCTGTGAATGGGTCTGACCTTGCAGGCGAAGAAAATGCGGGCTGCAGTGTGAGCTCTTTGACCTTGTCCATAAATAGGCCAACCATGCATATGACCCCCTAGATCTTTGGCTTGATTTTAGTTGTAACTCATGAGGAAGGACCTAAACCTACTCATGATGGACTGGCGGCCCTGGATTTGGTACCCCAAAGGTCACCTTTTTCGCCCCGTGAACTCTAGAGAGTTACTGAGGCCAACCTTGTGTGTAAATCCAACCGAGTTCATGACCCCCTTAGCTTCACTGGGCCCCTCTGATGGATCGCGGTTTGTGAACTCAGCAAGCAGTGAGAAGTCCAGCAAACTCATAAGAGTTACAGAGACCATCATGTGAGACCCGACTCCACTACTCAAGAGTCTAAAAAACTGCATGGGCTCCACTACTCAAGTGCTTAAACTATGTGTTACTCCACTACTCAAGAGCTTAAACCATGTGTAGGTGTCAGTCCAGTCAGGTTCAGTAGTGTCAGTCTAGTCTAGTCCAGCCCAGTCTAGTTCAATCTAGACTAGTCGAGTCAAGTCCAGTCAAGTCAAGACAAGTTTAGTATTGTCCAGTCAAAGTATGGTCAGTCAAAAGTACACTAGCTCCACTGCTCCAAAAGCATAAACTATATGTAACATTCAAAATGTTGTAGATACATATTTCACTTTAGATATGCTCGAATATGCAATTGCTTGATGAAAATTTCAAATATTGAGTAAACAGCATGTAAAAATGCGTTTCTCTTGAATCAGGTTCAAATTATAGCAACAACAAATGCCTTCAAAATATTGGCAATTATTTACTCAAAAGTTCAAATTTTCTAGTCTTGAATTACAATATATTTGTTCTGCGGATAAGCGTTGCAAGGTCTTTTGCCTTCTTGATGATAGAGAAATATTATCGCATAAGATTCTCAAAGGCGACAAAGAATAAACTAGTGAAGAATCATCATTCTCTCCTGGACAATTTAAAGATTCAGATATATTCTTTGGATTCTTTAAAAGGAGCAGCAAAGATTATTCATCCTTTAAGGGTATCACCAAGCTTTACTTTGGAAATATTATCTTTTGAAGAAATCTTTATGCGAAGTTGACCTGGAAAGGGGGCATGATCTATGTCTTTAATGTAATCTATGCCTTGGCCTTTTAATAATCTTTTATGTGCGATGGAGGAATTCATATGCCGAGAATTATGAAGCATGATCCAGCGTGAACATTCAAGAGTTGTTTTTATATTAAGGCCCAATTATATGGTCCAATGCGGTAACTTCTCATTGTTCTAGTAATGATATCGCAAGTCTCCGAGTACCAGATCTGATGGAGACAAATCATCATCAAATTAGCAAAGATCTAAGGAAAAGTCTATGAAGAAATGTCCAGGAGCACAAACTAGAAAAGACTCAACAAAAGACTCAGTGGTTGAATCTTTGGAGCTGGAAATGTCATCTCTGAAAGCGCGATATAATGAATAAAAAATGCAATGCGAAGCACGATGACAAGCGTAAAGATGAAATGATTAAATCATTATCATATTGTAAATATCTCAATTAGCTTAAAAAAGAGGAGAAGCTTTCAATATATTTCAAAATTATAAATACTTCATGAAGCTAAATTGAAAAATTATGATGTCTTGAAATATTAATTCCGATTAATTTGGCAGGAAAGACTATCATTCGAAAGCTTGCGTTATGCAGATCATGATTAAAGGAGACAATCAAAAGAGTTGTTGTAGCACGAGCAACATTAAAGAACAACTCTCTAGACACGGTGTTCAAAGAAAGAGTCACCGGAGTTGACTAAAGAGACCATTGCAGTAGCGGCGGTGATGAAAGATAGTTCTCTGGTCAAGTTACTCAAAGATGAAGTTGCCACAACTATTACAGTGGAAAGTTTCGATGAAAAGAGAATTTTATCCTCTCTAGTGAAGCATCCGCTCGATACTGCTAGCACGGGGCATTCAAGTCTTCCGTTCGAGTGCGATCATTCAAGTCTTCCGTTCGAGCGCGATCATTCAAGTCTTCTGTTCGAGCGCAATCATTCAAGTCTTTCGTTCGAGCGCGATCATTCAAGTCTTCCATTCGAGCGTGATCATTCAAACCTTCCGTTCGAACACGAGCATTCCAGTCTTCTGATTGAACGCAATCATTCGATCTTCTGGTCAAGTATGATCATTCAGTCTTCCATGCAAGCATGATGATTCAGTCATCCTTCAGTTGCAGTTCATTCAGTTCTTTGGGCAGAGGAAGATCGATCCTCCATTTGATTTCAGGAATCATTCAAAGAAGGATCGAGGGGGCATCTGTTGAGGCATAAAATATATTCCATTGCATGTCCACTGTATTGGTCAGAGAATTCGATGGTGTAGATCCTTCCCAGGATTGTGCACTCCTTATTTTGGTAAATATGAGTAAGTTGAGGTATTTTGGTAAAAATGAGTGAATGAGGGTATTTTGGTAAAAAGAGGTGAAGAGGGTGTTTTGGTAAAAAAAGGTGCTCAAGTGTCATTTTAACGGAGAAGGGATGTACACTACCATTTAAGGGAGAGGCTGGTGAACACCACTATGTAAGGAAAGAGATGAAAGTTGTATGAGGAAAGAAGTGGTGGTGAACACCACTGTGTAAGGGAGGAATGCCTATAAATACCCCTTCCTCTCCTCATTACAAGGTGGTTATTGGTTGAAAGACAAGAAGGAAGGGGGACAAGAAGGAAGGAAGACAAAAGAGAGAAGTTGTTGTGCGAACCGCGCAACTAGAGAAATCCCTTGCGCGACTCGCGCAACTAGAGAAGTCCTTGCGCGAATCGCGCAACCTCCACTTGAAAAAGGCTTATGCGCCACTTCTCTTGGAATTTTGTCTAGACATAAGGCTTATGTGCCACTTCCAATGGGACTTTATCTTAAGGAATTCCTCCATGCGCCACTCTTTGAGGAAGACTTTTACATGGAAAGTCCTTTATGCGATTCACGCAACCACTTTTACAAGGAAAGTCCTTTGCGCGATCTGTGCAACCACTTTTGAAGAAAATCTCCTTTGCTTGAGCCGCATAACCACTCTTACAAAAAGCACCATGCGCCACTTCTCTCTCCCCATGTCCTAACACAAGGCTTTTATTGTCTTAACGGATAACAGATGCGCCACTCCATGTGGACCTTGTCCTAACATAAGGCTTTTGTTGTCTTAACGGATAGCCCATGTACCACTTCATGTGGAAATTGTCCAAATGCCAGCCTTTTCATGTCTTGACAAATATCCCATACACCATTCTGCATGGAAGCATGTCCTAACGTAAGGAAGTGCACTTCACATTTTAAGGGATGATCATCGCTCACATTTCAAGGGTTTCACTGGAAGAATGAACAGAATGATGATTAGAATTGATCTCAACGGTCCGATCAAGGAAGAATGAATGGAAAGATGATCAGAACTGATCTCAACAGTCCGATCAAGGAAGAATGAATGAAAGGATGATCAGAACTGATCTCAATGGTCCGATCAAGGAAGAATGAACGGAAGGATGATCAGAATTGATCTCAACGGTCAGTTTAAGGAAGAATGAACGGAAGGATGATCAAAACTGATCTCAACGGCCCGATCAAGGGTTTTAAGCCCGTGTAACCTTTCCACCTTGGCGATGAACATCAAAAGCATCGAAATACTGCTGAAATTGCCATCAGACTGTCTTTTATTTCATTGCATTGCATTAATTGTACTCTGTTTTCAAAATCAAGGGAATCCGAGGATGTAAATGAACCTAGAATAAATGTGATCATTGTTCTCTCATTGAATTCTTTATTATCATTGAATAAATCCCCCAAATCAAACGCATTTGTTTTCTTATCGAAACACTTCAGGCTTCAAATTTCAGATTTAGTCTTTAGAATTCAGATTCAGGCTTCAAATTTCAGATTCGGTCTTTAGACTTCAGCCATAATTATCAAACAAGTTTTTTTTACTTCAGATTTCATATTCAGGCTTTAGATTTCAGATTCAGGCTTTAGATTCTCACTTGATCGATTGAACTATCCTTGTGAAAAGTGTGACTAGGTATGAATCATCCAAATCTATAAGACTTACATATGGGTTGCCTCATGTTCTAGGCCATGTTATGCTTCTTATGGTGCCCCTGTGTCATGCCCCAGATTCGGTGATAGGACTCACAAAGAACCTGATAGCCGGTTCCGGCCGCAACAGCCTCCGTAGTACCCCATTCTCGGTTCCTGGCTCAGGTTTCGATCCTGGGATCCTACAAGGAGGATTTCCATATCAAAATTCTAATCCAATTGAGCATACTCAAGATCATAGCAAGTAAATCTCAGAAAATAAACAAGGAACACACTGCAAAATACACTAAGAACTTAAAATTTACAGGTACAAGGCTCAAAAGGAATACATAATATATAAAGAAGGGAAAGAAAGGTCTGCAACTGGTCCTCAACTCACGCCAATCCAATCCACATCTCCTCTGCTACTGTGCTGACCTAGGATCTCTTGCACGCATCAATCATGCATAAGCTTATAGAAAGCTTAGAGGGCGGTGTAAGTGTGTGACAAAGGTGTTCAGAAGAATAACGAGAATGCAGAAGGAGCCAATGAACAATACCAATGCTAAGATATGAATGCAGTAAGCCGTATCAAGGCTATGCAATGCAATACATGAGTATTGAGCGCCATACTAAGGCGATGCAATATAAGGCTTATACAGCCAATGCAAATGCAATGCGAATAATGTCAGTCCTCATATCCAATCCACATATCAAATATAGTTCCAGCATAAGGAATTCACCGGGCTTAAGTACACTACAGGATGACTGTCGCTTTGCAAGACCAGCACAATTGTCATGCCCCAAACTGGGAGAACGGGCTCACAAAATTCCCGATCGCTGAATCCGGTGCCGACAGCCTCCGTAGTACCCTATTCTCGGCTCCCAGAGCCCATACGCCAGATTCTGATCCTGGGATTATACAAGGAGGATTTTTGGTATGATTTTTTTTTTGTAATGGAGCATAACCACAAGCAAAACCAAGTCACAAAAAAATATCACCACATATCTACTATATCAAAAACTTTAAGTACAATACGGAAGGGGAAATACAGGATGATCAAAAAGCTCTAAAATAATCTGGTACACGCTCTTGCCTCAGCGCTTCTGCTGTCCAACGACACCTGCACGCAACGGTCATGAATAAGCTTACAAAAGCTTAGAGGGTAGTGTAAGTGTGTGCGCAAGGCGAGTGCCAAGTATACAATATCAGAGTAATGCAGAAATATGCGGTAAGTCCATGAATGCTATCAGCTATACCAAGGCTATGTGATGCAAGGCATGAATGCTATTGGCCATACCAAGGTCATGCAGTGCGAGGCCTATGTAGCCAAATGTCATATGCAAGATGCAATACAAGTATGTCAGTACTCATCAAGTACACATATCAGTACAATTCCTCTTTGGATATCACCAGGGTCTAATACACCTCGCTCTGACTACCTTCTCCCTAGCTGCATTGTCAAGCAAGTGGAAGAGACCACACTATCCGCCTGACCAGTAGTCTTCTAATACCTACCTAGCTCATCGATAGCAGACTCATTTGCGAGCTGGTCAAACTCAGCCTAGCTTATAGCCCCCTCACTCGGGTGGATAAGGCCACACCCGACCACGACACAGTGGGAGAGGCGACCTACTGGTATTCGACACTCGGGCACTCGTGTATCTACTTGGTCTAGACGTTGGAGCATCCCCTGGTAACAAAAAGATTCTGAGATTTTCACCCAAGGACATCCTAAGTGCCCACAATGCTAGAGCTAATATTTTCGGTATCCGATACGACCATCCATGATGTGCCTGTGGAGGCCACGGCCCCGATGTCGCTAGGGAGTATAGTGAATCATGACACACAATGTAAAATACATGAGTCACACCGTCAGTCATGCAGCAATCTCGCGTGTACCACGCGCTCATGTGGGGTGCTCCGTCTCATTAGGAGTCCCGTTAATGTCTCAGCCCAACGGCTTATTCTATGATCAAATATTTCTCATATCAAGCATACATATGATGCGTATACACATGAATCATGGAAGTGTACTAAGCATGTTATAAAGTAATGAACTATCCTTACACAACAAGTACGGGCTTATTAATGGGCCCTAAGGAGATTTATAATGTGGACATTTAACCAACATTTTCTTACAATGTGGATGTTAAACCAACATTACTCCCAAGGCATGGCCCACCATAAAACATCACTACACTAACCATGAAGGAATCACACATTGCAATGGACCCTAAGGACATCCCATTGGGCCTTAAATACATAAAATGGGTCATATCACATGGGCCTTATATTCATCAAGTGGGCTACATCAATGGGCCGCACCAATGGGCCTTATGTATATTGAAATGGGCCATAACCCATGGGCCTTGAATACATCACAATGGGCCTCGTAACATGGGCCTTACATTCACATCAAAGTGAGGGTCAACAATGGCCACAATACACATCAAGGTGTGTGTGTGTGTGTGTGTGTGTGTGTATATATATATATAGATATATATATATATATATATATATATATATATATTATATATATATATATAGATATATATATATATATGAATCATATCAAAAGATCAACTGGACCCCGCTCCAAATAACATGGTGGTAATGAATTCCACCATTAGATTCTCAAGGCCCACCATAACATTCATTCTCTATCCAAATCTGATCATAAGATCACATAGCCCTGAATTAAGAGGAAAATAAATTTCCTAATGATTCAACACTTCTATCACAACAAAAGTCCCAATGGCAGACACTTAATGTCCACTGGTTTTTGCTGCGTGGTCCTGTTGATCCTAGATCTGTCTTATTTCTGTCCAAACCCTTAAAATTTTCTGTTAAAATGGTTGGACGGTTTGGATGCAACACATGCCTCATGGTAGGTCCCATAAAGGCCCACAACATGTATATATTATATAATAAAATATATAATCTATATATAATAATATAAATACACACACACACACACACACACAACAGGTGCAGTCTCACACGCTGCATCACACATGCAGGGGGGTGGGCGTGCACAAATAAAACACATACTTCATGGTGGGCCAGGGTCCCTGACCCTCCCGTCGACGGGCGGATCGCGACGACACAATGACATGCATCACTGTGGGTCCCACGTGAGGCCCACTATAACGTTTATTTCCTATCCAACTCGTTCATAAGGTCACTTAGGCCAGGATGAAGAGTAAAACCCAATTTCATGTTGACCCAAAACTTCTGGACCACAAAAAGGGTCCCAATGGTAAACGCTTAATCAACATCGTTTCCTATTATGTGGGCCACCTGAGAGTGGCATGTGGCTGATTTTTGGAGGGAGGCCCACTGCTGAGAGTGGCCCACCTAATGAACGGGTTGGATGACGAACAAACATCATGGTGGGGCCCACGGCTGGGACCGTGGGTCCCTACCCATTTCACAATGACGCTAGCAACATCCTGCTGCACAATAACAGCAGAGGCACTGCATCTATTTTATTTTTTTATTTTTTTCTGAAATCTCATTTTTTCTTTTAGGTTTTTCATGCATGGGGCTAACATCGGATGAATCCAGCCCGCCCACTGGTTTCTACAGCGCATAACAAATCCATAAAGCCCAAAATTGGGCATCTTTCGGTGTATAGAAAATTTTGAATGACTTTAAACGGTGAAAATCACTATTTGCTAAGGTATGACCCACCAGTTAGTCGGATCAACTTCATTTTTTGGCTCAACGCCTAAAACGGGTTGAGGAATGGAATAGACGACATGGATTGAATACATACATCATGGTGGGGCCTGAGAGAGCGGTCCACCCCAAAACCAAAGAAACCCCCCCCCCCTATTTTTTTTTTTTTTACAATTCACGTCCAGCGTCTCTAGATGCTGGATGGCTTGACATGACACATATAAAGTGGGCCCCACCTATAGATGGCTCGAATCAAATACATGCTTCATGGTGGGGTCCATCCGGGTGGGCCACACGGCCACATCATCACATGAAAATAAATGAAAATGAGAGGGAAAGAGAGAGAGAGAGAGAAAGAGAGTGGGACACGTGTGATGGAGGGCTCCGCCACTATGAGCCCTCCCTTGCAAGAAAATTATACATCAAGTGGGTCCCAATACATGTGGGCCCACCAAATCAAGGATCAACTGTGGAGATCCCTTCTCCACCCAAAATGGACGGTCTAGATGACCTGTTTTCATGCAAGGAAAATAAACATCATGATGGGGTCCATGGAGAATGGCCCCATCATGGAATGATCATGAGCATCAAGGTGGGCCATCGGCCACATCTAGGGTCCAAAGTGAGATCCATACCATCAATCGGTAGGCCTCACTTGGCCCATCATCAAAACATGAAAAATCTAACCTAATGAGCACCCGTCGTTCGATCTTCTCGGTCCGTTGGAAAGCCAATCTCCTTGTGTCTCACTTTGATGGAGAGGATGAGAAATGAAGGGCTAGGATGAGGGATTTTTGGGAGAGAAAGGTAGGCCACACAACTCACTTTTCTCTCATGGAAGATCTTGGACGTGAGCCTCTTCTCTTGCTTGGAATTATGTTGAGAAATGAGAGAGATAGAGAGAGAGTCGTAAGGGGGAGGGGGCAGAGAGAGAGAGAGAGAGAGAGAGAGAGAGAGAGAGAGAGAGAGAGAGAGAGAGAGAGAGAGAGAGAGAGATGGGATGGAGTGATGGATGTGAGAGAGGAATGGGTTGTGTAAGATTTTGTTGATTTTTGGGGTAGATTGTGTAAGAAGGGAATGGGTTGTGTAAGAGCTTTTTGATTTATGGGGTAGCTTGGGGATGGGTGTGAGGTGATGTGTACTTGACCCTTGATAGGATTGATTGATTGATGGATGTGACATGTTGTAGAGATTCTCTTGGGATTTGTAACATGCGGTGTTTTTCTCGAACTTAACGCGGGTCCACATCTCTCGGCCAAGGTATCGGGTTGATATGCAAGACACGACGTCGGAACCGCGACGACGGTGCTGTCGCAATGATATAAGTTTGGGATTTAGCCGACTCAATTCTACAGGATATGACTTAGGGTCAACGCAAACGTTGATTATACGTCGCAGGTTGCCGGACTTCGACGGGAAGGATCGTGGGAGTCGATGGAACAGTACGGACTAGGATACGTGTCTTACAACAGTCAAGCGAGCATAGGAGACCTCACAACCTGCTTGTGGACAACCAATCACCAGCGAGCTCGATGGTAGCAGACCCATTTACGAGCTGGTCAGACTTAGCCTAGTTATGCCCCATCACTCTGGCGAATAAGGCCACATCCCATCTCTACCGACTTCATGATAGTAGGAGACGTGGCCTGACGATGTAAGGCACTCGGGCACTCATGTTTTTCACTCAGTCACGACATTGAGGCGTCTTCTCGGTACCTTGAAGGTTTAGACACTTTCACCCAGGGGCATCTTATGCACCACAATTGCTCGAATAATATTTTCGGTGTCCACACACGACCATTCACAAATATACCTATGGAGGCTACGACCTTGATAAAGTAAGGGTGAAGTCCATATGCTATGTAATGCCAGATGCATGAGTCACACAATCATCCATGCATCAAATCCCAAGCATCCATCATGCTAAGAGGGGAGTACTCCGTCCCTCTGGGGATACCAACATGTCCTACATAGTGGGGGCCAATCACACTTCAACCAAGCATGCATATGATGTGTACGGGAGTGTGCCATGAATATGAATAAGGGTGCTGATGAGGTGAATGAGAAGGTGCACTCACTACCTAACCAACAGGGTCTAGGTACTTAACCATAACCTCAAGTGGGGGCCCAATTATCTGGGGTAGTTCACAAGACTAAACATATAAAGCTAGGGCCTATATAATATGGAAACGGGCCTAGCAAGGGACTAAGGTGGGCATTCAACCACACTTACCAACTAATGGGCTTAGAGGGGTCTAAATGGGGACTTTCAACCACCATTGCCCCAAGGCATGTAATCCACAAACCACATAAACATAAGGCCCAAGGCCCATGTCCAAACATATGCACATAGGTCCCACAAAAGGCATAAAGAAGTAGGCCCAATACTACCTCTAGTAATCATGGCCCAAGGAGGGGAACCAAGGCCCAAAGCCTAAGTCCTAAGGGCCATAGAGTCCAAGAATTTAGATGGACTTAGTGGGCAGCCTATGTATACAAATACATGGCCCAAAATAATTTTTTAGTTGGGTGGAATGGGCCCCATTACATCAGCCCAATAACTAGTCTTTTAAGTGGCCATTTAAGGGCCCAAATCCACCTTTTTCCTCAGCCTATAAGTCCAACAAATGGTGGAAGGTCAGCCCATCATTTGGCTCACCAAGGTGAGACATTCTAGCCTAACCTGGGCCCACTAGAAAGCTCCGAAATCTGGTATGCATTGGGTCCCACAAATGGTTATCAAAGGTGGCCCAAAACATGCATTAATTTAGCCCAAAAATTATACTAAAGTATAGGTGAGGAACAAGTCCCCAATTTCTCAATGTGGTGGGCCCTCAATTCTAATAAAAGAATTTAACCATACATTATGTATTTAAATGGCCATGGCTGGACTTTTAGTCCACCAAATCTTCTAGGCCTATTAAGGCCCAGAAACATGTCAAAATACTTGGGAGTTACTCCCATAACATCCATCATAGAGGCCCCACAAATTTGGAGATAGGAATTTGGCACTCAGAAAGGTGGGCCTACTGCTGGACTGCAGGCCTAGCAATAGCCCCAAAAGGGCAGGGGTATCCTAGGCCTGGGCGGTCCAAGGTGTGGATGGCCTGGGCCCCATACACATGCAACAAGGTGGGTTCCCACGTCCTAAGTGAGCCCCACATGGGACGTCCACCTAGGGTGGACCCAACCCACATGGGCCCCACAAACATGGAGGGACGACGTGGATGAAAGACAAACATAATGGTGGGCCTGGCCAAGGACGGCCAGCCCATGGTGAACGTCCATCATGGATGGCTGGTCCAGTTGGTTGGCCCCACAAAAATGGCCACTTGTGGCCTCTGGACCATCACAAGGTGGGCCCCACAGACATACACAAAAGCCCAAATGGGCTGGGCCCAAATATCTCCACAACGAAAAAATATAGCAATGTAAAAAAAAAAAAATCCCACCAATGTTCATGTTGTTATACCAATTTGGGCACCCCAATGGAGTGGGTCCAGGGTCTTCAAAAATTTTGAAATTGGGGGCCAAGGTCCCTTATCAAGTCTAGAACAAGGTGGGACCTAGAAAGGTGGCCCACCATCAGAGAAAATATTTTTAAATTATGGGCTACAATAGCCTGTATTGCTAGAAATTACAGCAGAAATCTAATTGAACACCCATGTTGGCCTACTCTTTTGGAGGCCCAAATGGGATCAGTTGGGGCTAAAATTTGGTAGGCTTATAGGTGGACATACACCTTCAAGAATCACATATTGGATGATATCAACATCCCCACCAAATGACCAAAAATCAGGCCCCAAGATGACCCAAAAACTGTCTAGACAGTCTGGACAGCAACATATGTCTGTTAAAAATAAATTACAAACATTATTTAAATAGTGATTTAACCCTAGAAATCATGGTGTGGTCCAGCCAAGTGGGCCCCACAAACATCCAAACCATCCCATCATCTAAATCATCCTTGCATGCTCCCCATTTTGGTGATTTTAGGGGCCACACGTCCAATGGATGGACTGTGAAAAACGTCCTTCCTCTATGGACGGTTTGAATCTTGTCGGTCCACAATGTGGGCCACACACTCATGATCAGAAACTTCTAATAAGAAAAGGAGAAGAAAATAGCCATAAGAGAAGGGTCTCCGCCTTCATGAGGCCCTTCCCTTCATCACACACATACATAGACATTTCATTACTATAAGATGTACAATCTACATGATCAAGGCTATGTATTGAGAACTATGGTGGAGATCTAATCTCCACCAGGGATCAAGGGTCTAGATGACCCAAAGATCCTTGATCTAAGGAAGAAAGGAGTATGAAGGGATCCATGGAGAATGGTGAAAGTGTCCTGGTTTGTCAATTAGCGTGAGTGTTGAGTAAGCAAAACAAGTGAGCTCCATAGGAAGATCATTAAAGCATTTGCCTTAAAAGAATGTGTGCCCGGACTCGTAAAAGGTAAACTTAGCCTCACGTCCCATGTCCCAAAACACCAGGTATATAAAACCCTTAAAAATGGATAGAACAACTTAGGTTTTAAGGTAAGAAAACTATTTTGCAAAATCAAGAAAATCTCTAAGTTTTCTGTCTTTGTCGATTTATCGATAAGTAGGTCGATGCAATCGAACTCTATTATCGATGTCCTCGAAACTCAATTGATATTATTGAATGGAGGACTTCAGATATCCAACAACCATAATGAATCCTGGACGAAATTATCTATGAATCGATGGCATGTTCAATATCATCAACTTTCGAATCTCGAGTTCATTAAAACAGCTCAATAAAATCGACATTTGGTTAGTCCGTGTCCAAAATGCAGTTAAGGAAAATCATGTGATTTTTGATATCTCAAAGAGAGCCTCGATATCCGCAAAATTCAAACCTCGATGATATCGACGAATCTTCGATGATATCGGATTGGGACACAAATCTGACCAGCAAGCTTTCGGGTAAATTCTTTCAAGTATCGAGGATCACTCGATGATGTTAATATTCAAATACCGATCATATCAAGACCAGGTCAATGCCATCAAAATAGGACACAAATTGTCCAGCATGCTTATTGGAAAATTCCCTGAAAAGATTGATGAATCGACACTGTTATTGATATCATCAACATTCAAAATCAGATGAAATCTAGGGATACTCGATCATATCAATACCTGTTAAGTTTCGAAGGCAAGATTGCTCTTACATTTTTCAAATGTTGAGGAATCGAACCATGCGTCGATGAAATCGGAGTTCGAAATCCGATGACATCGAAGCATGTTTGATATCCTCGACCAGTTGGCAAAAAGGTTCAAAAGCATTTGACAGATTGAGTTCATATCATCAATCAACAATTCGATGTTATCGAGAGTATACGCTCGATGACATCGAAGCCTGCTTGATGATATTGAACTCTGTAAAAAATATGATTGTTTTATTTCCGTTAGAACTTTTTGCCTATTTAATGAGAGCTTACTTTTGGTTGTTGGTAGAGAAAATAAATAGAGCTTTTGAGTGTTTAATCTAGATCACATACCCTAAGCCTTTTTCTCTTATGGGAGATCATCCTCCAATCCACCCTCGTTATTGATATTCAATAGAGTGGATTGGGGAATGAAGTTTCGCATTCAAGGATCCTCCAGCTACCACCTTAATGGCAAATCATTGAGCTGGGATACCTTGAATGCATAGATGCTTGGAATCACTCCGTCTCTAAAATAGGGAACATTTAATAGAGTAAGATTGCAACATAACCTTGACCCAACCCGTTGCTATACATTGGAGCATTATCTATGTTATGGTTCAAGGGAGTTGAAGATTCTTCATCATTAAGGGAGGAGATCTTCATCAACGTGCTAAATGGGACTCATCTACTTATCTGTAAGTAATTAGAGTCCAGAGACCCTGTTGATCTTTCCTTTGTGTAGGATTGGGTCACAAGTGATTCTCACCCCTTTCAAGTCCTCATAGGAGGCCTCCGACGGGAGAGTACATGGTGGTGTTGTGTGTTGACCCTTGCTCTGTGGAGAGCATAAACTTAGGTCCTTTGTGTATGTCCTTAACCTGTGTAGTCTAAAACTTAGGTGTTGTGTGTTGACTTTTGCTCTTATGTAGGGCATAAACTTTTAGGTTCCTTGTGTGGATCCTGTCCTGTGTGGCCTAAAAGCTGGGTGCTGTGTGTTGACCCTTGCTCCTGTGTGGGGCATAAACTTGTGTCTCGTGGAGACATGTTAGGTACCTTGTGTACGTCCTAGAGTCAGTCTTGTGTAGGTTATACTAGTTTGAGGTGAACTTGATTTGAAACCTCCGTTAGTGAGATCCGGTACAATCAAGGGTTGAGTGCGTCCGCCGGAAGTGGAGTAGACACGTAGTCGAACCACTATAAAAACGATTGTCTTTGGGATTGCTATTTACTTTTATTGCTTGTGTGATTTCTCTGAATGTTCTCATAATGCATGTTCACATGATTACCTAGAACTAATTAGAATCACATCTCACATACTGTCACATCCATCATGAACTATGTTCTACATCTTGTTTATGTTTTGAATAGTCTTATGATTGGATCCTCTATCTGGCTTGGAAGCCACTAGAGTTACATTGAAGAAATCCTGCTATTTGCACATTAGTTTAGGATAGGGTTGATAGGTTTTAAATCATCATAAAATATTAAAAAGTCTTATTCGCCCCCCTCTAGGACATCTTGGCATTCCCACTTCGACTAAAGCGGTCATTACCATAATTTCAATTGGTATTAAAGCAGTCTCTCTTAAGGGCTTCACCGCCTAGAGAGTGATCTTGACTAAAGTTGGTAATATGACCATAGGAGAGGGCTCATTTGTAACTAGACCTCCTGTATTTGATGGATCAAATTATGCGTACTGGAAGGCTAGAATGCATTACTTTCTGAGATCATTAGATCATGATGTTTAGGACATTGTTGAAAATGGATATGTACCGCCAACTGAACAAATAGTACTTGAAAATGGCACAACCATATCCAAACCAAAACCGAAAGAAAAATGGACAGTATTCGATAAAGAAAAGAAAACTGCTAAATTAAAAGTAATGAATGCAATTTACTGTGTTGTGTCCCAAGAAGTCTTTAATCAAATTAGTATGTGTGGTACTTTTAAAGAAGCATGAGACTTGTTGGAAACAACTCAAGATGGAACCAGCACCGTAAGAAGATCCAAGCTGCAACTCCTAACATTATAGTTTGAAAGTCTTAAAATGGAAGAGCATGAGACCTTCATGAAGTTTTTCACAAAATTGAACATCATCTGCAACTCCATGAGTGGATTAGGAGAAAAGGTTCTTGTTCCAAAAATCTGTAGGAAAATTCTAAGATCATTATCGGAATGGCTCAACTCGAAAGTTATAACTATTGAAGAATGTAGAAACATGGATGAAATGAAAGTAGAAGAACTTGTAGGTTCCATACAAACATTTGAACTACACTTTGAGCAAACTCCTAAACCCAAAAATACTGTCCTCGAAACTTCAAAGAACACTACTAATGAGGAAGATGAAAGTGAAAGGGAAAACAAAGATGAAGAAATGGCCCTGTTGGCTCAACGGTTCAGAAAATTCTTCCATAAAAACCGTGGCCGACCATTTAAAGGAAAACAGTTGGATAGCAAGCATTATATAGGTAAATCTGGTAAAAAGTCTAAAGAACCACAATGCCACACTTGTTGAAAGTTTAGAAACTTGTCCACTGAATATCTGAAAAGGCCAAGCAATATGTCCTAGAGGGGGGGGGGGGGGGGTGAATAGGACTATGCCAAATTAAAATAAAATCAGCGGAAATAAAATAAACCAATAGCCTTACAATTATAAATCAATTCACAATGCTAAAATCAAATCATCTTGATAAATAAGTATTGAGAGATTGATACAAATTCAGTTCTAAGGACAACCTTACACCATAATAAACAAGGGCTTATGGTAGGACAACCTTATTTCTAGAACATCTTTTGGATCAAGGACTCAATTTTAATAGAAATAAATGAATAGCAAGGAATTGAAATTAAATGTAGAAATATAGATCTAAATTATTACAACAATCTCCACACTTGCTTGAAATGTAAATAGTTACAACATTCACATCCACTTATACATTCCACACAATTGAATGATAAAAGATATGAAAATTAAGCAAGCATTCAATCCACAAGACAAAGAGTTATAGTGGTTCGCCTGTGTGTACACCAACTGTCTTTTAACAGCCACATAGAATGCTACTCCACTCCTAATATCCTCACACAGGGGATATTAGCGTTCACTATCAAATAGGTTTTCACAGGTTCACCCAAAACCTTTACAATTGTGTCTTTTTCACTCGGGCTTACACAATTCAAAAACCCCTCTTTTCTGAGTTTTCTGGCTCTCCTCAGATGACCAATACAATGAGATTTTTCTGGCTTAACCTCAAATAAAACCAAAAGGAATGAAATTTTACAGAATTGTAAAATACCTGGATTTCTCCTTTTCGTAGTAGCCCGGTAGAACCAATCGGAGTAGATGATTGAATGTCAAAGTTCAATTTCCAATACTCACTTTAATATGGTTCTAAATTCTAATAGATTTTAGATTTTAACTAGTTGGGCGTAGCTATATTTGATTTTGATTCCAAGAAGAAGGAATAAGGTAATTCCTCTTTTCAAATAAGATTAGAATACAGAAACAAAATCAAATTAAATAAGCTAGCAAAAAGGAATATTAAATAAGCACAACGTAGCTTAAAATAAACACAGACTTATCTCAGAGTGATCACTTGAAGTTTCTTGAATTGAATCGAGTTGAATAATCAAAACTCTGAATTTCATGTTCAATTTATAGAAACAAAAATCGCGTCTACGACTGGTCTTAGAAACCTTCGACTGGTCGTAGCTCTAACGGATATTTGAAATATTGAGCGCGATCTTTAAAAGTCGTTCCACGACTGGTCGTGGGAAACCTACGACTGGTCGTGGGTTACCTACGACTGGTCGTATCTCTCTACGACTGGTCGTAGGACCATATATTAGCTTGCTGGACTTTGAGTCGTAGCCCTACGACTGGTCGAGAACGAGTCGAAGACACTCCTACGACCGGTCGAAGGACCTCCACTACTGGTCGTAGGTGTACCAAAAAATTCTGAAAATCTTCAACAACTTAGGACTGGTCGTGGAATTTCTTGGACTAGTCGAACCAATGCTAGGACTGGTCGAACAGGAGCTAGGACTGGTCGTAGAATAGACCAAACTTATGTAAAATAAACATTTGATTTATGTATCCAAAGTGACCTACTTATAAGGTCAACCTAAGGTCAGTCAAACCTGAAACATGTCATATGGACATTGAACTTCAACCATTCAACGAATGTAGATATTTGAACCATATCAAGCTTGAGATCTTGAACTTGTTGTAGCTTTAATCTTGAGATCTTCATCAGCGTGAAAACTACTTCATGCGTTGCTTTTGAGTCTTGAAGTCATTTCTTGAGTCTTGAAGTTGTTTCTTGAGACTTGAACTTCAACATTGTAGCTTTAAACATTAATAGGATGATGAAGTACACTTTGTATTTCTTAAAGACATCCAATGTCATGAAGTGTTTATGCAGTGTCTTGAATACATATAAATCACCATACAAACACAAGACACAGATAGATGTTTTGACACAACAAAATTTGACAACCAAAGGAGCATGAGACCATAGCACTTACAATCTCCTCCTTTGTCAAATTTGTGACAAAACACCCAAATAATAATACTTCCAATAGAAATAAGAGAAGTACAAGCACAACAGGTTCAAACAGAGAATCATGCACCAGTTATATAGACATCATAAGCAATATCTAGCATAACTCCCCCTGAGAAGCTTAACTCCCCCTGAGCACATCCATATTTAAATAGACATGAATGAAACTAATCATAATCATTAAATCCGACCAAAGCCAAAGCCTCCCAAAACTTCTTCCCCTTTTTGACACAAAATGACAAAGGAAGAAGGGCAGCAAGGATAAGGAAAATAGGAGATGGAATATAGATGCAAGAGAGCATAGTGCATAATTCAACAAAAATTTAGTAAGCAAGCAAAGTTCAGACTAAAAGCAAAGAAAAACATTAGTTATTACAGACCAAATAAAAATTCAGTCAGAACAAGAAGAGGGAGCAGGATTAGATGGATCACTTTTGTGTAAACCCCTAGCAACCCGCCTCATATATTTGCGTAAATAAGAAAATTGGGTGTCTTGGGTAACACGAATTTGAGCCACCTGTTCTTGAAGAGAATTCAACCTCTCATCAAAATCAGAAGGCTGAAAGTCAGGATCATCAGCCGAGTCTGATTCAAGTTCTTCAAATAAATCATCCATATTTACGTCTCCAGGAAGATCGCCAGCTTGATCTGCATTTCCTGCTTCAGCACCACTGCTACCAGCATCCACTTGGCTAGGAGCCAATTCTAAATTCATCTTGTTAATATTGGAATTATTAAAAGGGAGATGATGGATGGGTTTTTCTCTAACAGGCATAGCCACGAGCATATGATTGGCGAGCATAGTCATCAAATAACCAAAGGGAATATCATTAAGACCTGGATGGTACGAGACAAAAGAATGGAGTGAAAAATTAACGAAGGTAGACAGATTTTCGCACCAGAGATGACAGAATGCAAAACACGAACCATGAATGCAGTGAGTTCGATTTTATTACCAGAACGCGGATATAGATTTGAGATGAAAATCCTGTGAAGCACTTTGTGTCTGGGTAACAAGTACCTTAAGGGAAGTGCATGACCTTTATGAGTCTAGTGAACATCCAAATTACACAAATCTCTAGTAAGCATTTGTCGTTCAGATTCTGAGAATTTGTCATGTAATATATGAATCAGAATGCCCTCATCATTGACAGGAATTTCCATAAGTTGAGCTATCAAATGTCGATCCACTGAAAATAAGCCTTCTTGAGTATCAATTTTAAAGGTTAAATTCTCAAGAGAAGAATCACAAATACATGCAAGCATGGATTGGGCAATGGACTGGTATGTAGCTTCACCCCAATGTAAGATGTTATCCCATCACATAGATTGCAACAGAGGAAGGATACCAAAGGAAGCAATATGATTAACATTAACAGGATGCTCAACTATAATATTGCACATACGCAAATCCCGTGCATCTGAAGGATCATTTTCGGGAGAGCGAAGATGACGTTGCGTAATAGATGCTGATCTAGATGAAGAGGGACCACGTGTAGTTTTCTTTTTACCCCTAGCATCCATTTTCAAAGGAGGAATCAAGGAAACTATAAGATGCAAGAAAGAAGAAGTGGGGTTTTGATAGAACAGATTTTTCAAGAGAAAACCCCAAACTTGCAATGAAAGAGCAAATAGATTCTACAAGAGTGAAATTTGAAACACTAATAATAAGAATCTGCAAGAAATTTATAAAAGAACCACTAACCTTGAAGTATCATGAAGGTGGGTTCGACCGGTCGAGGCTAGGCTCGTTGGAGAGACAAAAGGAAATGAAGAAGAAGAGCCAAATCCCCAAAATAAAGTGAATTCACGAGTTTCACGACCGTCGTGGATGTGTTCGACCGGTCGTATTACGACCGGTCGTGTACACTCACGACTGGTCGAGTACCGACTAAAATTTCCAATTTTTCAAATGATTTCCAAATTTAAGTAAATAAAACATCAAACATATGTACATTATGATACACCAAAGCATGCAAATTCAATTTAAATTGCACATACCGAGATGAAACTTTAATTTATTAAACTTGCTTTTGTTGAGCGGTTTAGTGAAAATGTCCGCAAGTTGAGTCTCGGTTGGAATGTGATCCAAATATATTAATTTTTCTTCCACTAATTCACGAATGTAATGAAATCTAATGTCAATATGCTTAGTACATGAATGCTGAACTGGATTTTTTGAGATATTTATTGCACTGGAATTATCACAAAACAAAATCATAGAATCCTGTGTAATTCCATAATCGCTTAACATACGTTTCATCCAAACAAGCTGAGTACATGCATTTCCAACAGCAATGTATTCAGCCTCAGCTGTTGATAGCGATATAGAACTTTGCTTCTTGTTAAACCAAGAAACAAGACAATTTCTAATGTAGAACAACCACCACTGGTTGATTTCCTATCATCAATGTTTCCAGCCCAGTCAGCATCTGAGTACCCGGCTAATTGAACACTAGTCTCATGTGGATACCAGAGACCCAGTTTAGCAGAACTTGCGACATATCGCATAATCCGCTTAACAGCAGTTAAGTGAGATTCTTTAGGATTTGACTGATAACGAGCACAAATACCAACACTCAAAGCGATATCTGGTCTACTTGCAGTTAAATAAAGCAAACTACCAATCAAACTACGATACAATTTAGGATCCACATCATTACCTGTAGAGTCTTTTGAGAGTCTCAAAGTTGTACTCATAGGAGTATCAAAATTTTTACCATTCTCAAATCCAAATTTCTTAATTAAGTTCAGAGCATATTTGGTTTGAGAGATAAAAATTCCATCAGGTTATTGTTTTACTTGCAACCCTAGGAAATAATTTAATTCTCCAACCATGCTCATTTCGAATTTAGACTTCATTAAATTTGCAAACTCAACAGTCATGTTAGTACAGGTTGATCCATAAATAATATCGTCAACATATATTTGAACCATTAGAATATCATCGTTATGTTTCTTAACAAAGAGCGTCTTATCAACACATCCCATCTGAAAATTATGACTCAGTAAAAACTTAGTCAGTTTTTCGTACCATGCTCTGGGAGCTTGTTTCAGACCATAGAGAGCCTTCTTAAGACGATACATATGATCAGTAAATTTAGGATCTTCAAACCCTGTAGGTTGTTCAACATATACCTCTTCATGTAAATCACCATTCAAAAAGGCACTTTTTACATCCATTTGGTAAAATTTAATCTTCCTAAAACAAGCAATGGAGATAAAAAGTCTGATTGATTCAAGACGAGCTACAGGGGCAAATGTTTCATTATAGTCAATACCTTCAATTTGTGTATACCCCTGTACAACTAGCCATGCTTTATTTCGAATAATATTTCCAAGTTCATCAGATTTGTTTTTGAAAATCCATTTTGTTCCAATAATATGTTTATCGTTAGGTCTAGGAACAAGGTACCAGACATCTTCTGACAAACTGATTAAGTTCTTCCTGCATCGCAACTATCCAGTTTTCATCCGAAAGTGCTTCTTTCACGTTAACGGTTCTATCTGGGATGTAAAGCATACGTAGTTACATATGTCCTCTAATTGTCTACGAGTGCGCACACCAGTGAGAGGGTTTCCAAGTATTTGAGAAGTTGGATGATCTTTAACAGTCCTTAATTCAGAATTAGTTTCACTTGATGAAGTTTCTTGTTTTTCAAGTATAAGAACTTCATCATTATCTGAACTAGGGACAGGTGTATTCAAATGATCGTCAATCACAACATTTATTGACTCTTGAATCACACTGGTCCTGTTGTTCAGAATACGATATGCACGACTGTTTAAAGAATATCTTAAAAAGATCCCTTCATCACTTTTAGTGTCGAACTTTCCCAAATTTTCACGGTCACACAAAATATAGCACTTGCTGCCAAAAAATCTAAAGTATTTGACAGAAGGCTTTTTCTCAAACCACATTTCATAAGCCGTTTTATTATTAGATTTGCAAATATAAACACGGTTAATAATGTAGCAGGCAGTATTCACTGCTTCAACTCAGAGATTCCTAGGGAGCTTCATGCTATTTAACATAACATTTCCCATTTCTTGAAGCACTCTATTTTTCCTCTCGACAATTCCATTTTGTTGAGGAGTCTTAGGTGCAAAGAATTCATGCGATATTCCCTGATCGCTACAGAATTTCTCAAAACCGCTATTTTCAAATTCGGATCCATGATCACTACGGATCTTGTTGACTTGAGAACATTTTTCAGTTTGAATCCGTTTTATAATCTTTTTCACTTCATCAAGGGTTTCTGATTTGTCCCTCAAGAATGAAATCCAAGTGTATCTTATATAATCATCTACGATAACTAAGATGTATTTTTCGCCACCTCGACTTTCCGTTCTTGTTGGTCCTATAAGATCCATGTGGAGAAGCTCGAGTGGTCTTGTGGTGGTATTGGAGTTCACCTTTTTGTGAGAGCTCCTAGTTTGTTTACCATACTGGCAGTCACCACAAATCTTGTCTACTTTTTGCATCTTAGGTAGACCTCTAATTAGTTCTCCTTTGCTCAATTTGTATAAATTTCGGTAGTGTACATGTTCGAGGCGTTTATGCCATAATTCTGTCTCATCGGTATGGATCATGTAGCTCGTTTGTTTAGATGAGCTACCATCGCTTACTATATAGCAGTTTTCAGAAGTTCTGCGACCAGTTAATATTACAGAACCCTTTTCGTTTATAATTTCACAACCTTGATTAGAAAATTTAACACTATGGTTGTTATCGCATATTTGAGATATGCTCAACAGGTTGTGTTTTAAACCCTCAACATATAAAACATTTTTAAATAAGGGAAGGTTATAGAGTTGGACCGTACCTTTGCCAATTATCTTGCAGTTGCTACCATCACCAAATGTGACTGACCCATCAGTCATATCTTTAAGATCGGTGAATAGCGCCTTGTCGCCTGTCATATGTCTGGAGCATCCACTATCTAGGTACCATTTTGAATGGCATGTAGCTTTAAAAGAAGTGTGAACAACCAAACAGGCAACCTTAGGAACCCATTTCAGAACTGTTTTGGGTTTAGGAGAATAGTTGGTCTTCTTTTGTTTACAGTTGTAAGAGTGACCTACTGAGTTAGATTTTAATAGCTCCTTAAGTAAATCAACTATTTTTTCAGCTAGTGGGTTTCGAATCTGATTTTTGAAATTTATATAGCTGCTTTTGGGTTTTTGAAAAGTTTTTGTATTTTTAGAAAAAACTTGACTAGTACCTTTTCCTTTTGAGTTAGAAGTCTCTCCTTTCACAAAATTGGAAGGAGTATTCTTCTGTTTAGGAGACGTGTTTTTATCATAGCCCAACCCGGATCGATCGCCACATTTTCTTGATCCGGATAATAATTTTTCTAATTTTGGATCACCTTGGGCATATCTCCATGTGTCCTTCAAACTCAGAAGAGAAGATACTTCATTTTTAAGTTTCTCATTTTCATATTTCAAATTTTCAATCAGGGAGGTTTTGAATTCCAGATCACACTTTGATTTTTCAAAACAATCTGAAATTTGGGATTTTTCTAAAACAAGGGTTTCAAAACATTCTTTGAGTTTAAAAAACTTTTCTTTTTGAAGTTTAAGTTTGACAGCAATTTTACAACTTTCCTTATATAAGGCATTGTAAGCATCTTGAAGATCTTCATCATTTTCATGATCACTATCCAAATTTTCTTCACTTGTTGAATCATCGTAATCTGAAAAAGTAAACTTGGCTAGAGTCATAAGGGCCTTAAGTTCACTGCCCGACTCGGTTTCTGAATTTTCTGATTCAGAGGAGGCTTCAGAATCAGACGATTCATCCCAAGTAGCCAACATACCCTTCCTTTTGGACCTGTCCTTTTTAGGACATTTGTTTGCTAAATCCCCATATTCTTGACAGTTGTAACATTGACTATCTTTCAAAGACTTCCAAGTTTTAGACTTAGGTTTAAAACGTTTCTTTTCATTTGCCTTTTGAAAGTCGACTCTTTTCTTACTTTTGAAAATCTTATAAAACTTTTTCGCCAAAAGGGCCATATCATCTTCAGAATTTTCTGAATCTGAATTTTCTTGAGTAATACCTTTAGACGACTTCAAAGCAATAGATTTACCTTTAGGAGCTTTAAAACTTAATTCATAGGTTTGTAAAGAACCAACTAATTCTTCTACCCTCATATTATCCGTATCACGAAGTTCCTGGATTGTGGTTACCTTAGAATTAAACCGTTCTGGAAGAGATCGTAGTATTTTTGCACACACTTTACTTTCTGGGATCTTATCGCCAAGACCCCACATTGTGTTTACAATGTCATTCAATCTAGTTTAAAAGTCCATAAACATTTCATTTTCCTCCATATGAATTTCTTCAAATTTAGTTGTGAGGAGTTGGACTTTAGATTTCTTGACAATTGATGTACCTTCGTGTGTCATTTCTAATATATCCCAGGCTTGCTTTGCAGTATCACAGGATATGATTCTTTTGAACTCATCCGGTGATAGTGCGCAAGTGATTGCATTTAGTGCTTTAGCATTTGCACTACTCTCATTTTTCTGAAGTGTGGTCCATTGGAAATACGGTGTAATTTTCATAGATTTTGAACCATCAACACCAGTTACTTCCATGATAGGAGGATTCATTTAGTCACTGTGGCTTGCCACACACTTTCATCCATTGATTTGAGGAAGATACTCATTCTGGCTTTCCAATAAGCATAGTTGGAGCCATCAAAGGGTGGACGCCTAGTAACTGAAAGGCTATCAAAATTTGACATATTTTTATATAGCTTAGATCGTTAGCTCATGAAATAAATCTAAATAAAAAGCAACAAAAATGAGCTATTAGGCTCTGATACCACTTGAAAAGGCCAAGCAATATGTCCTAGAGAGGGGGGGGGGGGGGGGGGGAGGGGTGAATAGGACTATGCCAAATTAAAATAAAATCAGCAGAAATAAAATAAACCAATAGCCTTACAATTATAAATCAATTCCCAATGCTGAAATCAAATCACCTTGATAAATAAGTATTGAGAGATTGATACAAATTCAGTTCTAAGGACAACCTTACACCATAATAAACAAGGGCTTATGGTAGGACAACCTTATTTCTAGAACATCTTTTGGATCAAGGACTCAATTTTAATAGAAATAAATGAATAGCAAGGAATTGAAATTAAATGCAGAAATATAGATCTAAATTATTACAACAATCTCCACACTTGCTTGAAATGTAAATAGTTACAACATTCACATCCACTTATACATTCCACACAATTGAATGATAAAAGATATGAAAATTAAGCAAGCATTCAATCCACAAGACAAAGAGTTATAGTGGTTCGCCTGTGTGTACACCAACTATCTTTCAACAGCCACACAAAATGCTACTTCACTCCTAATATCCTCACACAGGGGATATTAGCGTTCACTATCAAATAGGTTTTCACAGGTTCACCCAAAACCTTTACAATTGTGTCTTTTTTACTCGGGCTTACACAATTCAAAAACCCCTCTTTTCTGAGTTTTCTGGCTCTCCTCAGATAACCAATACAATGAGATTTTTCTGGCTTAACCTCAAACAAAACCAAAAGAAATGAAATTTTACAGAATTGTAAAATACCTGGATTTCTCCTTTTCGTAGCAGCCCGGTAGAACCAATCGGAGTAGATGATTGAATGTCAAAGTTCAATTTCCAATACTCACTTTAATATGGTTCTAAATTCTAATAGATTTTAGATTTTAACTAGTTGGGCGTAGGTATATTTGATTTTGATTCCAAGAAGAAGGAATAAGGTAATTCCTCTTTTCAAATAAGATTGGAATACAGAAACAAAATCAAATTAAATAAGCTAGCAAAAAGGAATATTAAATAAGCACAACGTAGCTTAAAATAAACACAGACTTATCTCAGAGTGATCACTTGAAGTTTCTTGAATTGAATCGAGTTGAATTATCAAAACTCTGAATTTCGTGTTCAATTTATAGAAACAAAAATCACGTCTACGACTGGTCTTAGAAACCTTCGACTGGTCGTAGCTCTAACGGATATTTGAAATATTGAGCGCGATCTTTGAAAGTCGTTCCACGACTGGTCGTGGGAATCCTATGACTGGTCGTGGGTCACCTACGACTGGTCGTATCTCTCTATGACTGGTCGTAGGACCATATATTAGCTTACTGGACTTTGAGTCGTAGCCCTACAACTGGTCAAGAACGAGTCGAAGGCACTCCTACGACCAGTCAAAGGACCTCCACGACTGGTCGCAGGTGTACCAAAAAATTCTGAAATTCTTCAACAACTTAGGACTGGTCGTGGAATTTCTTAGACTAGTCGAACCAATGCTAGGACTGGTCGAACAGGAGCTAGGACTGGTCGTAGAATAGACCAAACTTATGTAAAATAAACATTTGATTTATGTATCCAAAGTGACCTACTTATAAGGTCAACCTATGGTCAGTCAAACCTGGAACATGTCGTATGGACATTGAACTTCAACCATTCAACGAATGTAGATATTTGAACCATATCAAGCTTGAGATCTTGAACTTGTTATAGCTTTAATCTTGAGATCTTCATCAGCGTGAAAACTACTTCATGCGTTGCTTTTGAGTCTTGAAGTCATTTCTTGAGTCTTGAAGTTGTTTCTTGAGACTTGAACTTCAACATTGTAGCTTTAAACATTGATAGGATGATGAAGTACACTTTGTATTTCTTAAAGACATCCAATGTCATGAAGTGTTTATGCAGTGTCTTGAATACATATAAATCACCATACAAACACAAGACACAGATAGATGTTTTGATACAACAAAATTTGACAACCAAAGGAGCATGAGACCATAGCACTTACAATGTCCTAATAAGAAAATCAAAGGAAAGGCAATGGCAGCCACATGGGATGATACTGAAGAGTCAAATTCAGAATATAGTGACTCAGAGAGTATTGGTGACCAAAAATCCCTGAAAATTCTTATGGTCTCTACAGCCTCCAACATTCCCATAGAAACTGAGAAAATCAAAGAACCTCAAGTTACTGAATCATTTCCATCTGATGATGAGGAAACAGATAAAGAAGAAGAAGAAAAGGATAAATTACAGGATGACTGTAATCAACTTTATATCCATAACATCAATATCCTTAAAAGACTTGGGATTAGTGAAAATAAAAATAAATTGCTGCAAATAGATCTAGATAAAACTTTAAAAGCCAATACACTCCTGATCAATGATCTACAACAATACCACTCTGAAAACGATAAGCTGGAAGGAATGAATCTGTCCCTTAAATCTGAATCATCAAAACTTACTAAACAAATTGATCTATTGAAAGAAGAAAATGAGCATCTAAAGAATAAGAATCACACACTTAGGTTTGATGCAAAACAATCCAGGAAGTCAGTTGAACTAAATTGCAAATTCTCCCAAAGTAGTGAAAAATTAGAAAAACTCTTAGGGATGGGAAGACCTGGAAAAGACAAGAGTGGATTAGGATATGATAAATTCAAATCAAAATCCAAAAATGTAGCACCAATGTTTGAGAAATCAGCTGCATCAGGAAGTAAAACATAAGCTACTTCTATATGTCATTCATGTGGAGACTCTGGCCATTTCAAATTTGAATGTAATGCTCCAAGGTGTACTCAATCTAATTCTGGTCCGAATTATACTGGTAAATACAGACAAACTGGAAAATCAATACAGGATGCCAAGAGTCCACTAAACAATATGACAAAAGGAACACATCCATCTCCACTCATAATGACCAAGAGAATGAAGGAGCTATTGAATCAGGCGGCTGAACTAAATAAGAAAACAAATGAATTTATGAAACAAGGAAACATGGTTAAGTTACCCAACATGCCTACCAAAATTCTTAATGAAGCAGAAACTACCATAATAAGAAATCCAGTCACAAAATGGGTAGTGAAAGAAAAGAAAATTTGTCTTATTATTCACTCAAATCATTCAACAAGCAATAGTACTAAATGGTACCTAGACAACGGGTGCTCAAGGCATGTCATGGGTGATAAATCTCTTCTCTCAAATTATTCAAATCTTAATGATGGGATAGTCACTTATGGTGATGGAAGCACTGCTAAGGTAGTAGGGTGTGAAACCATAGAAAGAATGGAAATGCTCGAAAATGAGAATGCTTTTTGCATAAAAGGACTGACTCACAATCTCTTAAGCATCTCCCAAACATGTGACAACAAACATGTGGTTACCCTTGACAAACTAAAGTGCAAGATTCTGGACTTATCAGGAAAATCCGTTATGGAAGGTCTTTGCACCGTGACCAGTGTTATGTCATTGAAGGAACTAGAAAGGTTGATCCATATACTTAGTAACAATTGAGCATGGAAAATGTGTCCAGGCTATAACATCTAAGTCTGGATGAATACATGCAAATGATGCATTTTTTATGATTATTATGATATATCAGAGGTTTCTGTACCTCAAGAACTTATTTTTGTGCATAAACATTATTGATGTTTATAAGTTTGATGATTACAACTTTTTGTAAAGATTTTAATTGTACACTGAAGCTGACTTGAAAATATTTGAAGATATACATATATGGAAGATTATCGAAAACTGGAGATAACTTGTCCCATCCCTCTTCTCAATAAGTGAATCGTTGAATCGAACGAGTCATCGATATCATCAGAACCGCATCGAGCCCATCAACGTCCTCTCGAGAATCTGAAACGTAGGGTCGATTGGTCTGCCCTCGAACTCATCATCAATAACATTGATTAGGGTAGATCGATATCATCAAAACCAAAGTTGGTGATATCGAAGGTTATCGCCCGATAAAAGGTGGACGAGCGGGAACATTTCATTTCTTTACTCAAAGCTTGTTTTTCTCTCCACTGCTCATCCTCCTCGGTCATGTTACATGTTTTTCCATATGTGAGCCTTCCAAGATAATCCAAATCTGGTAATTCCTTGTCTATTCCCTTAATTCTCAAGATTGCATCCTATGTCTTTGGGTATTTCTAGATTATAGAGAGAAGTTCTATCTAGAAGATCATCAATTCGTTTTCAAAATCCCTCAATCCTCTATCAGATCCCACTCTTAGTCCTCCCATTCTAAGTGGTAAATGTTCAATGGGGAAGGACAAAGGAAAAACTCATGTTTCTGGGGAATCCTCAAGATCCTCCAGACATAGAGTCCTTGCACATAAAGAAAGGGCAAAGGCGTCTGATCAAGGGACCCCAACATGCCATTGAAGTTACAGACAAACACCGCATGGTGGGTCTCAACATGGCACACCTGTTCCTCCTTCTGCTGCAGTAGATCCTATTTTGGCGAAATATACTGGAAGGAAGTAGGTCTATGAATGAAAAATTGATAGGGATTGCCTAAAAACCTTTGTTGGCTACAATAGATTGGCTACCTATGCTCGATTTTGTCGGCCCATGTCATTGTTAAAGAACCTATAGCTTTTTTGCTTCCACCCATTCTCTTGTAGTAGAACCTCCTTCCATCATTGTCTCTGTTAGGGATACTGACGTAGAAATTACCCCTGAATCTATTGCAAGTATTTTTGGTCTCACTCTGTCTCCAGTTGATCTCTCTAATTTGGATCTTGAAAATCCAGTGACTCGATCTAAAATCACAACGTTTCTTTTCCATGGTAGGGATATTCTTTGGTACCAGGGTAATGTGTTAAAGGCAAAATTTATGGAACCCAAGTATCGAGTTCTGCATGGCATCTTTGCCACAAACGTGTACCCTAGAGGTACAAACTGAGCTGACCATACAGGATTTATGGTCATGATCGTGTATTGTGTGGGAACTGGGATCAAGATATGTCTTCCCACTCTGATAATTCACCAGTTGTTGTACGCAATTCACACTTCTAGAGACGTCCATCTACCCTTCCCTCGGATTATTCATGTGATAAGTGATAAGAACAGTCTTCCATTTGACAAATGATCGGGAGCTACCTCTCAAACATTTCAACAAAATCAACATTAGAAAGATGGATTTGAAGTTTCATTGATATCCAGAAGATCAACCCGAGGAGGAAATTCATGAAGAATGTGAAATGGGTGAAGGAGCTGCACAAGCCGAGGAGCAGCATAGGACGAAGGAGACCCACTCAAATCGCAGCAAGCCCTGCCTCCATCCGACCCTGTGTAGGCCAAAAGATTTAAATTACATCAAGATCAGATCGGGACGACGTTACGAAAAGTCACTCAAATGAAGGAAACGATGAATGAACGGTTCACTATCCTGGAAAGATTGGTGGCTGGGGTGCAACAGTCGATGCAACAACTGGTTGATCTTATAACATGCTGACGAGGCAATACAACATCATCTTCATCAGCCCCTCCACCATAGTATCGATAGTTTTCGTGCCGTCACATACACCAGATACTCATCTCAACATTTGGGCATGGATATCTTTTTGAATGCCTTGCGATCTTATGAGTGTATGTGATGACTACCTAACATTGAGTGTTTAACAAATTTTATTATTATTATTATTTTTTTTTTTTGTGGTTTATGGATATCGTCCGTTGTTTCGAACAAGAAACAAAAGTATTTTATTTGGGAAGTTTCATTCACTTATTAATTAACAAAAGAATACCAGGAAGACAATCACATTATTTATTCTAAGTTCCTTTACATCATTTTCTCCCTTGATTCCAAAACAGACTTATGATAATAATAAAAAAGAAAAAGAAAAAATGATATGGGCTAAGGCAATAATTGATGTAAGCATCATGTATTGCAGATTGTTGCCCAAGTGTGCTGCATGCTAATATCCCCATGTGTCAAGAATTCACTGTGCATCACTCCTGTTGTGCGCGACCCATTATGCGCTCAAGCTCATTGCGCGTTGGGACCCATTGTGTGTTAGAACCTATTGCGCATTAATGGCCGTTGCTCACTGATGGTCGTTGTGTACCGATAGTGTTGTGCGCCAATGGTGTTGTGCGCCGCAAAACACCCATTCGGCACAATGAGGACAGGGCTCTACCTCTCTCTCCTCGGATTCTCCTTCTTCTTTTTGATTGGCTGCCTCTAACCCCTTTCTAACAGGTCAGGGGTATTTATAGCCTTCTCACACGTGCGAACGTGCCACGTAGGCATTGCAGTCCTATCGCGCGATCCTCCTTTGTGCGGACTCCTTTGTGCCGACCTTCTTTGTGCGGAATCATTTGTGCGGACCATCTTTGTGCGGAATCTTTTATATTTCAAGATTTATTTTCGCACAGCGTTCTGCACACACCACTTAGTTCCGCACAATGATTTACACACAACAGTTTGCGCATAATGATTCTTTTAGCTTTTCTCTTTATTTTACGCCTCAACAGATGCCCCCTTGATCCTGCATTTTTTTAAAAATTTTATAAACATGTAGGATCAATAACAATAAAACACTTATTTCACCTTCCTTATTGCGCACATATTTTCTTTGTTGTACGCTGGCCAATCCGCGCACAACAAATTTTACAAACATTTATCATGCAATAATTCCCGCACAACGGTTACCGCATGATGGCCCAAAATTAGCCTATAAATACAGGACTTATCCTCATTTCCGCCAATTCTCTCTACAGCTCCATACCGTTCCTGCGTCAAATTCCCACCTTTGCATGCTGACCTCATTGTGCGCTGCACAACGATCGTTTTGCATAAACCCTGTTGCACACAACAACTTGTCCAGGACAACAAGACTTAGCGCGCAACATCCCTTCATACTTGATCAAAATTTCTGTGCTTTATAGGTAGCGCACAATGTTCTCAAGCTTAGCAAATAGTTTACACACTATACTTTGCGCACAATAATTTACGCACAACATTTTGCGCACAACCGACTACGCACAACGTTTTACGCGCAACGCCTTGTGCACTATAACTTGGACTTTGAACATTTTATACTTCTCTTTTTAATTAATCTTTCCTTCTAACTTTCATTTTTCTTGTCAACTCCTTATAGATCTCATATGGCAAGCTCAAAAAGACCTCTTCCTTCCCCAAGTGTTGCCGGTCCGTTAGACCCACAATCCGATGTGACTCATAACCAGAAAAGACCCCACTCCGGTGAGAACTACGGTTCCCTTTTCAAAGAGATGGCTCCCGTCATCATTAATTTTGCCAATCGCATTCAACGCTTATCTGAACACATTTGTATGGCCATAATAATGAAGGAGATAGAGGGACCTCCCCTTTCAGGACAAGAGTTTGACTGGGATAATTGGTTGAAATGCATAGCCAACTTTCGCACAGTTGACACTCATCCTTCTGCCATAGAAGCTTCTCCTTCCCCAACTGTTCCAAAATGAACAAGAGAACAGAGACAAGACGAAGCTTGGGACTCAGTCAAGCTAAGTATTGAAGTGATTAAATTTCGCAACCCATATAAAGATGAAACCATTGCCTTACCCTTGTAACTTCAGTGCCACCGTTCCATTCTTCATAGCGAACCGACAGACTACATGACATATAACAGGTTCTTGTATGTGTCCAATTGGGTAATTAAAGAGCCGCAAATCCTCGAGGGGTATGTCATAGATAAAGGTTTAACTCAAAAGACCGAGAAAGTGAGATACATGTGTTTTCTCGCATCGTGTCACGATCCTCATTCCTTATATTACACTCATTTCTTCAAGACAATTCAACAACGTTTTTGTCATCGAGACTCTTTGTGGGGTAAGGATGAATTCAAAACACGAGGTCTTTGGACCGCTCATCCGTATTACAGTGCTTGGACCAAAGCGATTTTACAGAAACATAAAGACGTCCTTACTGTGGCAAGGCTTTACCATGCTATAGAAGACACTTCAGAATTCTTTCTAAAAGACATGATGATCTACAAAGGCTTTTTGAAACACTGGTCTTCTACTACGAATTCTTTCCATCTCCCAGTAGGGGAAGTGAGTATCACCTTATGGGATCTATATAGAATAGCTAGCCTGCCCATCTCTAGATCCTTTCTTGATGAATATGTTCCTTCGAACCAAGAGTTTTCCTATGTCGCGTCCAATAGAGTGCCCAAAATAACAACAACAACCATCGAGCTCTTTCGGGAAACCTCTTATTTTGATGATGTTCATAAGATTTCTCCCCTTCAATGGCTAACTCACTGTTCCCGATATTTGGTGTAAGTATTTTAACACTTTCCTTTCAAAAAATACTTACCTATAAATATCAATCGCTCACTAATTTTACCCTTTTCTTTTTCTTTAGGTTTGTTGGTAGTCATTGTGCCGAACTAGAGGCTAATCGTAAAAAAGTAAGGGGCCCGGCTGAATTTACTGGCGAAACTGAATTAGCCGCTTTTCTGGCATACTGGTTGAGCTTAGTCATGCTTCCCAGTTCAAAAAGTTTGGGCTCTATTCTGCCGATTTTATTTGTGGCAGTGGGTGCGATGGCATAAGGCAGAAAAAGATATTCCTTGGCACCTCCTGTCTTATACTCATTATACAGAGCTTTTGGTCATGCCACAATGCATTGCCCAAGCCCGACACTAGTATTATCATTTGTTTTCACTCCTTGACATTACTTCTCTGGGTGGCTTGATATTTATTTCCCTTGGACATACAATGATCTAGAGAAAGCTTATGTCCATCCAGATCATCTTCCCTTGTGGCATTTTTTAAAACAAAAAATGATAAGGAAGGGATACGAATGGATAGTGGATAAAATTGATAGCATGGAATCCATCGACTTCTTTCCTTTTTACTTAGATTATCAAGCTGAAGATAGAGATGCGGAGGATAACCAAGACTTTGAACCTATCGAAAGGACTTTCTTCCTCTACATTCGCTCTTGCAGTCTCCCGTTACGAGAATGGCTAGAATTCTGGCGTGAACCATATTATCCGAGTCAATTCGCTAAACAGTTTGGATATGATCAAGCCATGCCTCAAGCAAGTGAGGAGGTCACTTGAACAATGAGGAGTTATGGAGTTGGTACTTATAACTGGGCTCTGATATGGAAGTAACTCCTAACTAGAAATTTCGGTTCTCGATTTGTCCTCCCAGGGTATAATCACAGAATAACAGTTTCATATACCTAGATGCGATGGTGGATTCATCATTACTATGTAGTACGCAACTGCTTTTCAGTGGACCGTTGTATCTGGGTCCCTCCTCCTCATTTGAGGAATTATAGACCGGAATAAGGGATTGAATATTTTCACGAGAAAGATCAGGCCACTGTTCCAGGGCAACTTCGTCAAAAATTTTCTATGGAAGAGCCCATCAGAGAGCTAAAGCCCCTAAACACTTTGAAAGGTTGGATTGCTTTCGGTTCTCCTTTAGATCTGATAAATCGTAGAGAAAGATCGGCCACCCCTCACAACGAATTTGAAACTGCAGGGGGTGTTCTGCTTTTCCCTACTCCTGTAGGAGAAAATCAACCTGCGAATCCAACTCCCATTCTTCCTTTAATTACAGAACCTATCTCTTCTACAATTTCTCAGCCTGTCGAACATGCAACTGCCACGGTTATCCTTATCGTGGACATCACAGAAACCGCAGCTAATCGTACTATAGTCGTAACTTCTCCAGCTGTGCGTCGAATTGTCATTGCTACATCTCCTATGACCCACTCTTGTGCTAAGTCACTGTCCCTTGAGGTCTTGGCACAACCAGTTCCTTCTTCTTCCCAAGGTGCATGTCTCCTTCTTGTGAAGACTACCTATAAAGGACAACAAACCGTATCGGAAGAAGACAACTCTTCATAATATTCTGCAAACACTACAAGTGAAGATACATCTTCTCCTACAAGTCTCACTGATGAAGGAGATACTTTGCTAAATGCAGATACTGATGTTGAGGTAGACGTTGGAGAAGAGAGTGATGTTAAAGTTAGGTCTTCTCTTCTTAATGCTCTGACTGCTCATCTTGACACTCCCCATCTCATTCTGGAGACCTCTCTGGATAATGAAGAGCAACTTGATTATGGCGAATACGGTGGTTCTCCTGCTACGAATATCTTTCTCTCTTTCAATGCTTCGTATTCCCCTTGTATCATGGATGCTGCCGAGGTGGCTGCTCGCGGAACATCAACTTCAAGGGATGTGGAGGCTCAACCATCTGAAATTCGGGTGACGATGGGGACTGTACTTCTCCTTCCGAGTACAAAAGAAACCTTGTCACTAATTCCCCAGACATCAGACGTCCCCGTTCAAACTAACAAGTCCTCTACTACGCGTCCTTCTCTTATTCAACCAGTAGCTCGAAGTTTAGAATTTCTTCCTGATTCGGTTGACGTCCCTACTCTAAGTACTCTCGACTCAAGTACTGTAGGAGCTCATGAGCTCTCTTTTAATTCTATCGTGACTACAGAAGTCCCTAGTTCTACAGCACCCATAACTCATTCTGTTCCAGTTGCCTCTGTTGTTGTTCCTAATCCAGGTATATGCCTGCTTTCTCTTCTTTTAATGTTAGTCTTATATATGAACATGTCTTCTTTTGGACTTATACCCCTTACTATACCCTTACTTTTCATTTCTTAGTTTCAGTCATACCAACTCCTAGTGGATTTGAAGGATCCAACTTAGTGGCTGCGATTTTTGATAAACTTTCTTTGGAGAAGGTGCCACCTCTCATGATGGGGCTCTTCAGGAATGCGATTTCCGTCATCATTAATGCCTTTAAAGATCCAACTCAATGGCCTTTTTTGGATAGCGCTCTAAGAGTTCTTACTCATTCAGCTCGCCTGGCGCATGTTGATGTTCAGTCTCTCTACACCTGTTTATCTCAGTTTTATGATTTTACAAAGAATTTAGAAGCAACACGGAATATGGTCATTGATCCCAAAATTCTAAGTCGCTAGAAAGAATTGGCACTTCTTAAGGAGAAACTCTCTCATGCGGATGATGTTAGCCAATCTCTTCATGAGAAGTTGAAGGTTTCCGATAGAAATAAGGCAACCATTGGCGATCAAATTACTTTTCTTGGAAGGGAGATTCTATTACTCAAGCGTCAGTGGGAAGCGGAAGACTCAACAATTTGTCAGATCAAAGCAGAGCTTGTATCAAACACTCAATTGATTGATATCGTACAAGCTGGACAGTTAAGGAATGGAGAAGTCACTGCTTCTTTAGAGTCTGAACTGATTAGTGCTCCTGATCAGGCTAGCAAGATCTTTGCAGCTGAGCGCACAACGGCTGTAGTACAATTTCAATTGAAAGAAGAGTTGCAACATTATTTAGAGATATTGAACATAACTGAAGATCTGTAGACATTACATGTAAATATATATTTTTTTTGTGTTATGATATATAATCAGCTTGCAAAAAATTTATTAGAGACATTTCAAGATATTTTGCTCTTTCATAACTTTCAACATCATGAATCATTTTAGGCATGTTCATCTATGCTGTAGTCTCAACAGGACATTTTAATGAAACATTATTAACAAAAACCACCATATATTACGATTGTCAGTATATAATTCTCCTATGTGATTTTTGTTTTAATAGACGGTGCTAGATTTCAGTTTAGTTAGATAGCCACACACAGTTTAAGCTCTTGAGTAGTAGAGCAACACAGTTTAGACTCTTGAGTAGTGGAGTTGGGTCTCACGTGATGGTCTCTGTAACTCTCATGAGTTCACTGGACTTCTCATAATCTGGTGAGTTCGAAAACTGTGATCCATCAGAGGGGCCCAGTGAAGCTACTGGGGCTGTGAACTCGGTTGGATTTACGCAAAGGGTTGGCCATAGTAACTCTCTAGAGTTCACGGGGCTCGCAAAGTGACCTTTGGGGTACCAAATCTAGGGCCGCTAGTCCATTAATGAGTAGGTTTAAGCCATTTCTCATGAGTTAATACTGAAATCAAGCCAGAGACCTGGGGGGTCTTACGCATGGTTGGCCTATCTATGGACACGGCTAAAGAGATCACATTGCAGCCCGCATTTTCTTCGTCTGCAAAGTCAAACCCATTCACATAAGAGCATTTTCCTCCGTTCCCCATGACACTGTCGAAAAGCTATACAGACAGCATTGGTTTCACGCGTGACTGGCCATTGAGGACTTTTTGGCCTTTTATGCTTTTAGTCGTTAGCTCCGTCCACTGCCCACATGGTTATGCATATGATAGCCTTTGCGGGATTTTTAAGGCCACTGGCTTTTCACTGCTGCGCGAATGACGAAAATAATAGGTCTTATGCGTAGCTGACCATTTTAGGGCTTGGCTAGGTTGCCTTAAAAACTAATAGTAGATGGCCATCGTTGTCGCGAGGATGATAGACATCTCTGACTGAGATTGATATGTTACCACTTCTGCTAATATTTTCAACAGTATTCATATGTGTTGTTCATAATATATCAGCTTGGTGGCGATACCAATTTCAATAAAATTTTGTAGAGCTGACTTGATGATGACGATAGTCATTTTCTTTTCACAACACTTGTTCATTCATCTAACAATACATAGTCTTGTTGTGCTCACAAATTTCTTCTTTATTCATTCCTCTGATAATACATAGCCATGTTCTTATTTATGCTTATCCCCTTTTGATACATAATCATTATTCTGATAATATTCTGATAATATTCTAAATCAAAATCAGTATTATCTTCAGGGATGATATCTTTTGATGAAGCGAGCATTGATCGGTATACTGATACCTTGTCCATCTTGATCTACGATTCTATACACTTCTTTTATTATATAGGGCTCGTCCCATTTAGGCTTGAATTTGCCCCCTGTTCTATGGGTGACCACTATAAGTCTTTTCAACATCAGTACCATATCCCCTTTTTTGAAAGAGCAATATTTGACTCGTTTATCAAAGGCAACCGATATCCTTGCCTGATATGATTACAATCGCTGTTGGGCTGCCAGATGTTTCTCATCATGCAAATCCAGTTCTTCCAACCTTATTTTTGCATTTTCATTATTTGTAATAGACTGATGTACTGCCACTTTGAGCGACGCTACTTGTATTTCAATCGGGATCACTACTTCTACACCATAGACCAACGAATACGGTGTCGCTTTTGTTGTTGTTCGATGGGTAGTTCTGTATGCCCACAATGCTTCTTGTAACCTCTCATCCAAATCACGCTTGTTCCCTGTAATTGTCTTCTTCAATATCTTGACTATCGTTTTATTGAACACCTCAGCTAATCCATCGGCCGGTGGATACTAAGGTGTTAAAAACGAATGACAAATGCCAAATTTCTGACATAGCTTTTCCATGCCTTTATTTTTGAAGGGAGTGCCATTATCTGTAACAATTTTCTTCGGAATACTATGGCGGTATATTGTTGCGTGCCTGATGAAATTAACCACATCTTTTTCTTTCACACTGCGTAATGCAACTGCTTCTATCCACTTGGAGAAATAATTTGTCGCTCCAAGATATATTGCTTTCCTTTGGATGAAAGCCGATTTATATGACCAATGACATCAAGTCCCCATGCAGAGAAGGGCCAAGAGGTGACTAACTGATGTAGGTCTTCTGGAGGAATGTGTATAACATCTCCGTGAATTTGACATTCATGAAACCGCTTCACATAATCTATAGCATCTTAGAACATGGTAGGCCAATAATACCCCATTCAATGTATTATATGGAATAAATTTCGGCCAGCTTGATGTGTCCCACATTGTCCAGAATGTGCCTCTCGCAACATCTGGTCTGCTTCTTCTTTATCTAAGTAGCGTAGCAGCATTCCACTGTAAGATTTTCTACACAGCACCTCGCTACATATAACGAATCTGCTTGACCTTTACTTGATCTGCTGTCTTTGCACTGGATCTTTTGGTAGGATATCATATTTGAGATAATCTATGAAAGGCTGACGTCAATCATCTGTCGTTACCTCTAAACATGATATAGGAAGTGTTTCCACAATTTCATCGATGACTTCTGAAGATGACAAAAATCTTATTTATTCTATAGTTACTTAGAGAGGGATTCGATTTGGGTAAGACAGAGCCGCTGCCAGGCTAGCCAAAGCATCTGCTCTCGCGTTTTCAGACCGCGGAATGTGCTTGATTTCAACATGACAGAACTGCTCTAGCAACTGTTGTGCCCTTCGGCAGTATGGCAAAAGTTCTTGTTTTTTTATCTCGAATTCAGTCGATAATTGATTTATAATCAATTTAGAATCCTCGAAGATATGTAACATTTTTATCTTCATTTCTTGAGCCATTTCCATTCCGACGATATGGGCTCTGTATTCGTCCTCATTGTTTGTGCATGTAGTTCCCAATGTAAAGGAGTAAGGTAGCAATTCACCTTGAGGAGTGATGAATATCACCCCTGCCCCCACTCCCTATGCTCGTGAGGCATCGTAAAAATACATCTACCATGGGCTTTGTGACTCAGCCAACATAACTTGTTCATCCAGAAAATCATCACTCATGGTTTCACATTCTGCTACTGGGTGCGCTGCAAAGAAGTCTGCCACTGCATATCCTTTTACTGCTTTTGTCGGCTCATACGTAATAGTATATTCTTGAAGTAACAACATCCATTTAGCCAATCTCCCAGATAACATCGGTCTTATCATCAAAAAATTTATAGGATTTGCCCTTAAGATCAAAGTTATGTCGTGGGAGAGACAATAATGTCTCAATTTCTGTACTGCGAATATCAGTGCCAGACATTCTTTCTCTATTGGAGAGTAGTTGCATTTCGCACCCATCAGAGTTCTGTTTAAATAATAAAGAGCGGTTTCTTTCCCTGATTCATTCACCTGTGCCAACAAAGTTCCTAAAGAATTCTCGGCTGCAGATATATACAAGATAAGCGGCTTCCCTTTTATTGAAGTTGTCAATACCGACGGCTGTTTCAGCAATTTCTTTATTGAATCAAACGCATTCTGACAGGCTTGGTCCCATATAAACTCTGTACCTTTCTTCATCAAATGGGAAAATGGTTGACATCTCCCTGCCAGATTTTAAATGAAATGACAAATATACGCCAACTTTCCTTGCAAACTTTTTAGTTCTTTTAATGTCTTTAGTGGCGGCATATTTTGGATGGCTTTAACTTTCCCTGGATCGATCTCGATGCCCCAATGTCGGATAACGAAACCAAGAAGTTTTCTTAAAAACACCCCAAACACGCATTTAGCTGGGTTCATCTTTAGCTGTTTCTTTCTGAACCGACGGAAGACCGATGTCAAATGTTCGTGATGTTCCTGATTATCTCCTGATCTGACTACCAAGTTATCGACATAACACTCGACATGTTTATGCATCATGTCTTGGAAAATATTATGCATTGCCCTCTGATATGTTGCCCAGATATTCTTGAGACCAAATGGCGTAACTTTATAACAATAAATCCCCAGAGAAGTTCTAAATGCTTTTGCTTCTTCATCTTCAGGTGTCATCCTAATTTGATTATACCATGCATAACCGTCCATGAAGGACATGATAGCATACTGAGTTGTACTGTCGATCAGTAATTCTGTTATCGGGAGAGAAAAATCATCTTTTGGGTAGGCTTCATTCAAATCTCCGAAGTCAATGCATACCCTGACTTGTCCGCTTTTCTTCTTTACTGGGACAATGTTCGATATCCACTTGGGATACTTGGCCTCTCCAACTTTTATCAACTTGTTCACTTCTTCCTCAATTAGGGGAACCAAGTTCGGATGAAATCGCCTCTGCGCTTATTTTACTGGTCTTTTCTCCTTAGAAATATTTAATCGGTGCATCACCACAGAGGGCTCCAAACTTGGCATCTTCGCATACGTCCAAGCGAAGACGTCTTTATTTTCTTTGAGAAGCTGGACGTATTCCTCAGACTCTTGTTCAGAAAGACATACACTGATGAATGTGTTCCTCGACTCTTCTTTCGTACCCAGGTTTATTTCTCGCAAACTGTCTATCGTCGGTTGCTCCCTGTCTTCCATTTTCTTTGAAGCCATTTCAGGATGTTTGACTATTTTAGGATCTTCTTTCAATAATTGCTCAGTTGTAACCATGTTCACCGATGATTCTGCTCCCAATCCCTGGAATTTTCCTCACTTTTCCTGATTGACCCCAATAGGGATTTGAATTCCTCTCCCATGATTCAGGCCAGTGGGTTCTTTATAATCAAAACCCATGTTTCTCATGATCTTCTTACTTGTCGGGCTATATGTTTAGAGATCTTGCAGCGTTAGCCTACCGTGATACACATTATTCATGGTCTCTTCTCCTGCCTTTACTTCTACCGAGGTGTAAAATTCTATTGGTTCCGGGTATTTTGTGCTAACCCTGACCTGAAATCTTCTTAGAGCGTCTAAAAATGACTTATTTCTTTCAACATACGGCAAAGGCACTGTGTAATTGGACTGCAAAATTTTCAACTGTTCAGGTGACAACAAGGTTAATGGCGGTTGCCCCGGTTGTCTTAGGTGTTTCGACACAAAATAGAATTTCTTCTTTTCTTCTGCAACCCTGGATGATCCCGTCTTTTTTGTTTCTCCTTTCATCACTTTCACTTGAATGTCCTTTAGGACTTCGCTTTCATCATTCTTTCTTTCTTCTTTAGTAAACCCTTTATAATAACTGGCGTTTGCAAAAAAGGATTCGGCCTCTGTATATGGGTTCGCATCGGCCATTACTTTATACTGTACCCCGCCTTTACAGTATTTGAAGCGTTGATTCAAAGTAGAGGGTACTATGATGTACTAATGTATCCATGGTCTTCCTAGGAGAAGATTGTATGTTGTCACTGCATTTATAACATGGCATACAACATCAGTAGTCAACTCTCTGATCTCCAACGTCACTGTAATTTTACGGAGTGCACGCTGCCCATCTTGATTAAAGCTCTGTATCATCATTCCACTAGGGCATAAATCGGAATGACGATAACCTAGTTTGCTCAATATTGAGAGTGGTAAGAGGTTCACCGCAGACCCATTATCTATCATAATTCATTTAACTTTCTTTCCACGGATATGACCTTCTATCATTAGTGGCCTATTATGCCCCACATCGCAGATCAAATCATCATCGGAAAAGGAAACGACCGGTAGGCAGTTTTCTTGCTCATTGTACTCTTCATGTTCCATCTATGCCAATAAAGTTTCTCTGACATCATGGTTGGACAACGCGTGAACCAAGCTCTGCCGAAATTCCTCTGACAACTTAAGCACATTATAGACACTTAATCGAGCCAGTATCCCCTTCAAATGACGTACTACGTCATAAGTCACTTTCGCCATCTCACTCTTCTTTTCTTTCTCATCATCATCTCGCTGCCTTTCAACGACTTCCTTCCTTATAATCCCTGCTTTCTACTTCATGGGCCTCGTTACCTTCCTTCCTTATAACGTAATCACCGTTACCTTCTTTGTCGTCTTACGGTCCTCTTTCCTTTTCATTTCTTGGGCCTTTCCTTGGATCATAAGCATATTCACCGTTGCTATCGTACCCCTTTCCTTTTCTTTTCCAATTACTATTTCACCCCTGTCTATCATTCGCTGTATTATACATTTCAACGTATAACAATTCTCCGTCGGATGGCCTACTAGGCGATGATAGCGACAAAAGTCTCTCTCTGGTGTTTGTCACGTCTTCTGGGCATTCGGGTTCGGGTAATTATATCGTACCGGCTTTTAACAGTTGGTTCATCATAGGAACAACATCTTCCTTATCAAACGCGAACCCCTTGTGAGAATTGAACATCTTGGGCCTTTTTCCACTGTATCTGTTTCTTGGCTGATTTAATTCTTCTTTCCATTTCGGCCTTTTATCTCTGGAGTCTCTTGTATCTTTGCTTCTTTTTTCATAATCAACGGTAATTACGACCATCATGCTGGGTACCCTCCTAGCCGTCTCACAGTGAAACGCTGACATCTTCCGAGTCATTAATTCCAAAGCATGAGCTTTAGTGGCTAGATCACGGAAGGTTCTAATGTCGACGCTGGTGAGTCCAAACGCGATTCTCGTCTCCATATAGTTGAGACACATCTTGACTTGTTCCTTTTCCTCTGACAGCTTCCTACACGAGGCTCCCAACATCTTCCACCTGTGTATGAAATTTTTGACCAGTTCTCCGTCCCTTTGCCGCATGGAAACCAACTCCGTAATACTAACATCACGTTCCGAAAAGAAGTTTGACATAAAGCCATCCTGCATTTTCTCCCAAGTACGTATCGATCCTGGAGCCAAGATAGAATACCATCGGAATGCTTTGTTTGTCAGGGAAGATCTGAACAATTGCAAGCAATATTATGGTATTGCAGAAAAATTCCCCATACTAATAATGAAGTGCATTAAATGTTCCTCAGCGATCCTTCCCTGTTAAACTTCTGAAAATCTAGGTGTTTGATGTTAGCTGGGAACGGGATGTCTTCCACCTCTCCTGGATATGACATTCGATATCTTGAACGACCAGTATTTTTGTGCTCTCTCTCTACCCTGACAGCTTCTTCGACAACTTGTCTCACCTCGTCTTGTGTCATGGTTCTCACTACAAGGGCAGACCCCCATGATCCTGCCCCCTGTGGTGGAAAGCCTTCTGGTTGATCTTCTTGTCCATTTATTGTGCCCATCATCGGGGGAGTTGTTATTTGAGCTACTTGTGTGCGAGAGTTGCTAAGGCTTCTCTGAGGCTTCTGTACTCTTCCATTAGTACTCTCTGTGCTTCTGCCATTTCATTTATATGATCCTCCGCAGCTGGTATACTTGCTTGATTTATTTCGGCCATATGTACCATGGCTTCTCCGCTCTTTGACGAAGCCGTAGTTGGAGTGGGGCAGGAATTAGTCAACATAATAGGACTTACAAGTAGAGGGGAGGATGGAGTTTCATTTGATCTTTCAGCGCTTCCACTGTCATTGATTGATTGGGGCGATATAAACATTGGTGAATTTACTAATAAGGCTTTACCTTTCTGTTCCTTCGTCCATATGACTCATGGGGCTATTAGAGCCAGGAAGTCGCACGACGTTAACCGTAGATTTGTTCGCCTGAGATATATCGCAGGAGGAGTGAGTTCAGGATTCTTCCTGGCGACATTATGCGTTACCGGTCCCCTGACTCTTGTTAGTGATGAATTTGTTCCTTTTATAGTTACATTTTGGGCCCTTGCCCTCTTGCGAGTGACGACGGTCCATTCATCTCTTTTTTCCTGTACTACTGGTGAAGTAGTTAGAACTATAACAATCGCTCGTGATTCTGTTTGCTTGCTTGTTATTACTTTATCATTGCGATATCCAGTTTGTTTATCAGCATATTCCACAATAAACCCTGTCATAGTGAAATAGAAAATCGTGTTTCCTTGAATGATTGCCATTGATTAATTGGTTGCGATATTCTTTCTCTCCCTGTTGTTCACATTTATAAAACAACAAAAAAAAAAATAAAAAAAATTAGTACTTATATCGAATCGTATTCTGTTTTGGATATGAAAGGTAGGATGTTCCCTCTGAGAGTCACCATTTTGGCGCCTTGAAGACGCCAAACAGTCGCGATTACCCCCCTTACAATTCTTGAGTTAATATTCAAGTGATAAGTCCCCAGCAGAGTCGTCATTTTGTTTCGAACAAGAAACAAAAGTATTTTGTTTGGGAAGTTTCATTCACTTGTTAATTAACAAAAGAATACCAGGAAGACAATCACATTATTTATTTCAAGTTCCTTTACATCCTTTTCTCCCTTGATTCCAAAATAGACTTATGATAATAATAAAAATAAAATAAATATGATATGAGCTAAGGCAATAATTGATGTAAGCATCATGTATTGCAGATTGTTGCCCAAGTGTGCTGCATGCCAATATCCTCATGTGTCAGGAATTCACTATGCGTCACTCCTGTTGTGCGACAGACCCATTGTGCGCTCAAGCTCATTGTGTGCTGAGACCCATTGTGCGCTGGTGTAACACTCCAGATTTTTCCTAACTTGGCAATGGACGTCCTTGGACGTAAAACTGCCCTAAGACCTTATTCTGCCATGATTAGGGCGTAATTTAATTAAGTATTAATAGCTTGAATCACCTTCTATACAAACTACAAAGGCCCGAGTACCACCTCAGGCAGAAATCACTCAGGACTAAATCTTTTAGAAATGAGACGAAATTAACTAAGTGTTAAACTAGATTAGCTGAGAAATTCACTTGAACCACATTAAATACGAACTGTAAGACCCAAAACTTACAGAATCATCGACGCTACATTACCCTATAATCTAGGATCAATCTCATTACCCAGTTGCTCTCGGGAGCATCATGAAACTACATTTCGGACCCGAACCGCACATCGAAAGTCCGATTACCGTGAAACTAAACAATTATGACCGCCTTGCTGGGCTTGACAACCATCTTGGAAATCAAGTCCTTACTGTGTCCAAAAATGCACAACTTGAGCCCGGAGCGAAGTGTGTGAGAAATGTGAATATTTTGGAAATAAAATCCAAACTTAAGTAATCTGAGACGTGTCGCTTGTGGGCCAAATATAAGGATTAAGATCATCAGAATCTGACCCAAATACACCCTCGGATCAGGAGAAATTTTCCACACATGTCAGTGCACTTGTGCCCCTGATCGAGTACCAGTGGCCATTGAACTGAAATTGGTCCACCACGGTCGATCTGTAAACCTGATCGGAACGAAAACTCAGCCTGACCTAGATCCAATGTCAGGGACCTTAAGTCTGACTGCACGTAGAAAAGGGGGCTCCGAAAATGCTCCGTTGGATTGGAACAGCCGATCTTTGGACATAACCGAAGTATAACTTGGACCTAGGGCCATTCCCATCAGTTCTAGGTCTATATAAGGGCCTTAAACCCTCTCTCTCATATTCCATACAAAATTTGAAACCTTAAGAAATAGAGGAGAGGAAAAGGAAAGGAAAGAGAGAGAGAGAGAGAGTTGGAGATTCATCCTGGGATTTGATCCCGTTGCTCCACGCACTTAGCCACCCTACTTGTATCACAAATCCGATGTTTCCAACAACGTACTTGGGTAAGAAAACCTAACCCTAACCTGTTTTAGGGATTCAGGTGGTGTAAGTTATGAAATAGCTAACCTAATTCATGTTATAGGTTGTCAATCCTCCTTTGACAAAGACTAAGTGTCTAAAACGACTCCATTACGCATTTACCGGCGTTAGGTGCGAACTATATATGTTTAGGTTATGGTTTTCAAGGCTTTCAATGTCGGTTAATGATTTATTACTGACGTGAGTGCCATTTCACATGTAAAATGCGATGTCTGTTAAACTTTTCAGTTATATATGAACTATGTTGAATATAGGGTAATCCATGTGGTTGTTGAAATGATCGTATACGTAGGAAATTTGAAATTGAGTTTTCTATGATTAACTGCCGTCTATGTATACTAGATGTATGTATAATAACTCATGGGTGAAAGGATTAGCCCTAATACATGTTATATCAACATACGTTGTGTATGTTATTATGTGTAGCTTAAGTGTTTGTGAAAATGACTGAATGAGTATAGAATTTGCATTCGTGCTCGCCATGACGAACTGTTGTGGATATATGAATGTCGTATAGGCGACAACCCTTTGACAAAAGGATTTTCCTTAATGCGTATGATAACTAATATATAATATATATGATGAAATGTGTAGATTAAGTGTTTGTAAAAATGTCTGAATGATTAGCAGTTAGCCAGGTGTACCTATATGTGAGTTGAGATATGATTCTCAACTACCTCAATGATGTATATGATTCCCTCCATGTATGTCATATTCTGATGTCTGTTTTGTTTATGAATGAAATATGTGCGAATTCATGTTTACATTGCATTTCAAAACATGTTCAAATGATAGTATGATTTGAAGTATTGATCCATTACTGCTTTAATTATCTCATATGATAATTTGTTGTAATTGAATGTGGTTGGGGCTATTATATAGTCCAGGCAATCGGTAACAGATCCTGATTAGGTGGCTGATGTTATTTCGCCACACGGGACGTGCCTGACGAATCTGAGCCGTACTTCGGTTGTTGACAGTGGTTAGGCCACACGGAGTGCTCTTGCACTTCATGTTAATCAGCTCGATGTACGATCGTGCTAGTCGAGCTCGTCAAGTAACCCGATTGGTCTGATGTATGTTCACCATGTTTGGACGATACTGCTTGAACCTAAGGTACCAAACTCACCAGTGAAAACCCCGTTAACCTTTGTACCTCGATCCGCAAAGACTCATGAATCGGACATGGTGGTATGGGACACTGTGGTTGAGCTGTCGGCCTACGCCGGGACGACAAGTCCACCCATAGTGACCAGTGAGCAACATAAGCTCGTGAGATGAATACGATAGTATGGGACGCTATATTCGAACTGTCGGCCTACATTAATAAGGTGAGGAGCCCTTTGTAGTGACCTCGAGCATACTTTGAGACTGCGTAGAGGTGACGAACCTTTCCTTAGCAACTAGAGTATAACTAGGCCTACACTACATCGTGGTGACGAGCCCTTTGCAGTGACCTAGAACTGCAATATCGTATGAGATTTACTAGGACTGACGACCCTATAATGGATCATTGTTTGGGTATTGATATAAGGGAGGTACCTTAGTTTCTCAATCTTGCTGTATGAAAAGGACTAATAAGAACTGGGTAATCATGCTCATGCACCGCATTGCATGTGCCATTTGGCGTTGGGTAGAGCACTGAGGAAGTGACGGACATGCGCGACCGTTAGATGAAGATCGCAGAGGGAGTGCAGGTGAGGGCATGCATCATTTATACATACCATTCCTGCATTAATCAGAGTCTTAGGGATGTTTGATTGTATTGTTTTATCATTACTGCTTGACTGCATTGATAACATGTTAACCTTTACTTTATTGTTCCACTGAGTTTATCACTCACTCCCACGTTACAGGATGGTGTTTTAAACACCAACCAGACCGTATTTTAGTTTCAGATGATGGCGATGCTTGTGAAGCAGAGCCGGACTTTTATGATGACGAGGAGGGTTTCTCCTTTATGCAGCTATCAGGCGGGTCTATGTAGACCATGTTCTGATCGACGGGGTTACAGGGGTGCTGATAAGATACCATTACAGTTGTTAATTTGCACTTTTGGTACACTTATGTATATTCATTTTGTTCATTTTTGGTGTATACATATATATATTTAACCTGGTAACATGTTCACACTCTGGAGACTTACAACAATTTATATATTTTATATATCTATCATAGTCTTTCGCTTGTGTAATTTAACTGTGTCTGGAGTATGATATGTTGTTCTGGTATAATCCCACTCATGTTAATGCACTAATATGAACAACATTCAATCATCATTATCTATGTTGCATAAGTGATGCGTTGGAACTCGGGAGTGGAGTTTATACTCGACCCCTGATTTTCAGGGCGTTACAGCTGATGGTTGTTGCATGCTGATGGTCGTTGTGCATCAATAGTGTTGTTCGTCGATGGTGTTGTGCGCCGCACAAAACCCATTTCGCACAATGAGGACAGGGCTCTACCTCTCTCTCTCTCCTCAAATTCTCCTTCTGCTTTTTGATTGGCTGCCTCTGACCCCTTTCTAATGGGTCGATGGTATTTACAGCCTTCTCACACGTGCGAACATGCCACGTAGGCATTGTGCAGTCCAATTGCGTGATCCTCCTTTATGCGGATGCCTTTGTGCGGACCTTCTTTGTGCGTAATCCTTTGCACAAAATCATTTGTGTGGACCATCTTTGTGTAGAATCTTTTGTATTTTAAGATTTATTTCCACACGGCATTCTACGCACACCACTTAGTTCGACACAACGATTTGCGCACAACAGTTTACGTACAATGATTCTTTTACCTTTTCTCTTTATTTTATACCTCAACATTTGCATGCGGGAAATACTTATATTTTCGTAAGCCCATGGTTGGGCTAGATGTTTGGTCTTGTTGGTTTGGGATGGATGTTGCAATACTGCCAAGCTTGGGTAGTTCTTATTTTGGATATTTTTGTTAATGGCTGTTTAATAATTCATGTAACACCACGTACTTTTAGCACTCGAGTGTTACCCAATAACCTAACTTATAAAACCGCTCATCTTCATTATAGCCCAAATTTGACGGTTAGGAGTAACCTTCATCCATTGATCTAACCATCCATACATTAATTTACAAGCTGAACCGTCACGTCATCAGGTTCAGTGTTCATTTGTGCCCAAAAGCATCAAAACATCATCGTTCAAGTCCAAAACACTCAAAATGTTAAAATCCAACACCGACTATCATGATTAAATTATCTGACCACTAAACCTATTGTTAATCATCCTTTAAACAAGCCCAGAAACTTTTCATTCGATATGGATCAAACTTGGAATAAATCTAATCACTGAGTTATCAAAGATCAATTGTAGATGCTCAAACCTGAGAGATATGGTCCCTCTGAGTTATGGATCTGTCTCATCACCAAATTAGTGGGCTATCATGAATTGTTTAATCTAATGGATGTGTTAGATTCCTTGAGAGATCGTTGTGAACTCATATGACCATCTAAACTAGGTTTGGAAACTATCTAACCGTCAATTTTATGAAGACTAATAAATTTAAGTAGATATAACCTTAAATTTCGTAATAAATCATAAAAAATTTCATAATTATTTGGTGTGGCCCTCTTACTCACATTATTCACCGTAAATAGAGCCCTAGGTCCCAAGAATCTTTGAATAACAAATTATTGAATCCATATGACCTTTAAAATTACATAGATTTTTTATTTATATGGCCCATATGACGGACAGATCTACTAGAAAACTGGTCTGATGACCTATTAAGAGCTGTGGACTAGAATTGACGGTGTAAATACAATAAAATATCACCATGGACCCCACCTTCATACCTAGTGTACACAACAGGGTGTACACCCGAGGTGCACGGGACCATCACTACTGTTAATTGCACTCTGACCCGAGCTAGGAAGGAAATTCCTTCCTTCTTTCAAATTTTTCCTGCCGCAAGCAAACGAACGGGCAACGTCAGTTTGGGTTCGATAGTGGCCCACCACCAAAAATCAAAACAACAATCTGAACCATCCATTATATTCAGGGTGTGTCCACGACAAAACCCTAGTTGGTTCCACATGTTGGAATGCATAGGCATTGCACACAAATTATGGCTCAAGTTGAAGGTGTGCGTGCGGCTCTGTTTCAAAAATAGGTACTAGCTCTGGACGTTGCCCTGCCAGGCTAGCCAACTGCATGCGAGATTCTCTCTCTTCCCTTTCCATCTTAGTCATCTACCGCAACACATCTCCGCCTTACAATCCGTGTAGACTTTAGGATTTTCTTTACGACAAGTGAGCCGCCGCATACTGAAATCGAGACTCGAAACGTTAATGGCAATGCATCTAGTGGGTCCCACAGGGACTAGTGGCCTAATCAGAGCAGTCTATGTGCAGCAGATCACAAGTTTAGCCATTGAACAATGATTTACCATTAATGGTTGGGACTTCTTCCACATTAAGAAGAATGGCCCATCTTCTCTAAGTGGATCCCACCACTTGATCTGGGAAGTTGATCTAGTGGGCCATGTTGCCAGGAGACCACCTACGGAGTCGGATTGAAGCAATGCTAACAGAATCTGAGTTTAATGAATAAAACTCTTTAATTTAAATAACCCATCCGTAACTAATCACCCGATTAGTTACGCTAGAACTTTCCAGAATAGGAATAAGGATAGCCTATTAAAGACCATCTCTTAGGGCTTCCTTTCAAAAATGGAAAGCCATAGCGATGGGAGAGAGCGCCGTTTCAACTGCCACATTGGATTGGGTTGACTTGGTCCAAGTCGCTGCAATGTCGGACCAATTTAAGGCTTTGCCTGGTTAGTTCCAACAACAGAAAAGAAAGGAAAAAGAAGAAAAACTGGAAGAGAGAATATAAAGTGAGAGAGAGAAGAGGGTGTGCCCGCTGCTACTACCGAACCAAGCCGGCTCAGGGAGAGTTACTGACCAGGTTGGGTGCGGTTTGGCCAAGTCGTAGCAGAGCCAGGCTCCGTATGGATACTAGAAGGTCGAGCAGAAGAAGATAGGAGATAGGAGAGGAAGAAGCAAAGAAGAAGAAGAGAAGAAGAATAAGGCAGAGAGCCGGGTCACCCACCAACCGCATCGCCGAGTCGACTGGGATGTTCTCCACCGAGTCGAGCTAAGTTGTGTCTGGTTTGGTCCAGCTACCATGCTGGTCATGGGATTGAGAAGAAAGACAAGAAGAGAAAAGGAAAGAGAGAATGAAGAAAGAAAGAGAAGGAAGGAAGGGGATCAAATAGAGTGCGAGAATACGGGCGAATCAGTGACTTGCTGACTCGATTCAACCCAATTCAAGCCACGATGAATACGAGCTAAGTCCGGACTCAGTTGTGCATACAAAGAATGAATTTTATTTTTTATTTTTAAAAAAAAAAGAGAAAGAAAATTAAGAAAGAAGAAGAGAGAAGAAAAGACGGAGAAATCTTAGAGTTGTGGTTGGTTGACGAGACGACTCGGCAGAAAACCGAGTCGAGTTGGGTCGAGCTAGTCCGACATTGCTGGATATTCCAGCAAGAGTGGAAGAAAAACAGAAGAAAAGAAAGAAAGAAAGAAAGGAAAAGGAGAAGAGAAGATAGTAGAGAAGGGGAGTGATACCATCTCCGAGTCAATCTAATGAGTTGACTAATGTGAGTCAACTTGCCTTCTCCAAATTAAAATTTTGATTTACCATTAATTTTCATTGCTATTATTATTAAACAATTAGTCATTAGTAGACTATTCAGGATAACATTAGTTATTATGAATAAAATCTTAATTACTAAGTATTAGTATTTTATTCATCATTCTAGAATATTATCATTACCATTGTAATAGTTATTATCACCATGTTAGTTAATATTAATTATATTGTTATGATAATAATTATTTTGAAGTTACTCACACTATTAACATTTTACCTAATTGTACATCAATCATAGTACAAATGTTAAAATCTAGGCCTAGACCAAAACTCTAGAATAAAACCCTAAACCTAAGACCTAGGTTATGATCTTAACCATAGATAGGATGTAAACTTGGATCTAACTGTACCATTTGGTGATTCATGATAGGATCCAATCCTGTAGTGTGTGCGCAAATTCCAACAAGTGTTGAAAAGTGGACCCGATTTGAGGGGTGAGGATCACCCTTCAAGCTTTTCATCATCTTAATAGTTAGCTTGTTCGTTATATGCGATTACTTGATATAATGTTTGAAGGTCCTCTAATTAGTGGTCATTGTATCTAATAGGTTAAAAGGAAGGTTTGGTGTGGATTTACCATCTCAAGAATCATTTAGGCCCCTGTGTCTTTTAGGGAATAATCCCTTCTGATCAGATCATTAAATTGAAGATTTGGCCCTTGCGGCTTGATGGAATAATTGCCCTATGAGGCTTTAATGATTTATTTTATATATATCTTTGCGGTGGTATGTTGCACTTGTAGAACTACGATTGGCCAGTAGTTGTGTAGGTCACCTTTAAACATCCTATTTGTTAATCTCATGAGCCATGGATGGTGGAATGGGACACTATGCCTGAGCTATCGGCCTATGCTAGGTGACAAACCCCCCATAGTGACCTTTGAGCTTTCTCAAAGTGATTATTTGAAATTGGAATAATAATGGTTAGGCTAATCATGCATTTTCATGACACATATTATGGTCTTTTCCTGGTGGTTAGTTCTCTTTGGGTGTACCTTTGCATATTTTTTCTGGGTGACTAAGCCTCGTTGGGCGATCTATGTATTATTATGGTTTTTTTCGGGTGGTTAGTTCTCCTTAGGCGTACCTTTGCATTTTTTTTTGTGACTAATCCTTCTTGGGCGATCTATGTATTATTATGGTCTTTTTAGGGTGGTTAGTTCTCTTTCGGCGTACCTTTGTGTACATTTTTGGGTGGCTAGTCCTCCTTCGACGATCTATATATCATAGTCTTTTCCGGGTGGCTAGTTCTCCTTGTGCGTACCTTTGGGTATTTTTCTGGGTGGCAGGTTTTCCTTAGGTGACTTTTTACCAGCTGGATGTGCATCCCCAGGTCTGTGAGCATATGCATGCATCCATGCATTTAAACAAGATTATCTTGTGTGATTTATTTAATGAATGCGTATATGATAAACCTTATCTGATTTCCATGATAATCATTGTGTAATATTTGTTATACTATTTCTCTGATAACTATGCTTAATTATCTTGATGAAACGATAAATCTTGGGGGTTATACCTCACTGGATAGTTATTGACGCTATCGAACTTTACTCAGTGTGCAGGAGACGCAGATGATGCATATGCTGGTGTTCAGGAGGAATGGGAGGGGCTAGATGATCTTGTGACTCTCCATTCCTGAGTTTATTTGTATTTAATTGATACTGTTATGTTTGTAAAGGTTAAGACATTGGTTTGTATAAGTTTTTGGGTAACCACTTGAAACATTGGTTATGTATATTTGGACTCCCTCTAATATTTGATTTATTTCCATCTCGTTCTATTATTAACTCTGATTAAAGGAAAAAATGTACATGAAATTTGGGTGTTTTCGGGTTTTTGGAAAACGAGTAGTGTACTCGGGTTCCGGGAATCGGGGTGTTATAAGATGGTATTAGAGAGAGTCTAGACAAACCTTGCCTTTGGGAAATAAACTTATATAAACTTCAAATGTCTCAAGTTGAAATGTTGGAGATTAGAGACTTGAACTTAGGCAAATCTTATGTAGATTGGATAAGTTTTGAAAACATAGAGACCCAAACTTAGGCCCGTTTGAAAGTGTTTGACCATTCAAATGTATTTCGAATTCCCTTAGAATTAGGGAGGGTTGAGAACATGGGAACTCAAAATTTTAGACTTCCTTGAAATGTTGAAATTACTCATGTGAACTTAGAAACTAAATTTTGGTACCAGGTGAGAACAAATAACTGTTGCGGTACACATGAGACCAAATAAGAACATTCCTTGAACCTAACTCCTAAGGAGCATCTTTAACAATATAGAATTTAACTATTCTTCTTTTATTTTCCTTAGTTGGAAATAACCTTGTCACAACATTTAACGAGTAAAACGGGTTTAGGCATTGTAGGAAGTTCTTTACCCATTACATTGTATATTAGACCAAATTTAAGCGCGCCTAAACTTAAAAATCATACTAAGAGTTATAAATTAAACTCCCCAAGAACTCTCACTAGTTAGAGATGATATTTCTCATAAATTTTAGCAATTAGGACTAATTAAGGGTGAAGATATAAAATTTTGAGTAAGATATTCAACTCTAGGTTGAGCATTTTGAGACTAGATTTGAAAATCTGGAAAAGTTTGGCAAATTTGAACTCAAATTTTCACACAGAAATTGTGAAACCCAAACATATTAATTTATTTATTGTATTAAAAATGAGAGAGTAGTGATAAAATTTAGTAATAGCGTCTGTAGACCCAGATTATGATAGTAAACTTGGACTTATGCAAAAAAGGAACACCAATAGGATAACCCTCCCACTTTAAAAAATAAATAAATAATAAATAATAATAAAATTGAGAAGTATCGAATCTCGGGGATGAGATTTTCCTTAAGGGGAGTAGATTGTAACACCCCGTACTTTTAGCACTCGAGTGTTACCCAGTAACCTAACTTATAAAACCGCTCATCTTCATTATAGCCCAAATTTGACGGTTAGGAGTAACCTTCATCCATTGATCTAACCATCCATCTATTAATTTGCAAGCTGAACCGTCACGTCATCAGGTTCAGTGTTTATTTGGTCCCAGAAGCATCAATACATCGTCCTTCATGTCCACAACACTCAAAATGTTAAAACCCAACACTAACTATCATGATTAAATTATTTGACCACCAAAGCTACTGTTAATCATCCTTTAAACAAGCCCAGAAACTTTTCATTCGATATGGATCAAACTTGGAATAAATCTAATCACTGGGTTATCAAAGATCAATTGTAGACGCTCAAACCTGAGAGATATGGTCCCTCTGAGTTATGGATCTGTCTCGTCACCAAATTAGTGGGCGATCATGAATTGTTTAATCTAATGGATGGGTTAGATTCCTTGAGAGATAGTTGTGAACTCATACGACCATCTAAACTAGGTTTGGAAACTATCTAACCATTAATTTTATGAAGACTAATAAATTTTAAGTAGATATAACCTTAAATTTCGTAATAAATCATAAAAAATTTCATAATTATTTGGTGTGGCCCTCTTACTCACATTATTCACCATAAATAGAGCCCTAGGTCCAAAAATCTTTGAATACCAAATTATTGAATCCATATGACCCTTAAAACTACATAGATAGGCACTCAAACCATAAATTTTGATTTATATGGCCCATATGACGAACAGATCTACTAGAAAACCGGTCTGATGACCTATTAGGAGCTGTGGACTGGAATTGACGGTGTAGATACAATAAAATATCACTGTGGACCCCACCTTCATACCTAGTGTAGACGACAGGGTGTACACCCGAGGTGCACGGGACCGTCACTACGGTTAATTGCGCTCTGACCTAAGCTAGGAAGGAAATTCCTTCCTTCTTTTGAATTTTTCCCACTGCAAGCAAATGAACGGACAACGTCCGTTTGGGTTCGATCGTTGCCCACCACCACAAATCAAAACAACAATCTGAACCATCCATTATATTCAGGGTGTGTCCTAGACAAAACCCTAGTTGGTTCCACACGTTGGAATGAATAGGCATGCACACGAATTGTGGCTCAACTTGAAGGTGTCCGTGCGACTCTATTTCAAAAATAAGTACCAGCTCCGTGCATTGCCCTGCCAGGCTAGCCAACTGCGTGCGCGATTCTCTCTCTTCCCTTTCTATCTCAGTCGTCTACCATAACACATCTCCGCCTTACAATCCGTGTAGACTTTAGGATTTTCTTTACAACAAGTGAGCCGCCTCATATTGAAATCGAGACTCGAAATGTTAATGACAATGCATCTAGTGAGTCCCACAGGGTCCAGTGGCCTAATTAAAGCCATCTATGTGCAGCAAATCACAAGTTTAGCCATTGAACAGTGATTCACCATTAATGGTTGGGTCTTCTTCCATGTTAAGAAGAATGGCCCATCTTCTCTAAGTGGGTCCCACCTCCTGATCTGAGATGTTCATCTGGTGGGCAATGTTGCCAGGAGACCACCTACGTAGTCGAATTGAAGCAATGCTAACAGAATCTGAGTTTAACGAATAAAACTCTTTAATTAAAATAACCCATCCGTAACTAATCACCCGATTAGTTATGCTCGAACTTTCCAGAATAGGATTAAGGATAGCCTATTAAAAGCCATCCCTTAGGGCTTCCTTTCAAAAATGGAAAGCCATAGCGATGGGAGAGAGCATTGTTTCGACTGCCACATTGGATTGGGTCGACTTGGTCTGAGTCACTGTATTGTCGAACCAATTCAGGGCTTAGCCTGGTTGGTTCCAATAATAGAAAAGAAAGGAAAAAGAAGAAAAATCGGAAGAGAGAAGATAGAGTGAGAGATATAATAGGGTGTTGCCGCTGCTACTGCCGAACCAAGCCGTGCCAGGGAGAGTTGCAGACCAGGTTGGGTGCGGTCTGGCCGAGTCGTAGTGGAGCCAGGCTCCGTCTGGATGCTAGAAGGTTGAGCAGAAGAAGATAGGAGATAGGAGAGGAAGAAGCAAAGAAGAAGAAAAGAAGAAGAAATAAGGCAAAGAGCCGGGTCGCCCACCAACCACATCGCCGAGTCGACTGGGTTGTTCTCCACCGAGTCGAGCTGAGTTGTGTCTGGTTTGGTCCAGCTACCATGCTGGTCATGGGATTGAGAAGAAAGACAAGAAGAGAAAAGGAAAGAGAGAAAGAAGAAAGAAAGAGAATGAAGGAAGGGGATCAAATAGAGTGCGAGAATACAGGCGAGTTAGTGACTCGCTGACTCGATTCAACCTAGTTTGAGCCATGAAGAATGTGGGTTGAGTCCGGACTCATTTGTGCATACAAAGAATGAAAAATAAAAAGAAAATGAGAAAGCAAATGGAGAAAGAAGAAGGGAGAAGAAAAGAAGGAGAAAGCTTAGAGTCGTGGTTGGTTGACGAGACAACTCGGCTGAAACCGAGTCGAGTTGGGTCGAGCTAGTCTGATATTGCTGGATATTCGAGCAAGAGTGGAAGAAAAACAGAAGAAGAGAAAGAAAGAAAGGAAAAAAAGAGAAGAGAAGATAGTAGAGAAGGGGAGTGATACCATCGCCGAGTCAATCTAATGAGTTGACTAATGTGAGTCAACTTGCCTTCTCCAAATTAAATTTTTGATTTACCATTAATTTTCATTGCTACGATTATTAAACAATTAGTCATTAGTAGACTATTCAGGATAACATTAGTTATTATGAATAAAATCTTAATTACTAAGTATTAGTATTTTATTCATCATTCTAGAATATTATCATTACCATCGTAATAGTTATTATCACCTTGTTAGTTAATATTAATTATATTGTTATGATAATAATTATTTTGAAGTTACCCACACTATTAACATTTTACCTAATTGTACATCAATCATAGTACAAATGTTAAAATCTAGGCCTAGACCAAAACTCTAGAATAAAACCCTAAACCTAAGACCTAAGTTATGATCTTAACCATAGATAGGATGTAAACTTGGATTTAACTGTACCATTTGGCGATTCATGATAGGATCCAATCCTGAAGTGTGTGCGTAAATTCCAACGAGTGTTGAAAAGTGGACCTGATTTGAGAGGCGAGGATCACCCTTCAAGTTTTTCTTCATCTTGATAGTTAGCTTGTTCATTCATCTTCATTCGGTTATCTTATTGATTGCTTAATGTGATTCATCACTCTTATTGATTTGATTTCTTATAAATGACCGATGATTTAGAATTAAATTCAATATTTGAATATGCGATGTGATTTAAATACTTCTATTCTAATTTAAAACAAATGCTTCAAACATGCTTGCGCTATCAATATTAGACGTAATTTAAATTGTTATATGTGATTACTTGATAGAATGCTTGAAGGTCCTCGAATTAGTGGTCATTGTGTCTAATAGGCTAAAAGGAAGGTTTGGAGTGGATTTACCATCTCAGGAATCATTTGGGCCCCTGTGGCTTTTAGGGAATAATCTCTACTGATCAGATCATTAAATTGAATATTTGGCCCTTGCAGCTTGATGGAATAATTGCCCTATGAGGATTTAATGAATTATTTTATATATATCTTTGTGGTGGTATGTTACACTTGTAAAACTACGATTGGCCACTAGTTGTGTAGGTCACCTTTAAACATCCTATTTGTTAGTCTCATGAGCCATGGATAGTGGAATGAGACACTATGCCTGAGCTGTCGGCTTATGCTAAGTGTCAAACCCCCCATAGTGACCTTTGAGCTTTCTTAAAGTGATTGTTTGAAATTGGAATAATAATGGTTGGGCTGATCATGCATTTTCATGACACATATTATGGTTTTTTCCGGGTGGTTAGTTCTCCTTGGGCGTACCTTTGCATATTTTTTCCGAGTGACTAAACCTCCTTGGGCGATATATATATTATTATGACCTTTTCCAAGTGGTTAGTTCTCCTTGGGCGATATATATATTATGACCTTTTCCAAGTGGTTAGTTCTCCTTGGGCGTACCTTTACGTATTTTTTTGGGTGACTAATCCTCCATGGGCGATCTATGTATTATTATGGTATTTTCCATGTGGTTAGTTCTCCTTGGGCATACCTTTGTGTACTTTTCCGGTGGCTAGTCCTCCTTGGGCGATCTATATATCATAGACTTTTCCAGGTGACTAGTTCTCCTTGGACCTTTAGGTATTTTTTCGGGTGGCTAGTTCTCCTTGGGTGACTTTTTACCAGCTGGATGTGTATCTCCAGGTCTGTGAGCATATGCATGTATCCATGCATATAAACAAGATTATCTTGTGTGATTTATTTGATGAATGCATATCTAATGAAACTTATCTGATTTCCATGATAATCATTATGTAATATTTGTTGTACTATGTCTCTGATAACTATGCTTAATTATCTTGATGAAACGATAAATCTTGGGGGTTATACCTCACTGGATAGTCATTGACGTTATCGAACCGTACTCAGTGTGCAGGAGACGCAAATGATGCATACGCTGGTGTTCAGGAGGAATGGGAGGAGCCAAATGATCTTGCGACTCTCCATTCCTGAGTTTATTTGTATTTAATTTATACTGTTTTGCTTGTAAAGGTTAAGACATTGGTTTGTATAAGTTTTTGGGTAACCACTTGAAACATTGGTTATGTATATTTGGACTCCCTCTAATATCTGATTTATTTTCATCCCGCTATATTATTAACTCTGATGAAAGAAAAGAATGTATGTGGAATTTGGGTGTTTTCATAGGTTAACGCTCGGGTTTTTGAAAAATGAGTAGTGTACTCGGGTTCTGGGAACCGGGGTGTTACAATTCATATATCTTTGCTGTCATGTCTCTCTGCTCTCAATTATGTGTTACTTTCTATGAAATGCTGGTATAAAGTGTGACTATTTTCTCCTGTATATTCCTTAACAATTGAGAATTGGTTTGTGATTTATGTCATTTAAAGTTATACTACTATTCTCTATCAAAATCACAGCTCTCCTTTGACCTGGTATGCATAAATGGTTTCCATGCAAATAGAGAAGTCGTTATTTGTTCTACATTTGTCTCTTACTAATTATGCATTTTAGAGATGTATCTGGTATGTATGGAAATATTTGGATCTCTATTGATTCTCCCATATCTTTATGCTACAACTTCAGTCAACTAATATTGAGATCTTGCCCTTTACCAATGACTGACAAACAGGGAGAGAACAAATCCCACCATGGAGAAAATTGTGTGTATCTATGTATGAATGGTGGTACAGGTGTTAGGGGGAGCAACTACTACTAAATAATACAGTCATGTGTGTGAACTCAATAGCATTGTAAAATTGTGTAAAGAGTTATGTACACACAATTTAGGGTGTTGGTCTAGATGTTGTTATAGGACTTCAGGTGTTTTGTCACGTAATTGACAAAGGGGGGGATTGAAAGTACCCTGGTTTGTTAATTAGCGTGAGTGTTGAGTCAGCAAGACAAGTGAGCTCTGTAGGAAGATCATTCAAGCGTTTGCCTAAAAGGATGTGTGCCCGAACTAGTAAAAGATAAACTTAACCTCACATCCCATGTCCCAAAACACCTGGTATATAAAACCCTGAAAAATGGATAGAACAACTTAGGGTTTAAGGTGAGAAACTATTTTGTAAAATCAGGAAAATCTCTTAAGTTTTCCGCCTTTGTCGATTTATTGATAAGTGGTTCAATGCAATCGAACTTTGTTATCGATGTCCTCTAAACTCACTCGATATTATCGAATTGAGGACTTCAGATGTCCAACAACCACAATGAATCCTGAACTGAATTATCGATGAATCGATGGCATGTTTGATATCATCAACTTTCAAATCTTGAGTTCATCGAGACGGCTCGATAAAATCGAGATCTAGTCAGTCTGTGTCCAAAATGCAGTTAAGGAAAATCATGTGATTTTCGATATCTCGAAGAGAGCCTCGGTATCCTCAAAATTCAAACCTCGATGATATCGACGGACCTTCGATGATATCAGATTTGGGACACAAATTTGACCAGCAAGCTTTCTGGTAAATTCTTTGAAGTATTGAGGTTCACTCGATGATATCGATATTCAAATACCGATCATATCAAGACCAGGTTGATGTCATCAAAATAGGACACAAACTGTCCAGCAAGCTTATAGGAAAATTCCTTGAAATGATCGATGAATCGACACTGTTATTGATATCATCGACATTCAAAATCAGATGATCGAGGGATGCTCGATCATATCAATACTTGTTAAGATTCAAAGGTAAGATTGCTCTCACAGTTTTCAAATGTCAAGGAATCAAACCATGCGTCGATGAAATTGGAGTTTGAAATCCGATGACATCGAAGCATGTTCGATGTCCTCGACCACTTGGCAAAAAGGTTTAAAAGTGTTTGACAGATTGAGTTCGTATCATCAATCGACAATTCGATATTATCGAGAGTATATGCTCGATGATATCGAACTCTGTAAAAAATATGACTGTTTTATTTCCGTAGGAACTTTTGCCTATTTAATGAGAACTTGCCTTTGGTTGTTGGTAGAGAAAATAGATAGAGTTTTTGAGTGTTTAATCCAGATCAGATACCTTAAGCCTTTTTTTCTCATGGGAGTTCATCCTCTAATCTACCCTCATCATTGATATTCAATAGAGTGGATTGAGGAATGAACTTCCACATTCAAGGATCCTCCAGCTACCACCTTAATGGAAAATCATTGAGCTGGGATACCTTGAATGCATAGATGCTTGAAATCACTCTGTCTCTAAAATAGAAAAACATTTAATAGAGTAGGATTCCAACATAACCTTGACCCAACGCGTCGCTATACATTGGAGCATCATCTATGTTGCGGTTCAAAGGAGCTGAAGATTCTTCATCATCAAGGGAGGAGATCTTCATCAATGTGCTAAATGGGGCCATCTACTTATCTGTAAGTCATTAGAGTCTAGAGACCCCACTGATCATTCCTTTGTGTAGGATTGGGTCATAGGTGATTCTCACCCCTTTCAAGTCCTCATAAGAGGCCTCCGACTGGAGAATACGTGAGGGTGTTGTGTTTTGACCCTTGCTTTGTGGAGAGCATAAACTTAGGTCCTTTATGTAGGTCGTTAACCTGTGTAGTCTAAAACCTAGGTGCTGTGTGTTGACCTTTGCTCTTGTGTAGGGTATAGACTGTTAGGTTCCTTGTGTAGATCCTTAAATTGTGTGGCCTAAAATTTGGGTGCTATGTGTTGACCCTTGCTCCTGTGTGGGGCATAAACTTGTGTCTCGTGGAGACATGTTAGGTACCTTATGTAGGTCCTAGAGTCAGCCTTGTGTAGGTTGTATTGGTTTGAGGTGAACCTAATTTGAAACCTCCGTTAGTGAGATCCAGTACACTCAAGGGTTGAGTGCGTCTGCTGGAAGTGGAGTAGACACGTAGTCGAACCACTATAAAAATGACTGTATTTGGGATTACTATTTACTTTTACTGCTTGCGTGATTTCTCTAAATGTTCTCATAATGCATGTTCATATGATTACCTAGAACTAATTAGAATCACATCTCACATACAGTCACATCCATCATGAATTATGTTATACATCTTGTTTATGTTTGGATCCTCTATCTAGCTTGGAAGCTACAAGAGTTACATTGAAGAAATCTTGTTATTTGCATATTAGTTTAGGATAGGGTTAATAGGTTTTAAATCATCATAAAATATTAGAAAGTCTTATTCACCCCCCTGTAGGACATCTTAGCATATTCCCACTTCGACTAAAGCGGTCATTACCACAATTTCAAATGGTCTTTTGCATGCACATGCATGCAATGTAGGATAGGCTTCAAGCCATATCCATGGAGTCTTGGGGCCACCCTCATCACTTGATGGGTCCTACAAGCTCCAACATGGGAGAAAGGTGAAGAATATCAAAGAGACTTAAAGAATTTGAAATTTGAAAATACATGTACACCCACCTCAATGATAAAGCTTTCAACCTACACCACCATAATTTATATGCACCAAGGAAGATGCTTCTAAGGTGGAGATGAACTAGAGAAGGTAGGATTGGAGGAGATTAGAGAGAGAAGGACCTGGAGAAAATGGAGAGGGTGGGATGGTTTTGGGGTTGCTAGGAAGAGAAGAGAAGAGAGAGTGAGAGAGAAATGAGAGAGAGAGAGAGAGAGAGAGAGAGTTTTAAGGCAAGTCATAATTGCTTCTCTCGCCCAGGGTAGAGAAATGCAATCATGAGGGTAGAGAGTTACAAACAATGTTTATAGGCTAGTAGGCTTTTTGAAAATCTAACCTAGGCATGACATCAATATATGGGAGGATGTGCAAGGCCATGGTGGGGTCCACCAATCACACATCAATGGTCCATATCGAGTTTGGCCCATAACATGTGATGTACACGTCAAATTCACGCACGGGACGCGGTGTTGGAACCGCGGCGCCGATACGGATAAGATGGCATAGGTTTCGGATCGATCCAAGTCGACTCAACATGACCAAACTTAAGGATGACTGCAAACACTAACTGTAGGTCGTAGGTCACCGAATTTGACCGGTAGGACGCGAGACCTAAAGGAATGGCATACACACTTGAGTTAGGGTCTTACAGCTCTCCCCACCAACAATGAAATTTTGTCCTCGAATTTTTCCAAATCCAGGACAAAATGGGAATGCATAAACAACATCATCATAAATAGGAATCATCAATCAAAAGAGAAGGCATACATATCATCATACATCAATCAAACATCAAATAAATGGGGATAACACTCTCTGATCTCGGTCTCGCGTTCCCAAGATGCCTCGGCCTCCAAATGATGACCCCACTCACCTTCACCAGGGGAATGACCTTGGTCCTGAGAACTTGTTCCTTCCGATCAAGGATACGAATCGGCTGCTCGATGTAGGAAGCATCCTCACAGACCTCAAGGGGCTACCAATCAATGACTTGAATGATGCCCGACCCACACTTCCACAGCATAGAAACATAGAACACATCGTGGATCGCGGACAACTCTGAAGGTAAGGCAAGCCTGTAAGCCACAGTGCCCACGCGTTCTGTAATCTCGAAAGGTCCAATAAATCTCAGGGTAAGCTTGCCCTTCGCTCCAAAATGATCTATGTCGTCCATAGGCGAGACCTTAAGATATACCATGTCCTTAACTGCAAACTCGAGGGCTAGACGCTGACAATCAATAAAGCTATTCTGCCGGCTCTGATCTGTGTGCATCCTCTGCTTGATAATATCCACAATCTCTGAGGACTGCTGCACAAGCTCGGTACCTAGGAGACGACGCTCTCCAACCTCAATCTAACAGCTAGGAGATCTGCATGGTCTACCATAGAGTGCCTCAAAAGGAGTCATGCCGATAGTCACCTGATAGCTATTGTTGTACGCGAACTCGGTGAGATGTAAATGCTCATCTCAACTACTTGTAAAGTCAATCACACAGGCTCTTAGCATATCCTCAAGAATTTGGTTGACCATTTTGGTCGGCCCATCCGTCTGCGGATGATAAACAGTGCTGAGACGCAGGGTAGACCCCATCGCCTGCTGGAAACTCCTCCAAAACTGAGACATAAACCTGGGGTCTCAATCAGATACGATCAAAACCGGAATGCCGTGCAGTCTCACTATCTCCTCAATGAAGATCCTCGCCAACCAGTCCGTAGTCCAGGAAGCACACATCGGAATGAAATGTGCCGACTTCATCAGATAATCAATGACAACCTAGCTGGTATCGTGACCGCGCTGAGTCCTCGACAAACCCGCAATGAAATCCGTCGACACGTGCTTTCATTTCCACACTGGAGCACTCAACAGCTGCAAGGGACTAGGGGGTCTCTGGTGATCGGCCTTTACACGCTGGCATGTGTCACACTCGGTCACGAAGCTAGCAATCTGGCGTTTCATCCCCAACCAAAAATACTGCCTTCTCATATCTCTATACATCTTCGTGGAGCCCAGGTGGATGGTAAGTCTCGATCGGTGTGCCTCGGTTATCAGATCACAATGTAACTCTGGCACGTCCGGGACACACAATCGGCCTTTGAAGCGTAATCCACCATTAAAACCAATCTGTTAGTCTGACTAATCCACGGATATTGCCTCTGCTCGGTACTCTTGAAGTGACTCGTCCGTCTGCTGAGCCTCGATCACCCTAGCAACTAAAGAGGGTTGAATCGACAAGCTTGAAAGCTAAACTATAGAAGAATGCAGACCAAAATCAAAGTCAAACTCTGAAACATCCACAAACTCTACCACTGTCGAACTATCATCTGCGCTACCAGGACTCGTGGTTGACAGCTGAGCGCGTCCGCCACCACGTTCTCCTTACCCGGGTGGTACTGAAGGTCGAAGTCATAATCTTTCAATAGCTCCATCCATCGCCTCTGTCGCATGTTCAACTCGGACTGCAAAAACAAATACTTCAAGCTCTTATGATCCGAGAAGAGCTCGACCCTAACCCCATAAAGCTAATGCCTCCATACCTTCAATGCGAAGACAACTGCTGCTAGCTCCAAATCATGGGTGGGGTAGTTCAGCTCATGGACCATGAGCTGGCGTGAGGCATACGCCACTAGCTTCCCGTGTTGCATTAAAATAACACCTAAGCCAACTTTGGAGGCATCGGTTAATACGACAAAACCATCACTCCCATCAGGAAGAGTGAGAATAGGAGCGAACGTGAGGCAGTCCTTCAACTTAAAAAATGTCTCCTCACAGGCGTCACTCCATACAAACTCGGCACCCTTCTGCGTCAACCGGGTCAGCAGTGCTGCAATACGGGAGAAACCCTCGATGAATTGTCGATAGTATCCCTCTAGATCAAGGAAGCTATGGATCTTGGACGAGTTCGTGGGTTGGCCCCACTGACTCACTACATCAACCTTCAAGGGGTCCACAACGACACCCTCCTTCTTCACCACGTGAACGAGGAACTTCACCTCCTCCTGCCAGAACTCACACTTCTCCAACTTCGTATACAACTGGTGGGCACAGAGGGTCTCAAGCATAATCTGCAAGTGCTCCACATGGTCCTCCCGGGTCCTCGAATACATAAGAATATCATCAATAAACACAACCACGAACTGATCGAGGAAGGGCTGGAAGACCTCGTTCATTAACTGCATGAACACAGCGGGAGCATTAGTCAGTCTGAACGACATGACCAAAAACTCAAAGTGATAGTAGCATGTCCAGAATGCTGTCTTCGGAATGTCCTTCTCTCAGACCCAAATTCGACGGTAACGGGAGTGAAAGTCTATCTTGGAAAAGAACTATGCACCCTGGATGTAGTCGAACAAATCATCAATAAGGGAAAGCAGGTATCGGTTCTTGATAGTGACTCTATTGAGCTCGCGGTAATTCACATAGAGCCTCAACCAGTCATCCTTCTTCTTCATGACCAACACTGGGGCTCCCCAAGGCAAACTGTCGGGACGAATAAAACCCAACTCCTGGAGCTCATCCAATTGCTCCTACAGTTCCCTCAACTCTATTGGTGTCATCCAGTAGGGGGCCTTCGAGATAGGCGTGGTATCAGGCACCAAATCAATATGGAACTCAATCTACCAACGCGACGATAAACCTGGGATCTCCTGGAACACATCCGGGTACTCGCAAACAACTGGTAGTTGCTCAATACACCCTGCCACAGACTCCCTGACGATACAAGCCAATAAACTAGACAACGACTCTCCTCTGGGCTCGACAACGAACTGAAACACTGGCAAGCCGGGGATATGAAACATGACTGTCCTCGCGACACAGTCCAAGATGGCATGATACTCAGCAAGACAATTCATACCCAGGATAACATCGAACTCCGCTATCGTCAACACAAACAAATCGACGGGCAGGAACATCTCACCAACCAACACCGGGCAAGATGGACAACGACGACTCAACATAACTGACTTCCCCAAGGGAGTCGAAACTGTCAAGTCCTCAGACGCGTACTCCTACAGAATACCGGTCGATCAGCAAAACTCCTCGACCACGAAGGAATAGGAAGCGCCGGAATCAAATAGAACATGGGCAATACAAGCATAAATAAGAAGAATACCCTCGACAACTCCGCTGGTCAATGATTGTTGGTCCTGGCCTTGCACCTACTGCATAGAATAAAATCTGCCCTAAGCTGGCAAAGGAAGCAAACAAGAAGACTGGGGGTCCTGACTCCACATCTGTTGAGCGGTAATATATACTCGACCCATGGACTGGGGAGATGCATGTCCCCTTAGCTGCTGTTGTGGCCACTGTGGAGGCCTGCCTGGTTGCCTCTACTGCTGAGGAGGAGCCCTAGAAGCGGGAGCCTGATGCTGCGCTCGTTGGTGAGGAGGATGGGAAGGAGGTAACTACGGTGGCCTCTGCTGTTGTAAGGGGACTTATCTTATTTAACATTAACTTGGGGAAAGTCGTACGATTCTTATCACTTTTTGGCATCTCTTAGACTCTAAAATGACGACTCTCAGTGGGAACATCCTCCCCTTCATCTCTAAGATAGTTTACTTAATCCCTCGCATACTAACTTCGTGTATGTTTCATTACCGAAGGTACTCAAATTCAATTATATAATACTACTGATGGCTAATGTTACGAGAAAAGTGAACTTCCACTTCATCCCCACTGGGTTTGTAGTCGAATACGTGCCAAGTCGAATTCCCGAGCATACGAATGCATGCACTACAAACAGGCGCAAAGTAACTCAAGTAACAGCAGGTGTCATTTCCGTCTCACCTCAGCCATAGGAAAGTGACGGGAAGTGGACTGTGGTCTTGTCTAAAAAGACAAAAGCAAAGAACTTAAAGAGCCGCAAGGCAAATTTATCTCTACCAAGAGCTGAGGGACCAATCACGCGCAGTATAGCAAGAAAAAAACCCGAGCTAGCTCCTCCTACGATATACCCCGAATGAACAACTCTATAGTTCGCATCGTGCGATTTTCCGGCTCTAATCGCCCCAAGGACCAAATGGATAAAGGCACAGAAAGGTAAAACACTGATGATAGGATCACTGTTGCCTGTATCACCCCCGACAAGTTCGCCCATAACAGTATCGCCCCGATCAATCAACAGCATGAGAAGCGCACAAAAGTCGAACGAGACTCTGATCTCTCCTCTCTTTATAAGCCCTGTTACGTCAACGTACTCTCGTCTTTCTCTAACAACGGCCTCGACAAACAGTAGAGAAGCCACAGTATACATGGTAGGGACGGGTCAAGAAAACAGGCCAACTACTGAAGAACGTGTTGACCAAATGGCAAAGGCGTAAAGAGCGCTAATGGACGAGTGCCGGAACCTCAGAGAAGCTCTGGCAACTCTGGCACATAACGTAGCCCAGATAGCTGCTCCACCTATGATGGGAGCAACAAATGGACAGGAGAGCCAACCTGAAGGTTCCCATCCACAGGGGATAGGATCGCGAGGATCCATTCCAGTAACAAGAGCTATAACATAGGATGATGTAAGGCAAGTCGTCGAAGAAGTAGTTAGAATAGAGAGAGAACGCGCGAATACCGGCCGTTTCAGGTACCGGACGCCTACTCAAGAGAAGTAGAAGACGTCCCTTTTCCCACTAATTTCAAGCATCCAGACTTTCAGAAGTTTAACGGAGAAGGGTCACCTAAAGAGCACTTGATGCACTTCATTACCAGTATGGGAAATTTCTCCACGATACCTCAATACTGTTTACGATTATTCGGGTTATCATTGACAAGTAAAGCTTTCCGATGGTATTCAAATTTAGCTCCAGGATCTATACGCACATGGGAGGAAATGCAAGACGCTTTCATGTCAAACTTCTTCTCGTTAGAGCGTGATGTTAGCATCACAGAATTAGCTTCAGTACGACAGCGAGAAGGAGAACCAGTCGAAAAGTTCATAGACAGATGGAAGACGCTGGGGGCATCGTGTAGACAGTTGCCGAAAGAAAAGGAATAGGTCAAGATGTATTTGAACTCTATGGAAACAGGAATCGCGTTTAGACTCACCAGCGCCGATGTCAGAACCTTTCGCGATTTGGCTACTAAAGCCCATGCGTTAGAATTAATGACTCGTAAGATGCCAGCATTTCATCATGAAATTGTCAGAAGGATACCTGACAGAACGACCGTCAATACCATCGATCGTGATAAGAAAAATCAAGATGCGAGGGGCTCAAGAGACAAAAGATCAAAAGGGAAAGAAGGCTGGAATCAATCAAGGGATAGATACGGCGGAAAAAGGCTCAGAATGCTCGATTCTCATGAAGGATTTGAATTAGATAAAGAAGACGTAGTTCCTATGATGCAGCAGATTGTTAAAAGCTGGTACCCTGGAATTGCTAGAGCCCAAGTGCCCTAAAGATGTGATGAAGACTTGGGAAAGAAACTTTTGTCGTTATCATCGCCTAGTGGGACATCCGACGGAGAATTACTATACGTTGAAGTGCATCATACAATGAATGATAAATAGGGGCGAAATAATAACCAGTGAAAGCAAAGAAAAGAGTATGAGGGCGACAGTAAACGTATTTTCAGTCTAGGAAAAGGGCCGAGAAATAAAAGGGAGAGAAAATCGAAAGTCAATAAAGAATGCAACAATGATTACGTTGCGATCGGGGAAGCAAGTAACGAGTCCGGTGAAGCAAAAAGTAGGAATTACGAGAAAAGAAGTTACCGAAAGACAAAACAGCGAGGATGGAAATAAAAATGGGAACGAAGCGATGAAAGTAGCTTATGACATAGTTAGCCACTTGAAGGGCATACCAGCACGTCTAAGCATCTATGATGCGCTCAAATTATCAGAAGAGTTTCGACAGAGTTTGATCCAAGCGCTGTCTGATCACCATGTGAGAGAAGCTTTATTGACAGAAATGAAATATGAAAGACACAATGAACAGGCAAATTGTCTACCAGTAATCTCATTCTCTGATGATGATTTAATTGGTGAAGCGGAACATAATAGACCACTAATAATAGAAGGATATGTTTGTGAAAAGAAGATAAAACGAATTACGATAAACAATGGGTCCGCGGTGAATCTTTTGCCACTCTCCATGATAAACAAATTGGGCTATTGCATTCTGATTTGCGCCCCAGCAGAATGATGATACAGGGGTTAATCAAGATGGACAACGTGCGCTCGGTAAGATTACAGTGACATTGGAAGTGGGAGAATTAATTACTACTGTTCTATGTCACGTTATAAATGTTGTGACAACGTATAACCTTCTCTTGGGAAGGCCGTGGATACATCAGTACAATATTGTACCCTCTACTCTACACCAATGTTTCAAATACTATAAGAACGGAATACAGTGCAAGGTGATGGCTGATGCAAAACCATATATGGAAGCCGAGTCTTTCTTCGCGGACGCCGGCTATTATAAAGGATTCTCCGAAGGGGTGGAAAATAATGATGAAAAGAGAGTCTTAAAAGACGTCCGAATAAACAATGTTAGAGAAGAAAGGGCGGAATCTTCTGGGACTGCAGAAGCAAGAAAGAAGTTCTATTTTGTACCCAAGTGTCTAAGACAACCGGGGCAGCCACCGTTGACATTGTTATCGACAGAACAGTTGAAAATCTTATAGTCCAATTATACGATGCTCTTACCCAATATTGAAAGATGTAAGCCATTTACAGCCGCTCCAGGAAGATTTCAAGTCAGGGCTAGTACTAAATACCCTGAGCCGATAGAATTCCGTGCCGCAGCGAAAGCAAAGGATGAGATCACAAGCAATGTATATCATGGAGAGTTAACACCGTAAAATTTGAAAAAATACAGTGCAGTAAGCAATAAATCATGAGAAATATGGGTTTTGATTGTAACAAACTCACTGGACTGAATCACGGGAAAGGAATTCAAATCCCTCTCGGGGTTGATCAGGAAAAGCGGAGAAAATTCCAGGGGATAGGAGCAGAGTCATCAGTGAATATGGTATCAGTAGATATGATTTCGGCCGCGCAAATACCAGAACAAGATCCTAAGGTAGTCGAGTATCCTGAAATAGCTCCAAACAAATAGAAGACGGGGGGCAACCGACAATAAATGGCTTACGAGAAATAAATTTGGGAACAACAAAAGAGCCGAGAAATACATTCATCAGCGTTAGTATTTCTGAACAGGAATTCGAGAAATATGGTCAACTTCTCAAAGAAAATAAAGACGTCTTCGCCTGGACATATGAAGAGATGCCAGGACTGGAACCCTCCGTAGCGATGCATCGATTAAATATCTCTAAAGAAAAGAAACCAGTAAAGCAAGCACAAAGGCGATTCCACCCAGACCTGATTCCGTTAATCGAAGAGGAAGTAAACAAACTGATAAAGGTTGGGTTCATCAGGGAAGTTAAGTATCCCAAGTGGATATCAAACATCTTGTGAAGAAGAAGAATGGGCAGATCAAAGTATGTATTGACTTCAGAGATCTGAACGAAGCATGTCCAAAGGACGACTTCCCTCTCCCAATAACAGAGTTGTTGATCGATAGTACTACTCAGTATGCTATTATGTCTTTTACGGACGGTTACGCAGGCTATAATCAAATCAGGATTGCGCCCGAGGATGAAGAGGCAACGGCATTCAGAACACCGCTCGGGATTTATTGTTACAAAGTTATGCCTTTCGGTCTTGAAAATGTCGGGGCAACATATCAAAGGGCGATGAAAAATATCTTTCAAGATATGATGCATAAACATGTTGAATGCTATGTTGATGACTTGGTGGTCAGGTCAGGAGATCATCAAGAACACCGTGAACATTTGGCATCAGTATTTCGTTGACTCAGAAAGAAACAATTAAAGATGAACCCAGCTAAATGTGCGTTTGGAGTATCTTCGGGCAAATTTCTCGGCTTCGTTGTACGGCATAGAGGCATCGAGATTGATCCAGGAAAAATTAAGGCTATTCAAAATATACCGCCACTGACAACGTTAAAGGAATTGAAAAGCTTACAAGGAAAACTGGCGTACATTCGCCATTTCATTTCAAATCTCGCAGGAAGGTGTCCGCCATTTTCTCGACTAATGAAGAAAGACACAGAATTTGTATGGGATTACGCTTGTCAGAATGCAATTGATTCAATTAAGGAATTGCTGAAGCAGCTGCCGGTGTTAACAGCTCCAGTGAGAGGTAAGCCGCTTATCTTGTATACATCTGCAGCTGTAAATTCTTTGGGTGCTTTGTTGGTACAAGTAAATGAAGCTGGAAAAGCGACTGCTCTTTATTATCTAAGCCAAACGTTGATAGGGGCAGAATGCAATTATTCTCTGATTGGGAAAGAATGTTTAGCATTAATATTTGCCGTGTAGAAGTTAAGACATTATTGTCTCTCCCACAATATAACTTTGATCTCAAGAGCAGATCCGATAAAATTCTTAATGACCAGGCCGATGTTATCGGGAAGATTAGCCAAATGGATGTTATTATTATCGGAGTATACTATTTTGCATAGGCCGGCAAAAGCAGTAAAAGGGCAGGCCGTGGCAGATTTCCTTGCAGCACATCCTGTGGCAGAAAGTAAAGAAATTAACGATGATTTTCCAAACGAGCAAGTTATATTGGCCGAATCCCAGAGCCCATGGCAAATGTATTTTGATGGTGCTGCTAGAACATCGGGAGCAGGGGCAGGAGTGATATTCATTACACCTCAAGGCGATCTGTTGCCATACTCCTTCACACTGGGTACCGCATGCACGAACAATGAGGCCGAATACAGAGCCCTCATTATCGGAATGGAAATAGCTCAGCAAATGGAAATAAAATTATCGCACATCTTCAGATTCTAAATTGATTATAAATCAATTGACAACAGAATTCAAAGTAAGGAAACAAGAGCTCTTGCCTTATTGTCGGAAAGCACGACAATTACTTGAACAGTTTTGTCATGTGGAAATCAAATATATACCACGATCTGAGAATGCAAAAGCGGATGCTTTAGCCAGTCTGGGAGCAGCTCTGTCCTGCACAAATCGAAGTCCTCACCAGGTAACTATAGAAGAAAGAAGATTCTTGCCATCCGCAGAGGTTATCGAAGAAATCGTTGAAATGTTTCCTATATCCTGTCTGGAAATAACGACAGATGATTGGCGTCAGCCTTTCGTCGATTATCTCAAATACAACATCTTGCTAGAAGATAATGCGCAAAGACAACAAATTAAGCTGCGATCAGGCAAATTTGTCATATGCAGCGAAGTATTGTATAGAAAATCTTATAATGGAATGCTATTACGGTGCTTAGACAAGCAAGAAGCAAATCAAATGCTACGGGAAGCACATTCAGGAGAATGTGGAGTGCATCAAGCCGATCAAAATTTATGCCATAGAGTGCATCGAATGGGTTATTACTTGTAACATCCCGGATTTTCCCCAACCTGGAATTAGACGTCCTTAGGCAACGGGTTGCTCCTAACACCTTATTAACTTGTCAGAACTAAATCCCACAGTCTAAAATCGCTCCTTAACCCATTTCCTTCACAAATCCCACCCTTCACCACCTTGCTCCTTAAATTTTCTAAGTACTTTTACCATAGACACTATCATAAACTAGCTAAGTAGTATAACTTGGATCACTTTATATACAAACTACAAAGGCCCAGGTACCACCTCAGACAGAAATCATACAGGACTAAATCCTTTAGAAATTAGGTGAGAATTAGCTAGTGCTAAACTAGAGTGCCTGTGAAATTAGCACCAATCGCTTTAAATACGATGTGCAAGACCCAAAACTTGTAGAATCATTGACGCTAGGTTACCCTAAAACTTAGGATCAATCTCATTACTCGGCTGGTCACGGGAGCATCTCGAAACTCCGTATCGGATCTGGACCGCACGTTAGAAGTCCGATTAACACGAAGTTAAGAAACTAAGACTGCCTCGCTGGGCTTGACAACCATCTCGGAAATCAAATCCAGATAGTGTCCCAGCGCTATTCGCTTGAGCTCGGAGTGAAGAGTGTGAGAAATGTGAAATAATTTCAAAATAAAATATCTTGAATAGTAATCTGGCACCTCTCGCTTGCGGATCAATATTAAGCAACCAGACCGTCAGAATCAGACCAAATTACACCCTCAGATCAGGAGAAATTTCATACACATTTACATGTACTCGGAATCTCCGATCAAGATCCGTTGACCGTTGAACTGAAACTGGTCTGCCACGCGTGATCTGGAATCCCGACCGAAACAAAAACTTAATAAAACGTAGATCCAGCGTTAGTGAAGTTAAGTCCGACCTTTAGCTCAAGGAGGGCCGCCAGAAACCCTCTTTTGAGCTGAAACAATGCCGATTTGATTATAATGTAAGTATACCTTGAACATAAGTCTATTTCGGTTAGTTTTTAGGTTATATAAGCACCTTAACCCCTCTCTCATGGAAGCCATACGAATTTGAGGTTGAGAGAGAGAAAAGAGAGAGAAAAGAGAGAGAAAATGTGGGACATGTGGGAGAATCTCCCTGCCACTCTTCCTTGCCGCTGTACGAGCTCCACTGTCTGATTCTCATCGCTTTTCCAGCGTTTTCGGCGTCATTTATAGGTAAGAAGCCCTAACCCTAATCTGATTTGGGGCTTGGGTGGTTGTAAGTTATGAAATAGCTAACCTATTTCGTTCTATAGGTTACCAAACTGCCGAATACGGAAGCTTAGCAAACCTATCGACTCCGTTACGATTCTACGACAAAAGGTGCGGACTTTAGGTGTATAGGTTATCGTTTTCAACTCTTTCAATGTTAGATAATGATAGATTCATGATCTGCATGCAATTGCACATGTACAAAGTGCTGTCTGTTTTCCGTTTCGATTAAAGATGAAAAATATGGAATTCTACATATTCTAGGTATTTGTAGAAAGTACGGTATACGTATATTTTTTGAAAATGTGTTTGACATGTTTATTTGTTATATGGATATACGATATATGGATAAAATACTTATTTGGCAAAAGGATTCGCCTAAATACATGTTTTACTTATATACACTATGTATGTTGAAATTGCGTATTCTAGAAAATACTGTATACGTATAAATTTTGGAGATGTATTTATCATGATTATTTGTTGTAGTAATATATTATACATGGATAAAATACTCGCTTGGCTAAAGGATAGCCCTAATACATGTTTTGCTAACATACACCATGTATGTTGTAATAGTGTATTCTAAGTGTTTGTGAAAATGACTGAATGAGTATAGAATTCTCATTCGTGCTCGCCATGACTAGGTGTCATGGATTCATGATTGTTGTATTGGCGATACCCCTTTGACGAAAGGATTTGCCCTAAATCACGCCACGGCCAATATACACTATATATGCTAAAATGTGTGGACCAAGTGTTTGTGGAAATGACTGAATGAATATGGAACTTGGATTCCTGCTTGCCATGACTATCCGTCGTGGGTGTACGTGTGTTATGATTGGGGCAACTCCCTAGTGAAAGGATTTGGCCTAATGCCTATGTGATCGACATATGTCATGTATGTTGATGTATGTTTGTTTAAGTGATTCTTGAAATGTCTGAACGAGTAGTAGTTAGCAAATTGTAATGTATAAGGGTGTTGAGATATGATTCTCAACCTCTTTTAACTATGTGTATGATCTCCTTAGATAGTTGTGTGATTAGGAATTGAACATGTACAAACTCATGCTTGTGTTGTGCTTCATAACATGCTCAACTGCTTTATGATTTTAACTATGTAATCCATATGTTTAAATTCATATTTACGTTGTATGATTCGTCATGGGTGATGGGGTAGTGGAGCAACGAGTGTGTGCAACAGCCCTGGGAGCCCTAAACGGATAATACCAGACCTTGATTGTATGAGTTGAATCTTGATCCATTACTGCTTTATCTATCTGCAATTGATTGTGTTTGGGGCTATGATTATAGTCCAGACAATCGGTACTAGAATTGAATTCGTGGCTGTGATTCATTTGCCACGTGAGATGTGTTCGATGAACCCGAGTCTTACGTCGGTTGACGATAGTGGTTGGCCACACGAAGTACTTACGCGCTTCATATCGTCCAACTTATTGTGCGCTCGAGCTAACCGAGTTCGTCAAGTAACCCGATCTGTCTAATGTATGTTCACCATGTTTGGACGCTACTGCTTGAACTTAGGGTACCAAACTTACCAGTGAAATCCCTTTTAAACATGGTACCTCGATCCGCTAAGACTCATGAGCCGGGCATGGTGGTATGGGACACCGTGGTCGAGCTGTCGGCCTACGCTGGGGCCACGTGCCTCCCCATAGTGACCATTGAGCAACCAAACTCGTGAGCCGAATACGGTGGTATGGGACACTGTATTCGAGCTATCGACACCTATGGCGAGAGCCGAGTACGGTGAGACCTGTATTCGTGCTGACGGGCGACGAGTCCTCCGTAGTGTCTTCGAGTATACTCTAAGGTCGGTGATTGGCGACGATCCCTTCACAGCAACTAGAGCATGAGTGAAGCTGAGTACGGTGAGATCTGTATTCGAGCTGATGGCCAGCGATTGAGCCGAGTACGGTGAGACCTGTATTCGAGCTGACGGCCAGCAATCGAGCCGCATACGGTGAGATCTGTATCCGTGCTGACGGGTGACGAGCCCTTTGTGATGCCTTCGCTATGCCTCTCAAACCATAATATCGTATGAGATTAACTAGGACTGACGACCCTAGAATGGATCATGTTTGGGAATGATACAAGAGAGGTACCTTAGTTTCCTAATACTACTATTTGAAATGGACTAATAACTACTCGATAATCATGCTCATCATCGCACCGCATGTGCCTGGTAGATGTGGAGCACTGAGGGAGGTATGCATCCGCGAACGTAAGATGATGTTGCATGAGGGTGGTTTGGCAAAGGCATACATCATGTCATTTCATACTTACATTAAATAAGAGTAGTTAAAAATTGTTTGGCTGTACTGCTTTATCATTACTGCTTGACTGAATTGATAACATGTTAACCTATGCTTTATTGTTCCACTGAGTTGATCACTCACTCCCACGTTACGGGACGGTGTTTACAACACCAACCAAATTTGTTGAGTTTCAAGTGATGGCGATGCTTATGAAGCAGAGCCGAACTACTACTATGATGTTGAGGAGGAGTTCTCCTACATGTAATCTCTAACAGGTCTATGAAGACCTGGTATTATATTGACGGGGCTACGGTACTTGGGATAGGAGACATTACACTTCCTCACATTTGGTATATTTTAGAACTGTACTTGTAATTATTTAACCTGGTAATGTTATCACACTCTGGAGACTCATCATAGTTTATATATTTTATCTATCTATCACAGTCTTCCGCTTGCAAATTTAACTGTCTCTGGAGTATGATATGCTGTTTTGGCTTAATCTCACTCATGTTCAATGCCCGAATACAGTCAACATTCAATCATCATTCATTTTATTGCATAAGTGATGTTCTGGAACTCGGGAGTTGAGTTTATGCTCGACCCCCGATTTTCAGGGCGTTACATTACTAGCCTACCATGCTCAAAGATGCGATAGAATATGCGAAGCGGTGTCATGAATGTCAAATACATGGGGATATAATACATGATCCCCTGGAAGACTTACATCAGTCCATTGCTTCTTGGCCTTTCTTAGCTTGGGGACTCGACGTGATTGGCCCAATAAATCCACCTTCGTCTAAAGGAAAACAATATATTTTGGCAGCGACAGACTATTTCTCCAAGTGGACAGAAGCAGTCGCTTTGCGCAATGTTAAAGAAAAGGACGTGGTCAATTTCATCCGGCATGCCATAATATACCGTCATGGTATTCCGAAAAAGATCGTCTCTGATAATGGCACCCATTTTAAAAATAGAGGCATGGAAAAGTTGTGTCAGAAGTTCGGCATCCAACATTCATTTTCAACACCTTACTATCCCCCGGCCAATGGATTAGCGGAGGCGTTTAACAAAACGATTGTCAAAATAATAAAGAAACGGTAACAGGCAATAAACGCGATTAGGATGAAAAGTTACAGGAAACATTATGGGCCTACAGAACTACCCATCGTACAACAACAGGGGCGACACCATATTCATTAATCTATGGCATGGAGGCGGTCATTTCAATCGAAATACAGGTGGCATCGCTCAGAATGGCGGTACATCAGTCTGTAACAGATGATGAAAATGCAAAAATAAGGCTGAAAGAATTAGACCTGCTCGATGAAAAACGTTTAGCAGCTCAGCAGCGGTTGCAATCATATCAGGCCAGGATATCGGCTGCCTTTGATAAACAAGTTAAATACCGCTCTTTCAAAAAAGTGGATATGGTGTTAATGCTGAAAAGACCTATAGTGGTCACTCGCCGGACAGGGGGCAAGTTCGAGCCTAAATGGGACGGTCCATATGTGGTAAAAGAAGTATACTCCAATGGGGCGTATAGAATCGCAAATCAAGGGGGGCTGGGTATCAGTATACCTATCAACGCCCGCCTCATCAAAAGATACTACCCCTGAAGAGAGACATGCTGATTTTGACCCAGAATATTATCGGCATAATGATTCTGTATCAAAAGGAGGCAAGGATGAATAAGATCATGTCTATATGAAGATTCTCTTGATGATATTGATTCTCTTGAAGATATCGATAAGATTGATATATTACCTTACAAGGCACGGATCTTCTTAAAGATACTACCAAAAGCAAGGATATATCAATCTCAGTCAAAAAGGCAGTCTAGCCAAGCCAAATCCTAAAAGAGCCAAAAAAAAAGATCAAGCTCTAAGAAAGAGCTAAAAGCTAAAAAAAAAGGGATCAAGCTCTAAAAGGATCAAATCCTCAAAGGATCAAGCTCTAAAAGGACCGGCCAACTACACATAAGACCTATCAAGATCGCCACTCGGGCAACGGCGAGGAGTCATTGGCCCTAAAAAGCCGCGAAGACCATCGTGCGCACCCATGCGGGCAGCTGACGAAGTCAAGGATTCAAAGCCTCAAAGGCCATAAATCCGTGAAGACTAGTCACCGTAACTCCTATGCCGTCTGTATAGCTTTCCGGCAGCGCCACAGGGAACGGATGAAAGTGCCCTCCAGTGAATGGGCTCGACCTTGCAGACGAAGAAAATAGGGGACGCAGTGCGAGCTTTTAGGCCAACCATGCATAAGACCCTCTAAATCTAGGGTTTGATTTCAGTAGTAACTCGTGAGAAAGGGATTAAGCCTACTCATTGATGGACTGGCGACCCTAGATTTGGTGCCCAAAGGTAGCCTCGCGAGCCCTGCGAACTCTAGAGAGTTATCGTGGCCAACCCTATGCGTAAAACCAATAGTTCACTGCCCGGTAGCGTCAATGGGCCCCTCTGATGGACCGTGCTATGAACTCAAGGCAGTGAAAAGTCCAAGAGAACTCTAGAGAGTTACAGAGACCATCACATAAGACCAAAAAATGCTCCACTACTCAAGAGCTTAAACTGTGTGTGTGCGCGCGCTCCACTACTCATGAGCTTAAACTGTGTGTGACTAACTGAATTGAAACGTAGTACCGCCAATTAAGAATAAGGATCATTTAGGAAATTCCCACTGACGAGGCATAAAAGGATATAAATAAATATACAATATAATAGTAAAATAAAATAAAAGGAACATAACGCATCATAAACACATTGATTAGAACATCACATAAATTAGACAATGTATCGTCATCTGAATGTCATAAGTCACAATTCTTTTCTAAAAGCATGAACAATAGCAAAATTTCTATATACATTTTACAGCTCTCCTGTGATGCCTAATGTTGGTAAGTATTCCTGCAAATTTTCTTGAAGACTAACTTGACCAGCGACATGCTCCAATCGAGCATTCGAAATCAGTTAGGCATGATCCGGAATACCCACCAGCTTTCCCTCTAAAGAAATGATCAGCTTTTCATTCTCCAATAATTCGGATCTCTCGGAATTCACAGAATGGCAGCTGCATTCTATCTTCTCCTGGACTCTTTCAATGTTTAGCTCTATCTCCGAACTCTGCCTCTCTAATTACAAAATTTCTTGCTTCAGGGCTGTAATATGATCTAGAACAGATGATTTCTCATTAACAAGAGTCTTTAATTGATCTTGTAAAGATGATTGTTCTTGATCGTGACGAGAGACAAGAGGGGCAAGCTGGAAAATTCTCTCTTTGAGATCTGCGAGCTATTTTCTGTATTCTAAGATCTCAGGAGGAACAGTCATGGTTGCAGTTGACGATATGGCTGTTATTGAATTGTGAAATCTCAAGAGAGCATTGCGTAAGGGGGAGATATCAACTTTAGCCATGCGAGAAGCGCTGTTCAAGACATCCAAAGCAACAGCCAAATCACACCATTGATCAGGATCTTTGAAGATTTCGACAATAGTCGGTATCGAATTCCTGATCAAGGTTAATTTATGCGCAGAGATCTTCTCAAAGGATGTCACATTCAATGAAGTGCCAATAAAACCAGAACTGGCTGCACTACTTGGAGGTAAATTCCCTGTCAAGAAATGAAATAAATTTTTGATAAAGGTTTTATGCACAGGTGATAAGAAAAGTAGCAACAAGAAAAAGAAAAGAATATACCTTTTGTTGGTACCGAAACAACAAGTGGTTGCCCTCTTCTAATAAGAAGAGGATCAGGTGCTATCATATCGGCAAAAGATGGAGCTGTGTTTTTAGCACTTGTGGTAGCAGTAGCAGGGATAAGCGAGTCAGTGGGCTCCTCTGAAAAGATGACTTCGCGCGCCACCAATTGCGGGGCTATGGAAGATCTCGACGAGGCTGATGGTGCGACATGGGGCAAGTTTAGAGGAGAAGCGCTACGTTCTTCCGCAGTTGTAGCATAATCACCTAAAATGAAATGAGTGAGATAAAAAAGAAAGGAAGAACAAAAGTGAAATGATGATAACGAAACTATCTTACGTGGCGAATATCCGTATTCTCCATAATCAAGAGGTTCCTCTTCTTCCCTCACTATAGGGGAAACCTTTGCAAGAGTAGCCTCAGAAGTAGAAGGGATATGTCTTTCGTTAGCAGGAATATTTTCTGCGATTGCCTTATCTTCGCCGCTAATATTCACTTCTCCTTCTTCATAAGCGTCATCAAGATTATCCCTTTCTACCTCACTTTCATCAGAGGAAGTATCCTCAGACAAAGAAGTTGAAGAAGACGAATCTTCACCAACAGTATCCTTTGTGCTTGAATCTTCGATGACAACTTGCTTGTCTTTAGAGGGAGGAGGTTGGGAACTTTCCAGTTGAATACCCGCAGTAACTTGAGCTAGGCCAGTAACGACAGTAGCCTCTCCCTGTGGAGAAGCCTGAGCGCGTGTACGAGATCTTGTCATTGGAGAAGAGGGTGGTTGCTCCGAAGGACGAATAGTCCCTGATGCAGGAGAAGGAACCGGTCGTTGTTGATGGAAAGTGGGAGAAGAAGGTTGGCTAGGTGGGCCAACATTAATCTCGGGTTGAATAGGTGATTTTGTTGCAACTTCTTCTCTGGGCGGTTGATAAAGGGGAATTTTCTCAAATTCGCAAATATCACCATATGTTATCCATCCTTCAAGAGTATTATCAGGTTTTATTTCACGAATGGGTTCATCTACTGAGATCCTAATGCAAATGCTACCCGAAGGAGCATGACTGGTTTCTGCAATGAAGCCAATGCCTGCCTCGAAAATGTGACCTTTGAGCTTGGGGGGAGGAAGCCAGACCTGTTGCGACACTGGAAGACTTTTCCGGACCAAGTATGATTGATGCACTCACCATCTCATGTGATTGTATGATGCCCTTGGAGTACGATTGCATCCTGGGATAATGAAAGAAGAATTAGCTCGGCCCAACAATTGTTTCCAAATCATTGCCCAATTATATGGACCAGTCCCGTAACTGCGCATTCTTCGAGTAACCAGTCCATAGTCTTCCGGTACTGCCTGGTCAAAACCGAATTGACGCGCGAAGCGACTTGGAGAGTATGGTTCTCTCCAGAATTCGGTTCCTTCTCTCAAGGGCAGGCTGCATGATCTGATAGATATAAAAAATCCCCTTTCCGCTGGAGAGAATGAGTCAGTGTCCACCTTTTCAGTATCTACAATATAGCAGGGAAGACTGAAATGGAAGTAATTTATCTTAGCATCAGAAGAAATGGCATCCTTGGCCCAGTCATAAGATCTCTTGGCCATGGACCTCTTTTGGAAAAAATAAAGAGGAACTTTGGAAGGGTGAATGTAGGCTTTTTCTGGAACTTCGAAAGTCCAGGAAAAGTAAACGCCAAGCCAACCCAGAAAATAATGCCATGGCATGTAAGTTGAAGCCGAGCCGACAGAAGGACTTTTTATGTGACAGGCTATTTCCCCAAAACCTCTGTAGATTGAACAAAGGACAGGTGGAGCAAGAGAAAACTTCATTCCTTCAGTCATAGCACCTGCGACTACGAATAATGAAGGACGGATGACGTCTGTTGATTTGGAACTGGGGAAGACCACTATACTCTGCCAGTATGCGATGAAGGCTACAAGTTCCCCATGAACAGAATATTCGGTACGACCTTTTATGCCTTTCCTAAGGTGCTCGAGCTCTCGCGAATGATTACCGTTGAATCTAGAAGGGGAAATGAATAAGGTTAAAGTTGTATATATATAAAGCTGTGATAAAAGGGAAAGTAAGAAAAAGAAAATTACTTTAGAGCACGGCTGAAATGTGCCAGCCATTGCATGGGGTGGATCTTATTAATATTCGGAAATTTTGACATCTCCTTGAACAGTTCAATGGTTGATTCTGAGATGAAAGAGAGGCGATCAGGAGATGAAACGAAAGTAAATTCCTCATTAGTGGGGACGAATTCATCAAAAAACCAGCTGGTAATTGGTAAACCTGCGATTCTGTGGATATCCCATAATGTAATGCTCATTTCGCCTTCAGGGAGATGGAAAGAATTGGTGGAAGGACACAAGTAATTGAGGAATGCCTTCAAGATATAAGATTCTTTACAGAAAGGATGTGACATCGCTTCTATTACCAAAAGGATGCCAATGTCCGACAAAATCTTATCATGCTTTGTCAAAATTGCCCGAGCCCATTCGGAATAATAATTTTTGGGAGTTAGAAGGCCTCTGGTTCCGAATTCTTCTGGACTCCAAAGTTAGGGACGATAACTAAAATGTTGCTTGAGGATTTCATAAAAATGAGATGGGTATAGACTATGGACGTCGTAGGAGGGGATGAGAAAAACCATGGAGTGAATATCGCCTATCTGTCGTCTCGGTCTTGGCGGCTGCATAATTCCTTCCAATAATCTAGTTTCTTTAAAAGACCAAGATTTCACATAAGCTAACCTTTCTGCAGATAAGTAATCTCTGGGTTCACAACCCAGCATAGAATGATGGCGGTGCATGTGAGTGGAAGAGAGATAATACCCCGTCTATAGGGGTTGTCAAATTTGATGACACCCTGTACTTCGCGCACTGATTCCCAGGAGTTGTTGAGTTTTTTCCAATTATGTTCCTTAATCTTCTCTTGAAATTCTTTGGCCTTATTTCGGCGATGCTTCTTAGGCCTGGAAGGAGGGGTATCTTCTCTGATAGGTGGTCTCTAACTAATAGTCTGATAATGTGCTGTGGTCTTCAACCACTCATCCCAATCATATTCGCGACCGTGCTTTGGAGGCATGGTCAGGTCACCCGTGGCGATGGCTCTGTGAATGGGAGATGATAATGATTTGATCCGTGAAGTGAAATCAAAAGTGGGCAGTATGGGCTCTTTTATGTAGGCATGACGCCTAGCAGTTGTCTTGAAACGCTTAGACGAGGGTTGAGCAGGAGAAGATGGTGATTCTATTGTTTGAGGAGTTGTAGTGTGATAAGCTTTAGTATTGGTAGCTCTTGATGGGATGGTTGATTGGAAGGAGGGTTGATGGTGATAAAAGTCCTCTTGGTGCGAGCCATGATGAAGAAAACAAGCTAAATTTCGAAGAGCTGCTAAGATGGAAGTTGCGCGGGTCGCGCACATGGTTGGGAGTTGCGTGGATCGCACAGAAGAACTCGTAGTTGCGCGGATCGCGCAATAGAATCGAAGTTGCACGGGTAGCGTAACGGTTAAAAAGGCCTTGCGCGACGAAATCACGTTGCGCGGGTCGCGCAACAATGATCAGTTGTGCGGGGCAAAAAAAATTTTTTGCAAGGGCTTCGCTACAGAAAACTTCAGAATAAGGAAAATGAGTAGATTTCATTATTTATAGGAAAAAAGATCGAGTACGGTCCTCGGGTGTCGGTTGCGCGGGTTGCGCAACCAACTGAAGCAACAAGCAGGAGTTTTGGTATGAGTTGATCCTGATTCTTTGATTTAACAAAACAAAGAACGGATCAAGGGGGCATCTGTTGAAGCATAAAAAATTATCATCATGAAAGGGAAAGATTGACATTCAGGGGACAACTGGTGGAGGAAGACAAGTTGCGCGGATCGCGCAACCAAGAGACTCAGTTACACGGGTCGCGCAGCCAAGAGGTTCAGTTACGCGGGTCGTGCAACCAAGAGGTTCAGTTACTCAGGTCTCACAACCAAGACAGTTGCACGGGTAGCATAATCGAAAAAGACAGTTGCGCGGGTCCCACAGCCCAGACAACAGTTGCGCAGGTCCCACAACAAGGGCGACAGTTGCGCGGATTGTGTAATCAAGAAGTTTGTTACGCCGGTCGCGCAACGAGGAAGGTAGTTGCGCGGGTTGCGCAATCGACGAAGACCACTGACACATGTGAGGGGCCTATAAATACCCCGCTCTTCCTCTCATTTGGGGTTTTGAAATATTTCAGAAACCAAAGCAGAGCAACTGAAGGTAGAAGGGAGAGACAACGATCAGTTGCACGGATCGCGCAAAGTGCGATATCAGTTGCGAGGGCCGTGCAACTAGAGTATCCCTTACGCAATCCGCGCAACCACATTACCAGTTGTGCGAGTCACGCAAAAGGTCACTTAACTAGCTTGGTGCAGGAGTTTTGCTGAGTCTTCAAATCTTCTTTGAAAGAAGAGATTGGTTGATTAATTCAACATTCCTCCTAAGTATTGGGAGATGACTGAAGAAGCTGACAGAGTGCTACCGGAAATTCTATCTCCAAGAAGATTCACTGATTAATTCAGTAATTCCTCCTAAGTGTTAGGAGATGACCGAAATAGCGCCAAAGTGCTGCTGAAATTTATATTGAATCATAATAATTGCACTTAAGATGATTCTTCAATCTTGAATGATCTATCTTAGAATCAAGGGATATCAAAGGATGTAAATGAATTCAGAATCAATAAAGAGTGATGATTGTCTTTATACTTTTCCATTGTTATGCCTGAATAAGATAGTTTCCCTAAATCGAATACATTTGTTTCCTTGTCGAAACAAGAGGGCAATTACGCCTCCAATGCCTGGTCTACCCACAACCATAACATACACCAGTAAACGGACCGGAGGAAGAAGCGGCTGGCTGCACTGAAGATGAGTTGTTGTCTACACCACAGGCTGCCTAGAATCGGATCTGCCTCTTCGCCTCTGTTGACGGTGCCATCGGGAACTGCCGGATGGTGCCCTCCTCTTCCGGTCTCCACCGGAACTCTGATCATGCGATCTCTAGGTCATGGCCTAGTCCTCCTCATAAACTAATGCTTTATGGATGACCTGATCAAACGTCGTCAAGCAATGTCCCACCACGCGATTGCGGAGAGCGGGACGCAAGCCGTTTTAAAAACGGTGGGCCTTCCTCTTCTTATCATCGGTGAGATAGGGAGCGAATCTGGAAAGAGCCAAGAAACGGGTCTCATACTGAGACACCGTCATATCTCCCTGGACTAGAGTCTTGAACTCCATAGCTCTCTGCTCCTGAACATGCTCAGGGAAGAACTTCTAGTCGACGCAGACCACGAATTCCTACCAAGTCTAAACAACATCGGGCCCGACCATCCTCGATACAGATGACCACTAATGCCGGGCCTCGCCCTATAGAAGGAAGGTGGCTAACGAGACTCTCTGCTCGCTCGGACACTGCATGATATCGAATATCCTCTCTATCTCGATGCGCCACAACTCGATGACAGAAGGGTCAGGCTCACCCCTGAACCTCGGGGGATCATGCTGTCGGAACTCACTAAAGAACGCGCTCGCATGCGGTAGGTCAGACTACCCAGGGACCTCAACGGCAGGCTGACGGGTCTGCAGCAGCAGTGATAGCCTGTATCAACTGCTGGAAATGCTCAATCCTATAGGAACCGTCAAAAGTTGGGCGCGACACTTGACTTAAGCGCACGGGTGTGCCAGAAGGAGCTAGAGCCTTAGAAACCGTAATAGCAGGCTCAGGTGGGGGAATAGGTGCCACAGGGGCCGAAATCAAGACCTCAAGAGCTGGGTCCTCAATAGTAGGAGCTGGATGCGATCGGGTCGAACGGGTCGCTGGATCAGGATGAGAACCACGACCATGGTCACCACGGCCATGCATGCCTCGCTTAGGCAGCATCTCCTCCAAAATAGCAAGGACGACGGGTGCAAAGGGATCAGGAACTTGCAGGCTCAACGGAACGAAGAGAACGCTCTCGGGACACGCCTTGTCCTAAGCTCACAGCAAATATGCAATGATATCCCAAGTTATGTCCAAGATTACTTGTTATGCTTTGATACCAACTCCTGTCACGCCCCAGACTCGGTGACTGGACTCACAATGAACCCGATAACTGGTTCCGGCCGAAACAGCCTCCACAGTACCCCATTCTCGGTTCTTGGCTCAGGTTCCGATTCTGAGATCCTACAAGGAGGATTTTCATATCACAATTCCATTCCAATTGAGCATACCCAAGATCATAGCATGTAAATCTCAAAAAATAAATAAGGAAAACACTGTAAAATACACTAATATTTTAAACTTTATAGGTACAAATCTCAAAAGGAAATACATAATATAGAAAAAGGGAAGGAAAGGTCTCCAACAGGTCCTCAGCTCGAGCCAATCCAATCCACAGCTCCTCCGCTACTGCGCTGACATAGGATCTCCTGCACGTATCAATCATGCATAAGCGTATAGAAAGCTTAGAGGGTGGTTTAAGTGTGTGACAATGGTGTTTAGAAGAATAAGGAGAATGTAGAAGGAACCAATGAACAATACTAACGCCTCTAGCTATACCGAGGTTATGCTATGAATGTAGTAAGCCGTACCAAGGCTATGCAATGCAATACATGAGTACTAGGCGCCATACCAAGGTGATGCAATATAAGGCTTATACAGCCGATATAAATGTAATGCAAAGTAATATCAGTCCTCATATCCAATCTATATATCAAGTAAAGTTCCATCATAAGGAATCCACCAGGGTCAAGTACACTGCAGGATGACTGCTGCTCTGCAAGACCCGCATAGTCAAGCGAGCGTATGAGACCTCACTACCCACTTGTGGACAGCCAATCACCAGCGAAGCTAGACGGTAGTAGACCCATTTACGAGCTGGTTAGACTCAGCCTAGCTATGCCCCCTCACTAAGGCGGATAAGGCCACATCCCACCTCAACTGACTTCACGACAGTGGGAGACGTGGCCTGATGATGTAAGGCACTCGGGCGCTCATGTTTTCCACTTGGTCATGGCGTTGAGGCGTCTTCTTATAAGTGCTATAGTTTATACCCCTTTTTATGTTGTCAAATTTGTGGTGCCAAAGACACTGGTATGTAACTTGTTATGTGAAGCTCTACTCAAGTGTAAAGTACAAAGATCCACTCAAGATCAACTTTGATGAACAAGCAATGCTCACAAGTGTAAAGAAGAAAGTTCTACTCAAAGTTCAACTGTGATTGACAAGTATTGCTCTTAAGTCAAGATGTTAAGAAGCTCACAAGTTCGATCGTAAAGAACTCAAGATACGTTCAAGGATTAGCTACAACAAGACTTCAAGGTTTACTACTTTCAAAGGTCACTTGTCCTTAAGTTTCAATGTCCTTAATTCATGATTGAGGTTTGACTGACCTTAGGTTGACCTTTAGAGTAAGCCATTTTGGATACATAAGTCATATGTTTGATTTACATGAGTTTGGTCAGTTCTAAGAGTAGTCCTAGTCTTTGTTCGACTAGTCCTAGCACTGCTTCGACCTGTCTAAGAAATTCCTGGATTAGTCGTAAGTTTGTTACAAAATTCAGATAATTTCTGTTAGGCTTCGACTAGTCCTAGGGTCTATTCGACTAGTTGAAGGAACAGTGTCGACTGCAACTAAGACAAGCCGAAAACCTATGACTCAAAGTCCAGCGCTGAAATTCAGATCCTACGACCAGTCGAAGGTGACCTACGACCAATCGAAGGATGCCTTCGACCAGTCGTAAAACGATCAAATCTTATCGCACCCGAATTTTCAAATATCAGTTGGTTCTACGACCAGTCGAAGAGCTCCTTAGACCAGTCGAAGACGTGATTTGCTCACCTATAAATAGAGCACGAATCTCAGAAGAAATAAATCAATTCAAGCTAATCTAATTCGGCCTTCTGAGAGATATTTTTGTGCTCCATCAAAGCTAAGTGTGCTTATTTAATATTATCTTTCTTTAGCTTTATGCAGAGAGGAATTGTTGTTTTCCTTCTTTTGGAATCAAAATCAATTAAAGTTAGCCCGTTGTTTTCAATTTAAAATCTCCTAGAACCTATAACCATTATAAAGTGAGTATTGGACATTGATCTTGGACATTCAATTCTCTACTCCAACTTGGTTCTTCCGGGTTGTTACAATGAAGGAGATAATCAGGTATTTTACATTTGTCGTAAATTCTGTTTGGTTTTCTTTTGAGATTTGCTCAAAAAATCTCATTGTATTGGTTATCTGAGGAGAGCCAGAAAACTCAGATGTGGGGTTTTTTAATTGTGTAAGCCCACAGATAAAGACACAATTGTGGAGGTTTTTAGGTGAACCTGGGAAAACCTATTTTGTTAGTGAACGCTAATATCCCCTATGTGAGGATATTAGGAGTGGAGTAGCTGTGTGGCTGTTGTTGAACAGTCGGTGTACACATAGGCGAACCACTATAATCCCTTGTTTTTTTGTGGTTGTTTGATTTTCATTTCATATCTTTAATTATTCAGTGTGGGATGTATATGTGGATGTGAATGTTATAATCATTTAATTTCAAGCTCAGTGGGGAATGTTATAATAGTTTAGATTTAAATTTCTGCAATTTATTTCAAGTTATTCCTTTATTTGTATGAGCTTTAGATTCTCTAAATTGTTCCAGTAAGGTTGCCCTGCCATTTCTATGGTGTATGGTTGTCCCTAGAACAATCAATATTTGTGATATCATTCCATTTCTCTGTTCAGCTTCAATTTATTTATTCCTAGATAGTTTGAGTTCTTGATACAAAGATCTTTCTAGAAATCAGGTTGTCTTACCATAAACTTTAGCTTTTGGTGTAAGGTTGTCCTTAGAACAACGTTTGTATCAATCTCTCAATACTTTTTTATTGAGGTTGCTATTCATTTCAGCATTGTGGATTGATTTACTTTGATTGGATATTTCTGTATTTAAATTCTGTTGTAATTGTTTTAAATTTGGCATAGTCCTATTCACCCCCCCTCTAGACATATAGCTTGGCCTTTTCAAGTGGTATCAAAGCCTAATAGCTCATTCTTATTGTTTTTGGATTTATTTCCTGAGCTAACGATCTAAGATATATATATATATATATATATATATATATATATATATATATATATATATATAATGTCAAATTTTGATAGCCTATCAGTCACTAGGCCTCCACCTTTCGATGGCTCCAGTTATGCCTATTGGAAAACCAGGATGAGAATCTTCCTCAAATCCATGGATGAAAGTGTGTGGCTAGCCACAGTGAATGGTTGGACCCCTCCTACCACTGAAGTAACTGGTGTTGATGGTTCAAAAACCACAAAAATAATAGCTTATTTTTCTTGGACCACACTTCAGAAAAGTGAGAGTAGTGCAAATGCTAAAGCACTAAATGCGATTACATGTGCACTATCACCGGATGAATTCAAAAGAATTATATCCTGTGATTCTGCAAAACAAGCTTGGGATATATTGGAAATGACACACGAGGGTACATCAATTGTCAAGAAATCTAAGATACAAATCCTCACAACTAAATTTGAGAAAATACGTATGGAAGAAAATGAAATATTCATGGACTTCTATATCAGATTGAATGACATTGTGAACTCTATGTGGGGTCTAGGTGATAAAATCTCGAAAAGCAAGATATGTGCTAAAATACTACACTCACTTCTTGAACGGTTCAATTCTAAAGTAACCGTAATCCAGGAACTTCGTGATACGAATAGTATGAAGGTTGAGGAATTAGTTGGATCTTTACAGACTTATGAGTTAAACTTTAAAGCTCCTAAAAGTAAATCCATTGCTCTCAAATCTACTAAAGGTATTTCTCAAGAAAACTCGGATTCAAAAAATTCTGAAGACGATATGGCTCTTTTAGTAAAGAAATTTTACAAGATTTTCAAAAGCAAGAAAAGGGTAGATTTTCAAAAATCAAACGATAAGAAAAGATTTAAACCTAGATCAAAAAATTGGAAGTCTTTGAAAGATAGTCAATGTTACAACTGCCAAGAGTATGATCACTTAGCAAACAAATGTTCTAAAAAGGATAGACAAAAAGAAAGGGTATGTTGGCTACATGGGATGAATCATCTGATTCTGAAGCTTCTTCTGAATCAGAAGATTCTGAAATTGAGTCGGGCAATGAAGTTAAAGCCCTTATGACTTTAGCCAAATTCACATTCTCAGATAATGATTCAAAAAGTGAAGAAAATCTGAACAGTGAATGTGAAAATGAAGAAGATCTTCAAGATGCTTATAACGCCCTATACAAGGAAAGTTGTAAAATTGCTGTCAAACTTAAACTTCAAAAAGAAATTTTTTTTTTTAACTCAAAGAATGTTTTGAATCACTTGTTTTAGAAAAATCCCAAATTTTAGATTGTTTTGAAAAATCAAAATGCGATTTAGAATTCAAAACCTCCCTAATTGAAAATCTAAAATCTGAAAATGAGAAACTTAAAAATGAAGTATCTTCTCTTCTGAGTTTAAAGGACACATAGAGATATGCCCAAGGTGATCCAAAGTTAGAAAAATTATTATCCGGATCAAGAAAATGTGGTGATCGATCCGGGTTGGGCTATGATAAGAATATATCTTCTAAACAAAAGTATACTTCTCCCAAGTTTGTGAAAGGAGAGTCCTCAAACTCAAAAGGGAAAAGTACTTACCAAGGTTTTTCTAAAACTTTTCAAAAACCTAAAAGCAGCTACGTTAATTTTAAAAATCAGAACCGAAACCCTCTTGCTGAAAAGATAGTTGATTTACTCAAGGAGCTCTTAAAATCTAACTCAGTAGGTCATTCTTATAACAACAGACAAAAGAAGACCAACTATACCCCTAAACCCAAAACAGTTCTGAAATGAGTTCCTAAAGTTGGCTGCTTGGTTGCTCACACTGCTTTCAAAGCAACAAGCCATTCAAAGTGGTACCTAGATAGTGGATGCTCCAGGCATATGACTGGTGATAAAGGTTTATTCACTGATCTCAAAGACATGATTGATGGTTCAGTCACATTTGGTGATGACAGCAACTGCAAGATTATGGGCCAAGGTATGGTTCATCTCTATAACCTTCCTTTGTTTAAAAATGTTTTATATGTAGAAGGTTTGAAACATAACTTGCTTAGAATATCTCAAATATGCGATAATAACCATAGTGTACGATTTTCTAATCAAAGCTATGAGATTCTAATCAACAAGGGTTCAGTAATACTAACTAGACGTAGAACCTCTGAAAACTGCTATATTGTTAGCGAATCCAGCTCATCTAATCAATCATGTTACATGGTCCATACAGACGAGACTGATTTATGGCACAAACGTCTTGGACATGTGCACTACCGAAATCTATATAGATTGAGCAAACAAGAACTTATAAGAGGTTTACCCAAATTACAAAAATTAGATAAAATATGTGGTGAATGTCAGATTGGCAAATAAACAAGGAACTCACACAAAAAGGTGAATTCCAATACCACATTAAGACCACTCGAGCTTCTCCATATGGATCTAGTAGGACCTATTAGGACGGAAAGTCGAGGTGGCCAAAAATATATCTTGGTAATTGTAGATGACTTTACCAGATATACTTGGGTAATCTTCTTAAGGGACAAATTTGAAACCCTTGAAGAAGTAAGAAAAGTTCTCAAAAGGATTGAAACTGAAAAAGGTTCTCAAATCAGTAAGATTTGTAGTGATCATGGATCTGAATTTGAGAATAGTGGTTTTGAGAAGTTCTGTAACGACCAGGGAATATTACATGAATTCTCAGCACCCAAATCTCCACAACAAAATGGAATAGTGGAAAGGAAAAATAGAGTACTTCAAGAAATGGCTAATGTCATGTTGAATAGCATGAAGCTCTCTAAGAATCTTTGGGCTGAAGCAGTCAATACAGCTTGCTATATTATCAATCGGGTTTACACTAGTAAAAGTAATAATAAAACGGCTTATGAAATGTGGTTCGATAGAAAGCCTACTGTCAAATACTTTCAAATTTTTGGCAGCAAATGCTATATTTTACGAGATCGTGAAAATCTGGGAAAATTTGATATGAAGAGTGATGGAGGGATATTTTTATGATATTCTTTAAATAGTCGTGCTTATAGAGTACTGAACAAAAGGACCGTTGTGATTCAAGCATCCCTCAATGTGGTCATTGATGATCACTTAAACACACCAGTCTCAAGTTCAGATAATGATGAAATTCATGTAATTGATAAACCTGATACTTCATCTAATCAGATTGATTATGAACTAAGGACTGTTAAAGATCATCCAACTACACAGATTCTTGGAAACCCCTCACTGGTGTTCGTACTTGTAGACAACTTGAGGATATGTGTAATTACACATGTTTTTCATCCCAGATAGAACCATCTAACGTAAAAGAAGCTCTTGCTGATGAAAACTGGATTGTTGCGATGCAAGAAGAGCTTAACCAATTTATGAGAAATTATGTTTAGTATCTCGTACCTATACCTAAAGATAAATACATCATTGGAACCAAATGGATTTTCAAAAATAAGTCTGATGAGCTTGGTGATATAATTAGAAATAAGGCTAGGTTAATGGTACAAGGTTACACTCAAATTGAAGGTATTGACTATGATGAAGCCTTTGCACCAATAGCCCGTCTTGAATCAATTAGACTCTTTATATCCATTGCGTGTTTCAGAAAGTTCAAGATTTACCAAATGGATATAAAAAGTGCGTTCTTAAATGGCGATTTGCATGAGGAAGTCTATGTTGAACAACCAATGGGTTTTGAAGCCCCAAGAATACTGATCATGTTTATCGACTTAAAAAGACACTTTACGGTTTAAAACAAGCTCCTAGGGCATGGTACGAGAAACTAACAAAGTTTCTATTAAGCCATAATTTTCAAATGGGATGTGTTAATAAAACTCTGTTTATTAGAAAACATAATGAGCACATCTTATTAGTACAAATCTATGTTGATGATATCATTTATGGATCTACCTGTACTGACATGACTATTGAGTTTGCAGATTCGATGAAATCTCAGTTTGAAATGAGCATGGTTGGGGAATTGAATTATTTCCTTGGGTTACAAGTAAAGCAACAACCTGATGGAATGTTCATATCTCAATCTAAGTATGTTATGAATCTAATTAAGAGATTTGGATTTGAGAATGGTAAGAATTTCGATACTCCTATGAGTACAACTTCGAAACTCTCAAAAGATTCTGCAGGTAAAAATGTAGATCCGAAATTATATCAAAGTATGATTGGTAGTTTACTATATTTAACTGCTAGTAGACCTAATATTTCTCTAAGTGTTGGTATTTGTGCAAGATATCAATCTGATCCAAAAGAATCGCACTTGACTGCTGTCAAGCGGATTATTAGATATGTCGCAAGCACTGTTAATCTCGGTCTCTGGTATCCTCATGAGACTAATGTTCAATTGCTGGATACCCGGATGCTGACTGGGCTGATAATCTAGATGATAGAAAATCAACCAGTGGTGGTTGCTTTTATATCGGAAATTGTTTAGTTTCCTGGTTTAGTAAGAAACAAAATTCTATATCACTTTCAACAGTTGAAGCTGAGTATATCGTAGCTGGTAATGCATGTACGCAGCTTGTTTGGATGCAACGAAGGCTAAGTGATTATGGAATTAAATAGGATTCTATGTTATTACATTGTGATAATTCCAGTGCCATAAATATTTCTAAAAATCCTATTCAATGTTCTCGTACTAAGCATATTGACATTAGATTTCATTATATTAGGGAATTAGTAGAAGAAAAAGTTATATCTTTGAAATATATCCCTACCGAGGATCAACAAGCTGACATTTTCACTAAACCGCTCGACAAAAACAGGTTTAACAAGATGAAATTTGATCTTGGCATGTGCATTTTAAAATGATTATTTATGCCTACTTGTATCATAGTGTATATATTTGCTAGTTTGAGTTCCAATTTTTTGATTATTATGCAAGAAATCTGAATTTTTGGCCGGTACTCGACCAGTCATGAGTATACATGACCAGTCGTACTTCGACCGGTCGTGCATATCCACGACCAGTCGTAGATCGTGGTGAATCACTTAAAAATTGGGGATTTCACTTTCTTCCTCATTCCATTTTCACTCTCTAAGGAGCCGAGCCTCGAGTAGTCGAACTCATTGTTACATTTCTTCGAGGTTAGTGCTCCATTTACATTTTTCTTACAGATCTGTGTCTAAATTGTTTCCTTTTCTCTCCTAGAGCTTTCTATTTTGGATTTCATTGTGATTTGAGGTTTTTCTTTTACAAAATCTGTTTTGAGCAAACCCTCTTCTTAAACCTTTGCAACTTTTTCTTTTCTCGAAATCTTTGTTGCAAATGGCTTCTAGAGGAAAGAAAACAACAATCCGTGGTCCATCTTCTTCTTCCAGATCAGCCCCGATTACTAAACGTCATCTTCGGGCTCCCGATGATGATCCATCTTATGTTCGGGATATCAGATTATGCAATGTTATTGTTGAACACCCTGTTTTCATTGATCATGTTGCACCGTTTGACATCCTTCCTATGCTTAAATCTGTAGGTTGGGATAACTTATTACATTGGGGTGGGCTAGCATACCGGTCCATTGCCCAATCCATGTATACATGTATTAGTGCTTTTTCATTGGATGAGTTAACATTTAAAATATCTACTAGAGAAGGGTCTTTTGACGTTGATCGTCATTTGATTTCAACTCTTATGGACATTCCAGTTAATGATGAGGGTATTCCAATCCATAATTTGTCTGATAAACCCTCAGTTTCTAAAAAACGTATGCTCATTAGAGACTTGTGCAACATGGATGTTCAATGGACACATAAAGGGAATGTACTTCCCGCAAGGTATTTGTTACCTAAATACAGAGTTCTCCACAAAATCTTTGTGTCTAATCTATATCCTTGTTCGGGTAATAAAACCGATTTGACTTCATATATGGTTCGTGTTATCCATGTTGTTGTCAGTGGTACTTAGATTTGTTTACCATCCCTAATCTGTCATTTCATTCTTCATTTAAGACTCCATCCGGGTCACAGTGACATTCCTTTTGCCTATTTGATGACTGTATTGGCTACACATATGTTAGTCGATATGCCGGTTGGAGAGGCACCTATCCATCATCTGATTTTCAACAATTTTAATATCAATAAGATGAAGTTAGATTTCCATCCTGACCAAGGTGGTGGTGGTGGTCATGCTGAACATGAGGGAGTAGCTGGTGATCTTCCTCCTGATGACATCGTTGAAGAACTTGATTCTGATTCTACGAATGATTCAGATTTTGTACCATCTGATGTTGATGCACGTCTGAGTGCATTAGAAGATAAAGTTGATAATATAAATGTTAAGATGGAAAACATGTCTGTTACTCATTATTTAAAATTCAAGTACATGGGCAAATATCTTATACGTTTGAACAAGGGGATGCATAAACTTGATCCATCTATCCCTGCTCCTTCTTTTGGTTCAGATTAGTGTTTAAGTTGTCTAAGTTGTAATAACTTTACTATTATGGTGTTAGCTTTGCTTATACTCAGTATTTACTTTCTGTGAGTTAATTATGCTTTTATCTCATATCTTATCTATCTGTTCCTAGTTTCCTTTTGTCCTCTTATAACAAAAAGGGGGAGAATGATATGTTTCACTCATTTGGATATGTTTTATTTAGCGGGAGTTTTTGTATGTCTTATAAAGACATGTATGGAGAATGGTTATGTGGAATATTTGCATATTTGCGGGTTTATATTAACTGTGCCAGTTGATGACAACTGGTGCATGATTCGTTACTCAAATATTCTATATTTTATGGATGATTTGTTACTCAGATATTCTGTGTTCTATAAACATATCTTGGTAGTGTGTTTTGTCACTAATTTGACAAAGGGGGAGATTGTAAGTGCTATAGTTTATACCCCTTTTTATGTTGTCAAATTTGTGGTGCCAAAGACACTGGTATGTAACTTGCTATGTGAAGCTCTACTCAAGTGTAAAGTACAAAGATCCACTCAAGATCAACTTTGATGAACAAGCAATGCTCACAAGTGTAAAGAAGAAAGTTCTACTCAAAGTTCAACTGTGATTGACAAGTATTGCTCTCAAGTCAAGATGTCAAGAAGCTCACAAGTTCGATCGTAAAGAACTCAAGATACGTTCAAGGATTAGCTACAACAAGACTTCAAGGTTTAGTACTTTCAAAGGTCACTTGTCCTTAAGTTTCAATGTCCTTACTTCACGATTGAGGTTTGAATGATCTTAGGTTGACCTTTAGAGTAGGCCATTTTGGATACATAAGTCATATGTTTGATTTACGTGAGTTTGGTCAGTTCTAAGACTTGTCCTAGTCTTTGTTCGACTAGTCCTAGCACTGCTTCGACCTGTCTAAGAAATTCCTGGATTAGTCGTAAGTTTGTTACAAAATTCAGATAATTTCTATTAGGCTTCGACTAGTCCTAGGGTCTATTCGACTAGTTGAAGGAACAGTGTCGACTGCAACTAAGACAAGCCGAAAACGTATGACTCAAAGTCCAGCGCTGAAATTCAGATCCTACGACCAGTCGATTAAAACCTACGACCAGTCGAAGGTGACCTATGACCAGTCGAAGGATGCCTTCGACCAATCGTGAAACGATCAAATCTTTTCGCACCCGAATTTTCAAATATCAATTAGTTCTACAACCAGTCGAAGAGCTCCTTAGACCAGTCGGAGATGTGATTTGCTCACCTATAAATAGAGCACGAATCTCAGAAGAAATAAATTAATTCAAGCTAATCTAATTCGGCCTTCTGAGAGATAGTTATGTGCTCCATCAAAGCTAAGTGTCCTTATTTAATGTTCTCTTTCTTTAGCTTTATTTGATTGATTTTGTTTCTAGCATTCCAATCTTATATGAAAAGAGGAATTGTTGTTTTCCTTCTTTTGGAATCAAAATCAATTAATGCTAGCCCGTTGTTTTTAATTTAAAATCTATTAGAACGTAGAACCATTATAAAGTGAGTATTGGACATTGATCTTGGACATTCAAATCTCTACTCCAATTTCATTCTTCCGGGCTGTTACAACGAAAGAGATAATCAGGTATTTTACATTTTTTGTAAATTCTGTTTGGTTTTCTTTTGAGATTTGTAAAAAAAATCTCATTGTATTGGTTATCTGAGGAGAGCCAGAAAACTCAGAAGTGGGGTTTTTTAATTGTGTAAGCCAACAGATAAAGAAACAATTGTGAAGGTTTTTAGGTGAACCTGGGAAACCTATTTTTGTTAGTGAATGCTAATATCCCCTGTGTGAGGATATTAAGAGTGGAGTAGTTGTGTAGCTGTTGTTGAACAGTTGCTGTACACACAGGCGAACCACTATAATCCATTGTGTTTTGTGGTCGTTTGATTTTCATTTCATATCTTTAATTATTAAGTGTGGGATGTATATGTGGATGTGAATGTTGTAATCATTTAATTTCAAGCTCAGTGGGGAATGTTGTAATAGTTTAGATTTAAATTTCTGCAATTTATTTCAAGCTATTCCTTTATTTGTTTGAGCTTTAGATTCTCTAAATTGTTCCAGTAAGGTTGCCCTGCCATTTCTATGGTGTATGGTTGTCCCTGGAACAATCAATATTTGTGATATCATTCCATTTCTCCGTTCAGCTTCAATTTGTTTATTCCTAGATGGTTTGAGTTCTTGATACAAAGATCTTTCTAGAAATCAGGTTGTCCTACCATAAACTTTGGTTTTTGGTGTAGGGTTGTCCTTAGAACAACGTTTGTATCAATCTCTCAATACTTGTTTATTGAGGTTGCTATTCATTTCAGCATTATGGATTGATTTACTTTGATTGGATATTTTTGTATTTAAATTCCGCTGTAATTGTTTTAAATTTAGCATAGTCCTATTCACCCCCCCCCCCCCCCCTTCTAGGACATATAGCTTGGCCTTTTCACTTCTCGGTACCTTGAAGGTTTAGGGGCTATCACCCATGGACATCCTATACACCCCAAATACTCGAATAATATTTTCGGTGTCCACACACGGCCATCCATGAATATACCTATGGAGGCAACGACCCTGATAAAGCAAGGACAAAGTCCATATGCTATGCAATGCTAGATGCATGAGTCACGGAGTCATCCTTGCATCAAATCCCAAGTATCCATCATGCTAAGACATGAATACTCCATCCCTCAGGGAATACCAACATGTCCTACACAGTGGCACAATCATGGTAAATCACACTTCAACCAAGCATGCATATGATGCGTATGGGAGTGGGCCATGAATATGAATAAGGGTGTCGATGAGGTGAATGAGAAGGAGCACTCGCTACCTAACCAACAGGGTCTAAGTACTTAACGACAACCTCAAGTGGGGGCCTAATTATCTGGGGTAGCCCACGAGACTAAACACATAAAGCTAGGGCCTAGATAATATGGAAATGGGCCTAGCAAGGGACTAAGGTGGGCATTCAACCACACTTAGCAACTAATGGGCCTAGAGGGGTCCAAATGGGGACTTTCAACCACCATTGCCCCAAGGCATCTAATCCACAAACCACATAAACATTAGGCCCAAGGCTCATATCCAAACCATATGCACATAGGTCCCACAAAAGGCATAAAGAAGTAGGGCCAATACTACCTATAATAACCATGGCCTAAGGAGGGAAACTAAGGCTCAAAGCCCAAGTCATAAGGGCCATAGAGTCCAAGCATTTAGATGGACTTAGTGGGCAGCCCATGCATACAAATACATGGCCCAAAATAATTTCTTAGTTGGATGGAATGGGCCCCATTAATCAGCCCAATAACTAGTCTTTTAAGTGGGCATTCAAGGGCCCAAATCCACCTTTTTCCTCAGCCCATAAGTCCAGCAAATGGTGGAAGGTCAGCCCATCATTTGGCTGGCCAAGGTAGGACATTCTATCCCAACCTGGGCCCACTAAAGGCCCCAAAATCTGGTATGCATTGGGTCCCACAAATGGTTATCAAAGGTGGCTTAAAACATGCGTTAATTAAGCCAAAAAATTATACAAAAGTATAGGTGAGGAACAAGTGTAACACCCCGACTTTTCAGGACCCGAGTACACGACTCGTTTCCCAAAAACCCGAGTGTTAACCTCAAAGGATGGTCGAATTCAAGTATATATATTTTTTTCTTTTATCAGAGTAAGCAGATGAGCGTAGGATGGACAAATCAACGTGAAGGAAAATTTCAATTACATTTAGAGTATACAAGAGCTGCCCATAATGACTTATACAAACCAATGTCTCCATTCTTACAATTATAAAATGAAATAGTATTACATGTGAAGTAAAGTAAATTACAACAAATTTAAGATATGAAATCCTGTAGCAACCCTTAGTAAATATAATCATACACCCTTGTCAACCATGGCCTGCTCCTCACCAATATGAATGTGAACATCATCAGGGCCACCTGTGCTACCTGTACGGTTATATTTTTTATGGATGAGTTGTCAACTCAGTGTGAACTCCCCTCAAGATTACACACCGTCACATTAGGTAAGAAATAGTATAAAACATCCAGACAACCAAAATAAAGTAAATACAGTCTTATTAGATGCATGGATGCATGAAGTATGCAATCACGCCCCAGGGATGCTCATCCATGTGGACAGTGGGCTCGTCACCCATGCACTCATCGAACCTGGGACACATCATCCAGTCGGAATCATTGAACCCGAGACATATCATCTAGATGGAACGATACGTACATCACGTACGATAGCAATAGATGATGGTCTGTGTTATGTATGTATGATTAGCCAAGTCATCATTAGTCTATTTACAAGCAACTAATTTAAGTAACTCAGTGGTCACTATGGGGGGCTCGTCATCCACCATAGGCCGACGGGTCGGGCATAGTGTCCCATGACCACCATCCCCGGCCCATGAGATTCTCCCACCTTAGGATGCTTAATGGAAACCTGTCGACTAGCGGTCAATCATATTACAGTATATAGGGCTTACCATCGCATAGTTGTACTATGTAAAACATCGAACCCATCTAGGGCAAGTACCAAACCAAAACCACGTAGGTCGAGTATCAAAATATGCCACATATGGTGATATCAAAACAATACGATAAATACCATCCTCAAAAACCATTGGGCACAACAACCCTGGATGGTAGATCCACATCAATGATCCATCTAGACCACCACTCAATAACCACCAAGTCGAAGGACCATTTCGATAACAACCAGTCAAGTTACATCCCAAGTATGGGTGTACATTCATACGTGGGAATTTCCCACTAATGTTCCAGTTTAAGTTTCATAAGCAATCCACAAAAAAAAATCCACAAGCATGGATAATTATACAGGATAATCATAAAGCATATAATATAACAACTCAATTTCCACCAGCTAACACATGTGATTATAAAGGGAGATATCAATTATGAATTTAAATAAAAACTATAACTTAAGCTAATGAGAAAGTGGAAAGCTCAAGAGGAAGAATCATCACCTTAATTTGTCGACTCGCCTTTTAAAGTTATTAGGAAGTGCGCACACCATTAGACTTGGATCCTTAGCAGGAGATAAGTGCGGCTCAACTCAACGTTTAGCGAGTTAACTCGGTCCCAACCCGAGTCTTCCTTTAAAACTAGCCACCAACTTGGTTTACTGCAATAACTGGACCTAAACAGCCCTAGCGCAACCATTTTAGTTGCTAGACTCAGTGAACCCTACTGAGTCAACTTAGCCCATCTCAACTTGAAGCCTGAGTTGACTTAGCTCACGCAACCACCCACTTTACTCTTTCTTCTTCTCATCCTCTTGGTTTCCCACATGCTGGGAAACCCGAAATGTCAGGACTATGCCCAAACATAACTTGACCGAGTCAACTCGGTTCTAGCTAAGTCGACTCACTCACCAACTCACTCTCTCCTCCTCCTTCATAGTCTCCTCTTCTTCCTCTTTCGAGGGATGACCAGGTCAGACCTACGCCTAACCCGACCTAACTGGACTTGGTTTCAGACCTGCCAACCATTGCTTTGGTAGTGAGTCAACTCAACAATCAACCCATGAGTTGGGCAGAGTCGAGGCTACACATGCACACACTTCCTATCCTATCTTCTTCTTCTTATCACTCTCTCTCTCTCTTCTTCTCCCTCCTCACATCACAAGTCCAGCAATATTTGGACTAAATCTTAACTCGACTCATGCCCCAGTGAGTCGAGTCCATTCAACTAGGCAATGAGTCAACTCGACCAATAGCCCATGAGTTGGGCAGGGTTCAAATTGGACACACACTCACCCCCTGACTATCTCCTTTCTTCCACTTCTACCATTGTTGGGTTCTCAGCATAGCCCGAACTAGGCCTGACTCGGACTAACCTCAACTCAACTAAGCGGTTGGTGCAATAGCCTGGTGCGACAACCCTCACATTCAGTGTGAGTGAAGCTCTTTCACTACATCTTTCTCCATCTTCCTCTCACTGCCATCTGACGGTCTCTGGATTGAGACAAGACCCGACCAGTCACACCCAGACCTAACTCGTGGCTCGGTCAAGTCGAGTCAGTGTACACAACGAGCAGCTCACTCCTGACTCTCCTTTCTCCCTTTTTTTGTGTCTCTCTTTCTCTTTTCTTTTCCTTCCCACAAGGCCTCTGGACTCGACATAACCTAGCTTGGTTCGGGCAGACCGACCAACTGGTGGAGTGCTGCACCAGGTCATGCACGAAACTCGGCCTCTCTACCTTCACCCACTCTTTCCTCTCTTCTCTCTCTACCTCTTCTTTCGGTATTTACCAAAACCGGGGCCACTGACCACCCCGACTTGCTCCGATTTCGAGTCTAACTCGGACGGTCGGATGGTGCGGCGTAGCTGCCCAATTTCATCTCCCTCTATTCTCTCTCTCTCTCTCTCTCTCTCTCTCTCTCTCTCTCTCTCTTTCTTCTGGCGTGGATCTCAAGGCAACAATAGTTTCTTATAGCCGAGAGAAAACCCTAGCCCATCTCAGCCAACGGTTGAGCTTTAAACATCCTTTGCAAGGGCCGTTTTTGAGAGACCGCTGAGCGTGGGGTGCATCCAATCACGGGGATGGATTCCTGGTATTGAGGCCCACAGGAAAAGTAATCGGGATCAGTGATGGGGTTCATACAATCATGGTGGGTTGATCAGTTTAACAGGGACTATGATGTCGCCTTTAATGGCGTTTTCATATTGGTCAGTTAAAATGGCCATCCAATCCATCTGGATGGATCAGATGGGGCATGGTACTAGAGTGGGGCCCACTTTCTCTCTTGCAAATCGTTTGAGTACAATATCCCACGAGATATTCTGCCTCCAAAGCTTTTCTCGCGAGATGGGTGGCTCTACTGAGAGAAACATTGCAACCCTACAGCAGACGGTGGAGAGCACTTCACGTGGCCTGGTGGAGGCTTCAGATTGTGCCAAAGTACCCTTCCCGAAGTGGAAAGGCTTCCCACGCGGTTTTGCCTTGCAGACGGTTGCCTGCCCTTTTCTGGCACCGAAAGGAGCCCTGAGATACGTTTCCAATGAGCGGCTGGGATTGCAGAGAAAACCTCTCGAGAAGAACAGAAACAAATCTCCGTTTTCGGTGAAACAACCATCATAGGTGGGATTGCGTTTGGGATTGTGCGCCTTCATAGGTGTCCCAACATGTACTAATAGCCGAGTTTTGCTCAGAACTAAGGCCCGTACCTGATGGATGGTTCAGATCACTCAGTCATAGACGATTGGTGGGCCAAGATCTGGTGCAACATACGGTTTTCTGTTCTCGAACGGTCCCACACGTAGCCCATCTGTGTCTTGATTTGTGCCTATGCATGAGTTAAATGCATCGAGTGGGGGCAAGGTTTTGGTCGGCATTTCGTCCGAAGTATGATGGACGGTGTGGATCGTACGATCCGTGGGTGATGAGGGACTTAATTTCAAACCAATGGTTCGTTTGTTGCTGGCGGTAAAAAGAAAGACGAAGAAGAGATTTCCTCTTTTTCAAAAATTCGTCGGGTCAACACGGTTTGACCGTGTTGATGGATCCGGTGCACTTCGTGCGCACGCCTTCTATGTGCACACTCAATCCTAGAGTGGGGCCCACAGAGGTGTTTGGTCTAATCAGCACTGTCCGTTCCATTTAGAGGTCCCCATGAATGGCCCTGGATTGAGGATGAGTTAGATCTAGAGTCTTGGTGGGGCCCACAACTTGATTTGGGTTATTTTGGTGGATTTTTGTTGATCTAATGGTTGGATCATTCTACATTAGAACATCAGCGGTTAAAAGAACCTAGTGGGCCATTTGCAAGTCTTTCTTCCTATATCATTAGCTCAAATACTAATATTAACATAGATTTTATTACTATGGTGTATTACTCTGTAACGACCCGTAAATTTCCGTACTATGGCTCGAGTACCACCTCGACCAGAAATCAATTAGGATTAAATCCTTTAGAAATTTAACAAAGTTAACTAAGTGCTAAACTCGATTAGCCATGAAATCCGTTGAAATCGCTTTAAATATGATCTGCAAGACCCAAAACTTGCAAAATCATTGACTCTAGGTTACCCTAAAGTTTAGCATCAAACTCATTACCCAGCTACTCACGGGAATGAATTGAAACTCCGTATTAGGTCTAGACCGCACATCGGAAGTCCAATTAACACGATGTTAAGGAACTAGGACCGTCTCACTGGGCTTGACAACCATCTCGGAAATCAGGTCCAGATGATGTCCCACGGCCATTCGCTTGAATCCGGAGCGAGGGAGTGTGAAAACCACCGTTTTCTTTACAAAATAAATATCTTGAATAGTGATCTAGCACCACTCACTTGTGGATCAGTATTAAGCAACCAGACCGTCAGAATCAGACTAAATTATACCCTCGGCTCAGGAAAAATTTCAGAAACATTTACATGTACTTGGAATTTCGGATCGTGGCCCACTGACCGTTGAACTGAAAATGGTCCACCACGTGTGATCTGGGAATCCGACCGAGACGAAAACGTAATCCCACGTAGATCCATGAGTTGTGAGCTTAAGTCCGACGTTTGGCTCAAGGAGGGCCGCCAGAAACCCTCTTTTGAGCTGGAACAACGCCGAAATGCTTATAATAGAAGTAAACCTTGAACAGGAGTCTATTCCGGAGAGGTTTTAGGCTATATAAGGGCCTTAGAATAGCCCCTCTCACAGCCATACGAATTTGGGACAAAACCCTAAGGAGAGAGAGAAAAAGGAGAGAAAGCTTGGGATTTGTGGGAGTACCTTCCTCCTACTGCATTTCGATCATCACACGGGCTGCACCACCTCTTTCCAGACACTTTCCCAGCGATACCGACTCCGTTTTAAGGTGAGAAACCCTAACCCTAGACCTGTTTGGGTGAGTGGAGGTTATAGGATATGAAATAGCTAACCGGTTTCACTCTCTAGGCGATAAAACTGCCGAATACGGAAGCCCTTCGAACCTTACTGATTTCTTGTGATTCCAAGGTGCAAGGTGAGGACTTTAGGAGTATAGGTTACGGTTTTTAACGCTTTCAATGTCAGATAATGATAGATTCATGATCTGCATGCAATTGCACATGTACAAAGTGCTTTCCGTTTTCTGTTTCGATTAAAGTTGTAGAATATGGAATTTCACATACTCTAGGTATACGTAGAAATACCGTATACATATTTTTTTTGGAAAAGTGTTTGACATGTTAATTTGATGTATGGTTATACGATATATGGATAAAATACTTGTTTGGCAAAAGGAATCGCTGTAATACATGTTTGCTTATAAACACTATGTATGTTGAAATTGTGTATTCTAGAAGATACCGTATACGTATAAATTGTGGAAATGCAATTGTCATGATTATTTGCTGTATGATTATGATATACATGGATAAAATACTTGCTTGGTGAAAGGATAGCCCTAATACATATTTTACAAACATACGTCATGTATGTTGAAATAGTGTACTCTAAGTGTTGTGTAAATGCTTGTGAGAGTAAATGCTTAGGTGTTAGTACCGTAGGTCGGTGCTGAGATGGAATTCTCAACTACCTTAGAGACATGTATGATTCCCTCCATGTGGTTGTTTACTCTAACCACTCACTTATGATGTATATGTATTTGTATCCCTATTTGTATAGTGCTCTATAACATGCTTCACAACATGCTTTATATCATGCTTTATAACATGCTTTATGACATGCCTACTAGCATGCTTGTATTACTTTACTTATCATGCTTTACTCCACATGCTATGGATGAGAACTGATTGAGTTTGGGACTATGTCTATAGTCCAGACATTCGGTACCAGACTTGAGATTGTGGCTGAGATTCATGTCGCCACGAGGGATGTGTCTGACGAACCCGAGTCGTACTTCTGTTGGCGATAGTGGTTGGCCACACGGAGTGCTTTTGTGCTTCATATCGCTTAACTTGCTGTGCGCTCGAGCTTGTTAGGCTCGTCAAGTAACCCGATATATCAAATGTGTGTTCACCATGTTTGGTCATTACTGCTTGAACCTAGGGTACCAAACTTACCAGTGGAAATCCCGTTAACCATGGTACCTCGATCCGCTATGACTCATGAGCCGGACATGGTGGTATGGAACACCGTGGCCGAGCTGTCGGCCTATGCTAGGGCCACGTGCCTCCCCGTAGTGACCATTAAGCAACCCAAACTCGTGAGCCGAATACGGTGGTATGAGACACTGTATTCGAGCTGTCGATACTTACGGCGAGAGCCGAGTACGGTGAGACCTGTACTCGTGCTGACGGGCGACGAGTCCTCTGTAGTATCTTCGAGTATATTTCAAGGTCTGTGATTGGCGACGAGCCCTTCACAGCAACTAGAGTATGAGTTTAACCTAGTACGGTGAGACCTGTATTCGAGCTGACGGCCAGCGATTGAGCCGAGTACGATGAGACCTGTACTCGAGCTGACGGTCAGCAATTGAGCCGCATACGGTGAGATCTGTATCCGTGCTGACGGGTGACGAGCCCTTTATGATGCCTTCGCTATGCCTCTCAAACCATAATATCGTATGAGATTAACTAGGATTGACGACCCTAGAATGGATCATGTTTGGAAATTATATAAGGGAGGTACCTTAGTTTCCCAATACTACTGTTTGAAATGGACTAATAATAACTTAGTAATCATGCTCATCATCGCACCGCATGTGCCTAGTATATGTGGAGCACTGAGGGAGGTATGCATTCGCGAACGTAAGATGATGTCGCTTGAGGGTGGTTTAGCAAGGGCATACATCATCATGTCATTTCATACTTGCATTTAATAAGAGTAGTTAAACTTGTTTGATTGTACTGCTTTATCATTACTGCTTGATTGAATTGATAGCATGTTAACCTATGCTTTATTGTTCCACTGAGTTAGCTACTCACTCCCACGTTACGGGACGGTGTTGTATACACCAACCAGACTCTGTCACAGGTATAGACGGCATGTCAGTTCAGGAGGCGGAGCCCGATTTCGATGAGGACCAGGATGAGTTCTCATTCATGCAGTACTCTGACGGCTTTGCTTAGGCCGACTACATCGCGGGGATTTCAGGATTCATCTTTTAGATTGTATTTTGACTTTTGACTCAGAAACAGTACATGTATATGGGTACTCAGTTAGTGTTCATACTCTGGTGATCATGAAGATTTCGTTTCCTTACATACCTTATATATATAATTTCAGTCTTCCACTTGCCTTTATACAATTGCACTGGAGTATGAATTACTGTGTTGGTATAATCTCATTCATGTTTATTGCTCTAACTCAGACAACATTTAACCATCATTATGTATGTTGCATAAGTGATGCGTTGGAACTCGGGAGTTGAGTTCATACTCGACCCCCGAATTTCAGGGCGTTACAAGTTGGTATCAGAGCATGATTTTGATTAAACCGGACCTGAGTTATGTTCCCACTATGTACGCTGACGCATTACAACTTAGGAGGGTGCGCAAAAACATAGAAACAGTCTTAGGTTTTCCCGATTTCGCCATTCGGCGAAGTTCATCGAAAATAGACGTCTTGATCGAGTTCATACTCGATCTCGACCGCACGTATCGATCCCGAATCGCTTCTAAACCGTCTATTGATGTGTCTAGATCGCAGTACACCTTACTCAGGCAGTAAAAAATCTACAAGTGTCAGTGGGTGTTCGGAATTGCCCGAAACTGCCCTAAATGGAATTCGAATCGAGTCGGGGGCCTCCCCACTTAAATCCTGTGGGACCTAGGGTCGAACCAAGGTGCATTTGGCACCTTGGGATCATGGCGAACACGGCCCCACCACAGCCGCGCGGCGCCGGCCAAGGCGGACCGTGGCGCGCCACGGTCGGGTGGCTTTTCGGACGATGGGCCTGGCCTGGGAACGGTCGGCCCGACCTCCCCAAGCATGTGGTGGGTGCGAAATGTGTGGGGGTTTAGGATTTTTAGGACTGGAGCCACCCTCTCTCTCACACTTCCCCTTCCAAACGCCCTCCTCTTCCTTTTTCAGTTTTCTCCCTCAAATCTCTCCTCCCATCTTTCAATCCCCCATTTTCGTCCATGAATCACCCACTCCCATCGATCACAATAGCTCTAGCCTCCTCTCTTTCCCCTTTCTCTCACGTTGGAGCTCTCACATCCCCCATTTAGAGTTCCAAATCGGGTAACCTCCTAACCCATCCCATTTTCCTCTTGTTCCTTCTTCATTTCCTGCCCCTAGTGTCTCTTCTACACCTGTTGGGACTGTTGCTCGTGGAGAATCAAAGGAATCAGCCCCTTTCTCTCTCATTCTTTCATTCCATGACTCTTTTCGAGTTGGTTACGGCTATTTTCTCCATTTCCTCCATCCTATCTCTCATGGGAAAGAGGAAGACCGCAGCTGATGACGCTGGCCCAAGTAGCCCAGCCCATTCCAGAAGAAGATCTGACGATGGGGCCGGCACTAGCACCGTTCGGGAATTTAGGTTGAAGCGAGACTTGGATCCTCAACATCCTATCAGAAATGCCTATCCGATAGGCGTTGAATATGGACGTTTTGCTGGCCGTAAAGTCGTGTTTGAAGCTCACGTGGATGAGAGGATGTTTGGGCTACACCCGATGATGGACCACCTGGTGGATATCGGATGGAATTCTATGTTTGACGGTGAGTCCCCTGCATGTGAGAACACGGTTCGTACTTTCTACGCCCACATCGTAGACCCATCATTAGAGCCTCTTCAGTTCACTGTCTCTGTGAGGGGCATAAGGCGCACAATCACTGTGGATGAGGTGGCTCGGATCACGAAGATCCCACTTGGTCAACTGCTTCCTAGTGACGACTTCTCCAGAAGTGCGCGGGAAAGGGATCGCCGCACGCGATACCTTTGTGGTCGCCTGGTTGCTTGGACGCGAGGAAATTGTATTGCAGCGACAAAGATGGCCGAGGACTTCTGTTTACTCCATCACATTTTCACATACAATGTGTACCCACGGTCGGGTAACCGCACGGAGTGTACTCAGTTGATGATGGACTTTCTGTATAAGATGGGACACGGGGACAACATATGCCTGCCCATTTATCCTATTTCAGATAGTTCAGGTTGTTCGATCTGCCAGGAACGACCTTTCGCTCCCATTTGGCCGCCTGATCTGCAGGATAGCTCGTCGTATCGTTATAGGTTGAACATGGAGGACCTTGCACCAACCGAGTCAAGCAGCGAGGTGACACTTAAGAATATGAAGATCGGCCTCCAACAGCGGCAAGCCCGACTCGACGAGTCTGGAGATGAGTCAGATAGCGCCGGTGAGGAGAGTGTTGACCTTGAGGCAGGAAGTGATGAGGAGGGCGATGATGACGTACAAGAAGAGGAAGATGAGGCTCAGGATACTGAGGAGAGCTCTCCTCCTGGTGCACCTGAGTCAGACGCTGCTCAGGCAGCGAGGGAGGCTCGTATGGTTCGCATTGAGGAGAACCAGGCCGCCCTGCGGCAAGAGGTTGGACAGGTTTGGGCTGAGCTTGGTGAGACCCGAGCCAAGCTTAAAGAGACCGAAGCCTACATGAAGAGGAGCTTTAAGAAGGTGTCTCGTACGTAGAAGGCCATCCTGTGCTGTGTGCAGGACAAGATTGCTCCTCCTCCATCGCCTGACTCAGATGCCTAGCCATCCATACTGCTTCTTATAGTTGTTTCTTTTTTTTCTCTGTAGTAGGCTTATGATGCATGTTGATGATGTAGTAGTTAGTTAGATGTTGTAGACGTATCGGCTTGCATGTAATTTCTGTCATGATTCATGTAACTCTGTATTTCTTGTATTATGACAATTTTGGGTAAATGAAAGGCATGTAGCCTCTTTTGCTATGAGATGTGTGGAATGCTTTAAGTGTTTGTATGATGCGTTGCTATGCTTTATCTCACCAATGTTATACCCTATGTTGTATAGGGCATGCGCGACAATATACGGGGAGCACGGTACACCTCCGCCTTACTGGCTCTATGGACCAGACTCCTTCTGGTAGTGGCGGTCCTGCGACCGAGGGTTAGGTTCTGATCAGCCTCCTGCTGGTCCTACCGGTGGACTGCCACCTTACACGCCCCCGGGTCGTGAGCAGTACCGGCCGTCTTCATCTGCGCAGCAGGACTCATAGGCTACTCCGCCCACTGATAGGATCGAGCAGTTGATGTTGATGATGCATCAGCAGCAGATGCAGCAGCAGTAGATACAGCAGCAGCAGCACCAGCAGCTTATGGCCACTATTGCTGAGGCCTTATCTCAGGGTGGTAGTGCGACTCCACCTACGACATCCGCACATCCTACTGAGCATTCGGAGCCTCCTGCTCGGTTTGAGGATGTGCCTCTGCCCACACCCGTCGCACCTCCTACTGGAGATGTTGGTACACACGGTTTACTCGAGCGATTTCAGCGCTTGAGGCCTCCCTCATTTATGGGTTCTCACAGACCCGAGGAGGTAGAGTTTTGGCTTGACCGCATCTCTAAGATGCTACGGATGCTGCACTGTACAGAGGCAGAGCAGGTCGAGTTGGCCTCTTTCATGTTTGAGAGGGAGGCCAATTTATGGTGGGATAGTGTGTTACGGACGGTCGCAGAGGATTACGTGTGGACCTGGGAGGCTTTCGAGTTCCGGTTCCACGAGAAATACTACCCGCAGACTTACCGACATGAGCGGGGGGATGAGTTCCTACGCCTCAGGCAGGGAGGCATGACGGTTACTGAGTATGAGCACCGTTTCACAGAGTTGGGCCGTTTTGTCCCGACTATCCTCGTCAATGAACAGATGCAGATGTGTCGCTTCTTTGGAGGCATGCGACCTGACATACGGTCGAAGATATGCTACCTCAGTATACCTACCTACGCGGCACTGGTCCACATGTCTATGACGGCCGAGCAGGATGTGGACCGGTTGGCCCGATCACGTGGTGCTATACTTGCGAGGCCACGACAGGAGTTACAGAGCAGGCCTATCCTAGGCAAGAGGCCTTGTGCTGATTTGCCTCCCAAGGCCGTGGCACCAATAGTTCCTGTGAGGTGTCCTAATGTGACCTGCACGTATTGCAGGAAACCGGGGCATCCTTCTGAGAGTTGTTTCTCGCGTATGAGGGCTAGCGGATTTTTACCACCGCAGAGGCTGGATCGCCCTTACCCACAGGCCATATCAGCTCCACCTCTACAGACTGCTCCTGCACATCCTTCCTTCCGATCTCCTGTATCGTGCTTCATCGCCTCAACAGCCCTTGGTTCCACAGCCGAACCGTCAGCAGCAAGCTCGAGTACACACGCTTGTTGCCGAGGCACCTGAGATGTCGCTTTCAGCCCCGACATCTTTTGAGGGTACGGCTTATATTCATGGTACTTCTGTTTCCTTGTTGGTGGACACTGGGTCCACTACTTCTATTATTTCTTGTGGGGCAGTTAAACGTCTATCTTTGCGTACTATTCCCACTAAGGACTGAGACTCACTACGGCCACTGGGACCTGTTCAGATGTCACACGGTTATGCGAGGGTTGCTCTTTAGATTTGGGTAGCAGTACAGTGCTCGTCGACCTCATTGTTGCTCCACTATGGCACTACGACGTTATCCTTGGTATGGACTGGCCCGCTAAAATGAGGGTAGAGATAGATTGCGATACTCGGATCGTGACTGCTTATGGATCTGACGGCACAGCTTTCACGTTTCCAGTGCAGGTCAGTTGGTCTTGCCGTGTTGATTGTTATGCTGCTTTACTAGTGCCGATTGATAGTCCGACATTGGAGGGTACGTCGGTGGTTCGCGAATTTGTAGGTGTGTTTAAGACTATTCCTGGTTTACCTCCTTGGCGCGAGATTGATTTTACAATTGATCTTACACCTGGTGCGATGCCCATCTCATTGCCGACTTATCGTATGCCTCCATGTGAGATGGAGGAGCTGAGGAGACAGATTGACGAGCTTGTAGAGAAGGGTTTTATATGACCTAGTGTATCTCCTTGGGGAGCACCTGTGCTATTTGTGAAGAAGAAGGACGGGTCACTACGGTTATATATTGATTACCGTAGGTTGAACCAGGTCACGGTGAAGAACAAGTATCCTTTGCCCAGAATAGATGATCTGTTTGATCAGTTGAGGGGGGCAAAGTATTTCTCGAAGATTGATCTTCAGTCGGGGTACCACCAGTTGCGCGTGAGAGATGAGGACGTGCAGAAGACAGCCTTCAGGACATGCTTTGGGCACTATGAGTTCCTAGTGATGTCGTTCGGCCTTACGAACGCACCAGCCGTGTTCATGGATCTGATGAACCGGGTATTTCGGCCCTTCCTGTACCGATTCGTCATCGTCTTTATTGATGACATTTTGATATACTCTACGAGTCGGGAGGAGCACGAGGAGCACTTGAGAGCGGTGTTGGGTACACTAGAGAAGAACCAGTTGTTTGCACAATACAAGAAGTGCGACTTCTGGCAGGAGGAAGTCAAGTTCCTCGGACATGTAGTGTCTCCAAGGATGGGATAGCAGTGGACCTTGATAAGGTAACCGCGGTCCAGGATTGGCAGCAGCCTGGCTCGGTTACCGAGGTGAGGAGTTTCCTTTGTCTGGCTGGGTATTACAGGCGCTTCATTCAGAATTTCTCGAAGATTACCAGCCCATTGTCTCAGTTGACCCGAAGGACCTGAAGTTCGCCTGGAATGAGAAGGCAGAAGGAGCTTTTAAGGAGCTGAAGGACAAGTTGACGTTCGCCCCTGTGCTAGTATTGCTAGAGCAAGGGGAGAAATACACGATATATACTGACGCGTCTCGCGTTGGTTTGGGTTGTGTTCTGATGCCGAAGGATAGGGTGATTTCGTATGCCTCGAGACAATTAAGGAAGCACGAGGAGAATTACCCTACACACGACCTGGAGTTAGCAGCTGTCATCTTTGCATTGAAGCTCTGGAGACATTACCTCTACGGAGAGGAGTTCGAGCTTTTCTGCGACCACAAGAGCCTTAAGTACATATTCACACAGCGAGACTTGAATATGAGACAACGCCGATGGATGGAGACCTTGAAGGACTTCAAGTTCGAGGTTTCCTATTATCCTGGCAAGGTGAACCTTGTGGCAGACGCATTGAGCCACAAGAAGGCGATAGCATTTGCGGCACCGTTGATGATAGCTGAGTGGGACATGGTTGAGTTCGTACGGGACTTCAAGTAGAGACTCACTGTGGAGGAGCCATTTGAGTGTGTTGCGCACGTTAGGGTGCAACCACTTATTGACGACAGGATTATTGAGGCCCAGGAGGGTGATATGCGGCTGTCTGAGCTTCGAGAGCAAGCTAGCGACGCCGAGGACTCTGATTGGAGAGTTGGTTCTGATGAGGGTCTACGATTCCGTGGCCGCCTATGCGTTCCTGATATGCCTGACTTGAGACGCGAGCTTCTCGAGTCTGCCCATAACTCAAAGCTTGCGATACATCCTGGTAGCACGAAAATGTACCGGGATATGAGACGGACGTATTGGTGGGATAACATGAAGGCCAACATCACTGAGTATGTGTCTCGATGTCTGACGTGCCAGCAGGTCAAGGCAGAACATTGCCGACCTCCTGGACTGCTTCAGCCCATGCCCATAGCAGAGTGGAAGTGGGACTTCATCTCCATGGATTTCATATCAGGGCTGTCGAAGATGAGGAAGGGACACAATTCCATTTGGGTGATTGTGGACCGGTTGACCTAATCGGCCCATTTCCTCCCTATCAGAGTTACGAACTCTGCAGACGAGCTGGCTAGATTGTACATCAGAGAGATCGTCCGTCTACATGGAGTTCCTTTAGAGATCGTGTCGGACAGAGACACTCGGTTCACATCTATCTTCTGGACTCGTATCCAGGAGGCGATGGGTGTGAAGTTGAAGTTCAGTACGGCGTTTCATCCTCAGACTGATGGGCAGACAGAGCGGGTGAACCAGATTCTGGAAGATATGTTGCGGGCATGTGTGTTGGACTTCAAGGACAGCTGGGATGACTGTCTTCCGTATGCAGAGTTCGCCTACAACAACAGCTTCCAGGCGACTATTGGCATGGCGCCATATGAGGCCCTATATGGTCGTCCTTGTAGAGCACCGCATTGTTGGGCTGAGGTTGGCGAGCGTAGTCTGATTGGCCCGGCGTTGGTACAGGCGACTACAGAGAAGGTCGACATTATCAGGCGTCGACTACTTACAGCAAAGCAGGTAGAAGAGTTACGCCGATAAGAGGCGGCGACCGCTTGAGTTTGAGGTCGGGGATCATGTATTCCTCCGAGTTTTCCCTATGAAGAGAGTCCTTCGGTTTGGGAAGAAGGGGAAGCTCACACCGAGGTTTATCGGTCCATTTCAGATACTGAATCGAGTGGGTGATGTGGCGTATCGTCTCGCTTTGCCCACACCACTTGCATCTGTACACAACGTATTTCATGTATCTATGCTGAAGAAGTACGTTCCTGATCCTTCGCATATCATCAAATGGGAGCAGGTACAGCTGAGCGAGGATGCTACGTATGAGTTGCGCCCGACGCATATCCTTGACAGGAAGGAGCAGGTACTGCGTAGCAAGGTCATTCCACTTGTGAAAGTACTATGGACACATCATTCCAAGGAGGAAGCTACTTGGGAGACTGAGGCAGAGGTCAAGAAGAACTACCCTCAGATTCTCGAGGAATACGAAAAGGTATAAATTTCGAGGACAAAATTTTTATTTAAGGGGGCTAGATTGTAACGACCCGTAAATTTCCGTACTATGGCTCGAGTACCACCTCAACCAGAAATCAATTAGGATTAAATCCTTTAGAAATTTAACAAAGTTAACTAAGTGCTAAACTCGATTAGCCATGAAATCCGTTGGAATCGCTTTAAATACGATCTGCAAGACCCAAAACTTGCAAAATCATTGACTCTAGGTTACCCTAAAGTTTAGGATCAAACATTATTACCCGGCTACTCTCACGGGAATGAATGAATGAAACTCCGTATTAGGTCTAGACCGCACATCAGAAGTCCGATTAACACGAAGTTAAGGAACTAGGACCGTCTCACTGGGCTTGACAACCATCTCGGAAATCAGGTCCAGATGATGTCCCACGGCCATTCGCTTGAATCCGGAGCGAGGGAGTGTGAAAACCATTGTTTTCTTTACAAAATAAATATCTTCAATAGTGATCTGGCACCACTCACTTGCAGATCAGTATTAAGCAACCAGACCGTCAGAATCAGACCAAATTACACCCTCGGATCAGGAAAAATTTCAGGAACATTTACATGTACTTGGAATTTCGGATCGTGGCCCACTGACCGTTGAACTGAAAATGGTCCGCCACGTGTGATCTGGGAATTCGACCGAGACGAAAACGTAATCCCACTTAGATCCATGAGTTGTGAGCTTAAGTCTGACGTTTGGTTAAAGGAGGGCCGCCAGAAACCCTCTTTTGAGCTGGAACAATGCCGAAATGCTTATAATAGAAGTAAACCTTGAACAAGAGTCTATTCCGGAGAGGTTTTATGCTATATAAGGGCCTTAGAACAGCCCCTCTCACAGCCATACGAATTTGGGACAAAACCCTAAGGAGAGAGAGAGAGAAAAAGGAGAGAAAGCTTGGGATTTGTGGGAGTACCTTCCTCCTACTGCATTTCGATCATCACACGGGCTGCACCGCCTCTTTCCAGAAACTTTTCCGGCGATACCGGCTCCGTTTTAAGGTGAGAAACCCTAACCCTAGACCTATTTGGGTGAGTGGAGGTTATAGGATATGAAATAGCTAACCGGTTTCACTCTCTAGGAGATAAAACTGCCGAATACGGAAGCCCTTCGAACCTTACTGATTTCTTGTGATTCCAAGGTGCAAGGTGAGGACTTTAGGTGTATAGGTTACGGTTTTTAACACTTTCAATGTCAGATAATGATAGATTCATGATCTGCATGCAATTGCACATGTACAAAGTGCTTTCCGTTTTCTGTTTCGATTAAAGTTGTAGAATATGGAATTTCACATACTCTAGGTATACGTAGAAATACCGTATACGTATTTTTTTTTGGAAAAGTATTTGACATGTTTATTTGATGTATGGTTATACGATATATGGATAAAATACTTGTTTGGCGAAAGGAATCGCCGTAATACATGTTTGCTTATAAACACTATGTATGTTGAAATTGTATATTCTAGAAGATACCGTATACGTATAAATTGTGGAAATGCAATTGTCATGATTATTTGTTGTATGATTATGATATACATGGATAAAATACTTGCTTGGCGAAAGAATAGCCCTAATACATATTTTACAAACATACGTCATGTATGTTGAAATAGTGTACTCTAAGTGTTGTGTAAATGCTTGTGAGAGTAAATGCTTAGGTGTTAGTACCGTAGGTCGGTGCTGAGATGAAATTCTCAACTACCTTAGAGACATGTATGATTCCGTCCATGTGGTTGTGTACTCTAACCACTCACTTATGATGTATATGTATTTGTATCCCTATTTGTATAGTGCTCTATAACATGCTTCACAACATGCTTTATATCATGCTTTATAACATGCTTTATGACATGCCTACTAGCATGCTTGTATTACTTTGCTTATCATGCTTTACTCCACATGCTATGGATGAGAACTGATTGAGTTTGGGACTATGTCTATAGTCCAGACATTCGGTACCAGACTTGAGATTGTGGCTGAGATTCATGTCGCCACGAGGGATGTGTCTGACGAACCCGAGTCGTACTTCGGTTGGCGATAGTGGTTGGCCACACGGAGTGCTTTTGCGCTTCATATCGCTCAACTTGCTGTGCGCTCGAGCTTGTCAGGCTCGTCAAGTAACCCGATATGTCGAATGTGTGTTCACCATGTTTGGTCATTACTGCTTGAACCTAGGGTACCAAACTTACCAGTGGAAATCCCGTTAACCATGGTACCTCGATCCGCTAAGACTCATGAGCCGGACATGGTGGTATGGAACACCATGGCCGAGCTGTCGGCCTATGCTGGGGCCACGTGCCTCCCCGTTGTGACCATTGAGCAACCCAAACTCGTCAGCCGAATACGGTGGTATGGGACATTGTATTCGAGCTGTCGATACTTACGGCGAGAGCCGAGTACGGTGAGACCTGTACTCGTGCTGACGGGCGACGAATCCTCTGTAGTATCTTCGAGTATACTTCAAGGTCTGTGATTGGCGACGAGCCCTTCACAGCAACTAGAGTATGAGTTGAGCCGAGTACGGTGAGACCTGTATTCAAGCTGACGGCCAGCGATTGAGTCGAGTACGGTGAGACCTGTACTCGAGTTGACGGTGAGCAATTGAGCCGCATACGATGAGATCTGTATCCGTGCTGACGGGTGACGAGCCCTTTGTGATGCCTTCGCTATGCCTCTCAAACCATAATCTCGTATGAGATTAACTAGGACTGACGACCCTAGAATGGATCATGTTTGGGAATTATATAAGGGAGGTACCTTAGTTTTCCAATACTACTGTTTGAAATGGACTAATGATAACTCGGTAATCATGCTCATCATCGCACCGCATGTGCCTAGTAGATGTGGAGCACTGAGGGAGGTATGCATTCACAAACGTAAGATGATGTCGTATGAGGGTGGTTTGGCAAGGGCATACATCATCATGTCATTTCATACTTGCATTTAATAAGAGTAGTTAAACTTGTTTGATTGTACTGCTTTATCATTACTGCTTGATTGAATTGATAACATGTTAACCTATGCTTTATTGTTCCACTGAGTTAGCTACTCACTCCCACGTTACGGGACAGTGTTGTATACACCAACCAGACTCTGTCACAGGTATAGACGGCACGTCGGTTCAGGAGGTGGATCCCGATTTCGACGAGGACCAAGATGAGTTCTCATTCATGCAGTACTATGACGGCTTTGCTTAGGCCGACTGCATCGCGGGAATTTCAGGACTCATCTTTTAGATTGTATTTTAACTTTTGACTCAGAAACAGTACATGTATATGGGTACTCAGTTAGTGTTCATACTCTGGTGATCATGAAGATTTCGTTTCCTTACATACCTTATATATATAATTTCAGTCTTCCGCTTGCCTTTATACAATTGCACTGGAGTATGAATTACTGTGTTGGTATAATCTCATTCATGTTTATTGCTCTAACTCAGACAACATTTAACCATCATTATGTATGTTGCATAAGTGATGCGTTGGAACTCGGGAGTTGAGTTCATACTCGACCCCCGAATTTCAGGGCGTTACATACTCATAATTATAATGATTTAAAACCACACACACACACACACACATATATATATATAATTTTAAATACTAACATACTACTATATACATATTATTGATCACCTATCTATTAACATAATATGCAATATCATATTATACATACATACATACATACATATATATAAACAAATATATATATATTTATTTATATATATGAATTGGAAATTGTACCATATCATTTCAAATCACCTTGTTACATGTAACGCCCTGAAAATCGGGGGTCGAGCATAAATTCAACTCCCGAGTTCCAACGCATCACTTATGCAGCAAAATGAATGATGATTGAATGTTGTCTGCATTTGAGCATTGACCATGAGTGAGATTAAGCCAAAACAGCATATCATACTCCAGAGATAGTTAAATTGC